>JAPQWS010000038.1:5260000-5471342 GCA_028651295.1 Catharanthus roseus | reverse complement strand
CCCTCAACGTATTTAAAAAAAAATTTCCTCAAGATCGGACTTGCATCTTCTTCATGGTCGATCACGGACTCCTTTCGACTTGGAATTCTTCGACGTCGTCAAGAGATTCTCTTCAATTTGTGTAGAGAAAAAGAGAAACAAGTCCTCTATATATAGATATTTGAGAAATAGGTTTGGCAATTGTTATAGCCTAAGAGGATTCAAGTTTTAAATCTTACGAGGATTCAAATTCCAAATTTTATGAGGATTTAAATATCTAAAAATCCTATGAAGATTCAAGTTTCAAATTTGACAAGGATTCAAGTCTCTAAAATCCTATGAAGATTCCAGTTCTAAATTTCACAAGAATTTAAGCTTCCAAGTCCTATGAAAAGCAAAATTCTTAGCTTAAGAAGGATTTAATTTTCTTATGATTCAACTTCCCCAATTCTTCAAGGATCCATCCTCTGTAATTTGATTAGAACTAAAGACTTCAAGTGAAAAAAAAAATGAAAGAGCTTTGGAAATCTTGATCAAGGGTCGTGAACAACATCAGACAATCCTAATCAATCTTCATATCAAGAGCTCCAAAAAAAAAAAAAAGAAAGAAACATGCAAGAGTTTTCTTTGAGTGTTGGCAATTTGGTCAAAGGTGCCAAAAAGGTAGTGCATCTTTGCCTTCAAATCTTGTCTTCAACGTTTTTAGTCCTATAATTTTTTATCCAAGTCTTGAAGTGAGGACATTTGTAGATAATTAAATTTTTAATTAATTTATTTAATTAAAGACTAAATAAAATAAATATTTTATTCTTTATTATTTAAATTAAATTGATAAAGAAGCCATTGGGCCATTCAAATTGGACTAGATTATTTAAATAATATCCAAATTCACTTTAAATAAAGTCCAATAAACAACACCTATGCCTTTGGGCCCCAATTAAATTGAGCCCAAAACCTTTCTACATTAAGTCCATTAAATAATAGGTTAAACCCATTGGACCACCCCAAATAAAGAATTGGGCTTACCCAAACCACTGATAGGTTACTTGACCACCATGTAACCTAAAGCTCCATCTGTGCTATAAATAAAGGTCTTCATCAAGGTTGAGAGATCATTCGAGTTATCCGAAAGAAGGCATTCAAAAGGAGCATTCAAAAGGATCCGGAAGAAGCATTCGAGGAGCATTCAAAATTATTCAAAAGATTCCCAAGAAGCAATCACAAGGAGATTAGAAGAGACTCCAACTTCAAGCAAAGCTCCCAAAAGTTCTCCACATAGGCTCTCCAACAAAAGTCTTCTTCGAATCATCAAGTGTTCTTCGCGTTCTTCATCCGAAGGAGTGAAGAAACATTCAAAGGCTCTGCAGTCCAAGATCAAGCTCCCAAGTCCTCATTTATCATCAACGTTCAATCGATTCAAGATAAAGCTCTCAAGCCCTCAATTCACAAAGTCCATCTGACTCGACATCAAGCTTCCAAGCTCTCGAGTTCAAAATCGAAGTTCATCCAATTACTTAACATTAAGCTTTCAAGCCACCGAGTTCAAATCAAAGTTCGACAGACTTGACATTAAGCTCTCAAGCCTTCGAGATCCAGGCGAAGTTTGTTTGATTCAAGATTTAGCTTTCAAGCCCTTGATTCAAAATTAAAGTTCATCCAATTCGAGGTCAAGATTTCAAGCCCTTGAGTTCACAAATCAAAGTTTGTTCGATCCGAGATTAAGCTTTCAAGCCCTTGAATTAACATTTTGCTGAAGAGAAGAATCAAAGGATTCTCCTTAAAATTAGAAACTTCTCTAGAGATTGTTGGAACCGCTTCAAATATTAAATAAATCACATTCTCGCCATATTTCTTTGTCTTTTGATTTTTAGACTTGAGATTTTGTTACGTACAACGTTATCTTTTTAATAGTTTCGTACTCTTGACTAACTATCAACTGTAATGGTGTTAATTTTTTTATGAAAAATGTCATTTTTACCCCTATCTATAATTAAATATTCAAGAACCATTTAAAATAATGAGTTAGTTTCATTAAAGTATTATAATGTTTTTGATTATTTTTATTTTAATGTTTGAATATTATTTTGCTATTAATTGATTTTTTTATGTATGTATTTGCATTAGTTTTTAATTTTTAAAATAAAATAGAACCAAGATAATCTAATGTCGGGTTTTCTTAAATATAATTTTTATATTTTGCTTTGAAAAAGCTCAAAATAAACTAAAGAAGTAAGAATTTTTAATTTCAAAATGATTCTCGTTATGTCCCAATTTAAATTTACTAACATTTAAATTAAGTTTATAAAAAATATATAATCAAGTATTTAAATTTTAAAATAGCCTTAACTTATTAACTTTTAACTACAACTAATTATTAGTCTCAAATAACTTTTTAGATTAGAAAAATTGAAACCGAAAATTAAAATGAATTTTAATTTGGAGAAGGATGTTCATATTCTCAAATTGGAAATTTTAAAAGTATAATTGTAATTTTTGTTAAATTTTGTTAAATTTGATTTTTTAATCTTTTTTAGTATTAATTTATACACAACACTTTTAGTAAAATTTTCTTTTAAAAGCATAATGAGAATTTTTATTTAAAATATTAATTTCTTCCATTTCAATAATATAGCCTTTATAGACAAAAGGGGATTTTGTTCACAAAAGCAAGATTTTGTAATGTGATATGTTACAAAGTACTAAACTGTTAAAAAGATAACTTGAGGGTATTAAAGTGAAAAGGACATCAAATGTGAAGGTATTTTAATGTAATTAATCATTTCTTTATAGGACATAATAAGTTAGTTCATGTGAGTGAAGTTTATAAAACTCATGGTCCACAAAGATGTGGTCCTGGGCATTTTAAAACTATTGGTCCACAAAGATGTGGTACATGATATGGTAATTCGCATGGGAGGAGTTTATAGAACTCTTGGTCCACAAAGATGTAGTCCTAGACATTTTAAAACTGTTGGTCCACAAAGATGTAGTCCATGATAGGATAATTCATGTGAGATGGGTTTATAAAACTCTTGGTCCACAAAGATGTATTTATAATAATATAATTCTTTTTTTCTAAGACATCTACATATATATATATATATATATATATTAAAACAAAGCCATACTGAGTGCCACTTGACTTCCTCTTCTTTTTTCTCTCCATGCAAAAATTTTTTAAAAAATAGAGAATATTAGAAATAATTAATAATAACAACTATCTTCTTATATTTAAGGTGGACTACATCAAAATTAAATAAATTAATATTTTGATAAGAACTAATTAGTGACAAGAAAAAGATTTAATACATGAGATAATTAATAATGATAATTTTTCTCCTACATTTAAGGTGGGTTACATTAAAATTAAATAAAATAATATTAATCGAATTAATATATATATGTATATGTGTGTGTATATATATATATTAAAAGCAAAAGTCGTACTAAGAGATATTAGAGCGCTACATAGCACCCTCCATGCAAAAAATTAAAAAAAAAGTTAAAATAAGATAATTAATAAATTAGCCTCAAAAGGTTTAATTAAACTCAAATTCCTTACTTTCTGCTAAAATTTAAAATAAGAGATAATTAATAAAGCTTTTGTCCTTATTTTTGTCTATTTTTTTACAAAAATTTTGTGGTGAATTGGCATCAAAAGTTTTAATTAAATTCAAACTCCTTATTTTCTACTATATTATGACCGAAAGTTTGCCCTAAAATATTGGTAATCTAGGTTGGCCTCAAAAGGTTTAATTAAACTCAAACTCCTTATTTCGTGCTAAAGGTCAAAATAAGAGATAATTAATAAAACTTTGTCCTTATTTCTGTCTATCTTTTTACAGAAATTTTGTGGTGAATTGATCTCAAAAGTTTTAATTGAACTCAAACTCCTTATTTTTCACGCTATATCATGACCAAAATTTTGTCCTAAAATATCGATAATCTGGGTTATTAAAAAAAACAGATTATTTACAATGTTATATACTGATTAATTGTATTGAAAAGTTTTAATTAAACTCAAACACTTTATTTTTGTCTATCTTATGGCCGAAAATAAGGGTATAATTGGCCAAAATGTTGCTGAGAATTATACTAATCTCGGTTATAAAAAAAAAAAAAAAAAAACCATGTTAGTG
Organism: Catharanthus roseus; assembly: GCA_028651295.1. Taxonomy (NCBI): domain Eukaryota; kingdom Viridiplantae; phylum Streptophyta; class Magnoliopsida; order Gentianales; family Apocynaceae; genus Catharanthus; species Catharanthus roseus. The sequence continues at coordinate 5,467,224 of JAPQWS010000038.1, read as the reverse complement.
TAAAATATAAACCCTATATATCCCTAATTACCTGATAAACAGTTACTTCCTGAATTAAAATCAAACATCTTAGGTATGTATGTCTTATAACCTTTCTATTATAAATACTCATTATTATGAACAATTTTGCTCCTAAAACCATATTGGTGTTAACTGCTTTTTTCCAAGAATATATTATACTCCTAGAACCTACTTCTACTGTGGCCGCATCATCTTCATCAACAACTAGATATTCTTCTATTTACTATTACAAAATCTAATACTATTATCTAATACTATTTACTATTACAATAATCTTCTATTTATTATTACAAAAACTAATTGTTATATACATTATAATCTAATATTGTAACGCCCTACCCCGTAAGCACCTAGCATAACCTTAAAATTAAGAACGTGATGAAAATATAGTTTTGATATATATGGTGGGATATAGTATTTTTGGCACTTAGTAGTATTTTGGGGATATTTAGGAATAGAAATAAAATTTTATTATCTTATTGAGGTTTTATTATTAAGGTTTATAAATGCCTTTAAGTGGATTTTTATTTTTAATACCTAGTACATTATTTTAGAAATTTAAAATATAGGAATTTAAAAAAAAAAACTTAATTATGAAGATTGCGGCCACCTCACAATAACACTCGTCACCCCACCAATTTCTCCCTTTTTTTTTTTCCCTTAACCGCCTCACGACTCCAATGTTTTCTTTCTTTTTCTTTTCTTCCTAATCACCTCAAGCCATTATATATATATATATATATATATAGCATGCATGTTGGTTTTCTTTCTTTTAATTTTGGTTGGCAACAAGAACAAGCTAAGGCAACAATCATATAGTTAAGGTTAGTTTGCATGTTTGCATGTTTCTCAAGTTAGTTGCATGTTTTGTTTTCTTTTTTTTTTTTTTTAGTTAGTTAGGTTATATATATGTATATATATAGTATATATTTATTTATTTTCTTTAATATATAGTGAGATCTATTTCTAGTTAGTTTATATATATTTTTTTAGGCTAGTTATTTATTTTAAGATTTCAATATTTTAAATGGATTTTTAGTATAAAGTATATAGTTAATTATGGTTTCTTGGGAGAGTATATTTTTTTTAGAGTATAGGATTTTTCGATCTTTTAAAAAAATTAAAAATTAAAATTATATAAGTATACGTATTATTATATAGGTATATTTTTATACATCCTAAAGTTCATTTTATAAGATTTCGCTATTATTTAGGGAATAGGATTATTTGATCGATACCCGGGTAGTAAGTATTTTCACATTATTATTTTGTAGGATCTTAGCACTGGGATCTACATCCAGGGTGAGTCCACCAACTCCATTTTATTTCAAATATTTTTTTTATATATTTACAAAATTTTTGCTATTTTTTGAACAATATTTCTCAGCGTGTTTTTGGAGATGTTCTCCCTAATGTGTTACGTGTTTCGTAGAAAAAATGCATAGGAGCGGTGCTCCAAATAGGTGTTTCTTTTAAAAGCAGATTATTATGGTGGTACATAAGAAGTATGCGAGTTTTTCGAAATATTTATATATTGAAAAAATGTTCTAGCTTGAAAAGTTATGTATTTTAATATACATGAATATAGATTTGGCATTGGCATAATTGTGAAATTGCATAAACATATGATGACCGGCGGATGAGGATTTTCTTTTGTGTTTCGAAATGTTTATGACTTGAATCGTTATTATGGCCGAGCAAACGGTCCCTTTGATTTGTAAATACATACGAAAACCTCATTCGACCAAGATTAAAGTTTATTGATAATCAAGTGAACGGACGCGTTAGCGGATTGCACTCTGTACGTGGCTAGTCCCCGTACTAGGGCCTCTTCCGATGACGTGGGACGGATTTTTGGCTCGAGGGTGGATCCACTTTAAGAGGGCGTAGACCGCGGAGGGTGTGGCCCAATCGGTCTACGTGGATACCGTATCATGCTCTACGGTGGGGTTCGACCGCCTAGTGGAGAATCGGGAGGGGCTCGACACCGAGATTGGTTCCGAGGCGGACACTGGTAGGTGCCCGAGGAGTTTGTAGCCTGTTTTGACCGAGTGTTATGGGAGTCTTTGTTGTTTGTAATCGAGCCCTCGTATGTTGTTTGGTTGGTATTTGACTACGAGATGCCGGAACTTAGTTCTGATGGCCTCGTTTCGAGGGATCCGGACTTTGTCTGTGGAGCCCCACCTGTTGCATTACATGTTCTTTTTAAAATTGGGCATAGAGTCTGCGCTGATGTGTCTCGATTCGCTCGGACTTCCCGGGTTGCGCTCGAAACCCTCATGTAGGTTCAAGCATCGGTTTTGTTAAAATAGTAAAAGAAACATTTTTCTTATAACATTGCATGAATTGTTTTTGTAAAACGGCATCATCATGATTTTAAAGAAAACACTACCGCACACACACACGTGGACTCACTGAGCGTTCGCATTTACGTTTTTCCATATCATGTTTTCTTCTCAGATTAGCTTGGAACGGTCAGGGGTTCCGCGAGCCACTGAAGTCTTAGGCCAGGAATTTTTTTGAATCAAATCTCCCCGGAAGGGCATAGATTTATGTTTTAGACTCAAATCGTCTGTAGAGTTTCTTTTTATGTTTATGTAAGTGGTTGATGTAAGATTACTTTTGTGTTTATTATAAAACGGAAATGAGAAGTTTTCTTTTATCCTGTGTTTGAGCACACCGGTAGTATTTAATTTACTTAAGTATTCCGCGTACTTTGTGTATACCTGTTAGTATTGTTCTAGGGTTTTGTTTTAGTGTGGAACTTATAATTTAGTGCCGAGAGGCACGCAGATGCCCTACTTAGCCGCAGTTGACCTAGTGGCAGGGTTAGGGGCATCACAAATATCATACAGGAAATTTGACATGAAAAAGTATCGAAAATATAACCCCCAAGGAGTTGGATGATCTGCTATTGCTGCGAGACCTGATCAAAAAGCGAGAAAAAATTAAAGAAGAATTAGAAGAGATCGAAAAATAATACAAAGAGGTCCAGAAAATCTTTAAAAAGTATTTTAAGAAAGAACAAGAAGGTACCATTTCGGAAATTGGCAAATGGATCTTTGAGAAGTGCAAGAGTATTGAACCGTGATGTCGAGAAACATGTGAAGGAAAAAAAATAGACTACGCTAGTTTTTTATTCAGTTATTTATTTTAGTTTTTTAGGTATTCTGTAGATGCTTAGATGGTGTTACTCTTCCTTAGTTTCTAATAAAACAATCTTCTCATCAACTTCCTTAACAAGATAACAAACCATCATTCTAACTATAAACGTAGACCAACAGCTCCTTTTAATGCTGCTGCAATGTGCAAGAAAACAAAATTGACAACCAAATCAATCTACGAAATGCGGGCCTTATCTCGCAATTTGTTTAGTCATCATATGTATATACTTGCAATCAAGAGAAAGTCCTAAAAGATCAATATATTTTTACGAAAGATCAAAGATTTTTTTTCCCGGAAAGCCAACAATTATAGAGAGTAGAGCAACATCATCTAAGCAATTTAAGATGAACAATTTAGTTTTTCTTATCTCGCCATTTTTTTTTTATTGAATAAAGAAATGCATCTTCAATTATGCACGTCATAATCATGCAATACAAGAAAATGTCACAATCATTCTCCTCACAAAAAATAGAAAGAATTCAAGTTCAAGGAAAGAAGTTTCAATGTTGCGTTAATACACGCAAAGTGTTATCATCCCTTCAATGGGTTATCAGAAGTCTAAATAACTAAACATTATTTTAATAAAGTACCAACAACACAAGTAACCAGAAGCAAAACTCCATTTGACTAATAGATAAGCATTGAAGATTCTTTGTTTAACATATTTAGAGGACTTTTTGTCGACTGTCATAGGAAATTATTAGCAACTCATTCTTCAGAGAAATGATAGATAGAAAAATGGGTTATGGTGTTTATCTTCTGCACAAACTATCAATTCGTTAACATCCAATTTCGTCTTCTTTAAAAAAAGTTAAAGAATACTGAAATTCACAGAATCTTCAATTAATTAAAGTTCAAAATCCTCGGATTCTAAGAGACGAAATATGTGATTTTGCAATATATGCAAGTGTTTTAATTTAAATATACTTCTAATAGCAAATATATCAAATAATGATCAATAATATAAAAAAGCGGTAGCTGCTCTTCCTATATATGCCAGTGTTTTAAATCAAATATATTAAATAGTCCTATATATCAAATATCTTAGCCCCTACTTATCAAATAAATTAATTATCTTTAATACTTACTTTTTAGATATATTTTAATAAAATTAATGATGTTTATTCAATATGTAACTAGAGTTTTTCTTTGTGAATATTTCTATTATATAAATAATATATATATATATATATACAAAAAACTCAAAATGTCTGCTCATTTTATAAACACATGCCAGTTTTAATGTTTAATAATATTTTTAAATCATCAAATATATATCCTAATCCCTGCTTATGAAATAAACTAACAATAATGTTCAATATTTAATTTTTCAGATACATTATAATAAAATGTTGGTGTTGTTTACTTAAAATCGACAGTTTTAGCATTTAAAACTATGTCTAATTCATCGAATGTATATCCTAACCCCTATTATTAAACGAAGCTAAAAACAATCTTAAAGCTTTAATTTTCCAAATATATTATAATCAATATATAGTTGGATTTTGCTTTATGAATATCTCTATTACATATATAGATATATATCCTAGCCTATACATATCTAATAAAATAATAATTATCTGAATAAAACAAAAAACTCAAAATGGCTGCTCATTTTATAATCACACACCAGTTTTAGTGTTTAAAAATATCTCTAAATCATCAAATGTATATCCTAACTCCTACTTATGAAATAAACTAACAATAATCTTCAAGATTTAATTTTTAAGATATATTGTAATAAAATACTGGTGTTGTTTATTCAAAATCGGCAGTTTTAGTGTTGAAAACTATCTCTAATTCATCAAATGTATATCATAACCCCTACTTATAAAATAAAGTAAAAATAATATTCGAGATTTAATTTTCCAGATATATTATAATCAATATATAGCTGGATTTTGCTTTATGAATATCTCTATTATATATATATCCTAGCCTATATATATCCAATAAAATAATAATTATCTGAAATATTGATTTTTTCAAATTTATCAAGTCACACACATGGCACTTTTACAAATATAAATAAGCATAATCAACATAAAACTTTATTACTCTCAAACTTTCAACATTCCACCATTAAAATAAAGTCACAGTTTTTTCAAAAGACACTCTATCACACCACGGGTAAACTCAAGTAATTTGGAATTTGTGAAGAAAAATTTCTGCATTTCAAGAGGTAAAGTCTATAGTTATTTAATTAATAATTATATTTTTTTCAAATGTTTATAGAATTTCATGTTCTTCTAACATTTACTTCAAAAATTGATTGTTTTACTATAAATTTTAATATTATTGCAATTTTATTAACTATTCCTTAACATTTATGTATTTGGTTTAGGATATTATGGCAAGAAAAGTATTTTCAATCAATTATGTTCAATTATTACATTAACTTCGACAATTTTAAGAAATACCAAAACCCACATGGAACCACTTTAGAAATCCCTATAGATTTATACGTGCTATTGTAATTTTGCCCAAAAAAAATCTAATAACACTACAATATGAAGAAGTTCGGAGTCTTTTTTATCAAAAAGGTGAAGATTAGGAATTAAATACAGCTAGAGAAGCTACTAAGGTTTTAATTTGAACAAAAGCAATTATATGAGAATCAGTGTAATACCATGGCAAATAGGATTTCAATTCTTGAACAAGAAATTTGGGATTTACAAGAAGAACTTCAACAAATAATTGTTCAAACAAAAGATGAAGCATCCTCCATGATTGAAGATGATTTAGATGTAGGCAATGAGAGCAAGTGTGATAATTCTTCTATAAATAGAAAACAAGGAAGTGATCCTAAGACTCCCACTAATTATCATAATGTTAGTGAGATTAGGATTATATTACTTTTTAGGTTAGTTTTCTAATCAGGTTTTTTTAATTTTCTAGATACAATGATTGTTATTGTGATCTTCAATTTATTAAATTAAAGTGTGTTCTATGTTTCTTTTAATGTTTTAATAAAGTTGTGTTTTATATTCAATGAAAACAATAATAAATTATTAAAAATACTTGCATAATCCTAACAACCATACATATGCATAGAAATATTTTAATACAATATATTAATCTTTTCTAAGCTTTTTGATCAGTGTGTTTATTACCACTAATGTATTTTAAATTATTTTTTTGTAGCATTTTAGTTTATCTTTCATATCAATCTTACACGTGTACGATTTCTTCATTAAGGTAACAACAAATGTCTTTTTTAGTCTAATTTTATGTTAAGTTATTTTTTATTTTTTTTTTTTTTTTTTGGTTGAAACAATAGTAACATACTTTTATGTGCTTAGATTGACTAATTGGTACATCTTTCTTTCTTAGAAACTTAAATAATAATTTATGCACAAATTTGTAAACTAACACTAAAATAACCCTAAACCCTAAACCCTAAATTTGGCGATTAAACCGTAAACACAAAGACCTAAACCCTAAATTGAGCTTTTCTTTTTTGCTCGAATTTGTACAAGTCACTACAAAGGTCTATATTAGGGGCAAATCTGCCAGGAAAGCAAGAATTTTTTAAAAAATGGTCCATTGACTATCCATTTTCAAATTAGAAAGTGCAATTCAGTTGACAACAAATCTTTCAATAATCAAATGAAACCCAGAGCAAAACCAATCTTTAACAACATAAACAAATTTGAAAAAATTGTACAGAAGATGTATGATTATGATTATATCATTAAGACCATTTCTAAAAACAGTGATAAAAATGGAGAAAAATTGACCTTCCAATTATCACAGAACCAGAAACTTTATAAAATGGTTGGTTTATATTCATCATTAATCACACAGTATCAATACATAGGATGATGTTAATGTCTTAAAATAACAAATTTGTTGCACTTAAGAACTGCAAAGAATAGAAAAAATTGACCTTCCAATAATTACAGAAACTTAATAATAATTTTCAAAAACATGCAAGCAAAAATGTTCTTTGTAGTTGGAGCAAGAACCTAAACCCTAAGAACAATAGTAACAGAACTAGTGAGAGCAAAGAGACTATTAATACTAATTTAAATGAACAAGCAGTAGAAAAAAACACCACAAAAATGACAAAAACGTAGCCTGTCTGTGCATAGTGTGTGAATATTACAAAAAATTATTGCGTACCCTACAACATGTACCCAATATCATATGAAAATATAAAAAGAAGTGGGAAAAAGAAAGCTACAAAAATGACAAAACATAGTTCGTGTGTGCATAGTGTGTGAAAATTACAAATATCTACAGCACACTCTTCAACATACATCAATTTGTACCCAACAGAGTACCCTTAGATGAAAATATAAAAAGCAGTGGAAAAAATAAAGATACAAAAAACATAATATAATGTAGCATGTGTGTGAAATGTGTGAAAACCTATATACTAACCTACTAGCTAAAGATTCTATCGAGCTGACTTCTTCCTGTCTCCAGCATTTCAGAAACTTGCTCACCAACAACTGCAGCGTTGTCAAAATACTCCTCAATGGCAATCACAATCCCACTCAAAATATATTAATGTAACCAACAAAATGAGATAGAGACTGAAATAATACTCTCTTGCTATAAATAATTCTTTTTCTTCTTCTGATTGTAACCAAAATTAAAATTTATCGAAAAATAAACTCTAAACTACGAAAAATAAACAAATAGAAACAAAAAAGAAAAACACAAAAGGAGAAAAACACAGAGAGAGAGAGAGAGGAGGGTTATGCTGATGAGGCATTGACGTATATCCATCCAAATTTTAACAATATGAAGACTTTATAAGAAGTTACAAATGCAAATAACATTACTTAACCTAATTACAAATAATGAATTTTCAACTTTGGATAGGTCTCTCATGATTCTCAAACATAATCCTTCTTATTTATACTAATATGATTTCTGAATATTTTCAAGCATCATGATAAAAAATTAAAGTAAAAGATATTAAATTAAACGATCAATAGAGTTTGTTTTGGAATTGTGAACTGCAAATAGTTTAAACATTAATTCTTCATCACAAAGTATATAATCGTTTAAAATTCAAATTGAATTTAACATTTTCCAATTAATTCAATAGACTAAAGTCTTCTCAATCAATTATCCTATTAAAATTTACCAAGAAAAATTATTTAAAAAGTAAAAACTTAGAAATTTGGGCTAGACTTTGAGAGCTTGATAAAGATTGAAACTAACAACTTTTGTTTTGAGAGCTGCTTGGGACAAAAAAGACCGGAGTTTACCTTCAATGTTTATCAACGATCCACAATCACATTGCATGGACATAAAATAAAAATGAGCTACAATTACTTACCAAATCACTTGAAACCTGCAAGAAGTCTTTAAAAGCCACCGTCTTGCTTTTTATTATCAAACCTGCAAGAAGAAAACAAACAATATATGATTAGCAAGAGAAGATTCAGATAAAATATTGATGAAATATTTAGAACCGTAAGTATCAACTATGAAAAATATTGATCAGGGCCAATTTAATAGAGTTTGAGAACCATTAGAGATTCAGATTATTTAGGATATGGGAAAAATTGCATTCTTATATGATCCTCATAATTTTTTTTACATGCTTTTCAGAAATATTTTGATAATTCAAAAAGAGCATCCAATTGAAGATAAAATGCATAATTGTTATCCTGAACCATTCATTTTATCTTATTCCTAATGGTAAATAATGTGAGGACTTAAAATTAGAAGTTTTAATATTTTAAACAAACTTCTGATAACACTTTCAATTATAAACTATTAATTATCTCTTATTTTTATTTTTGCATGGGAAGAAAAAAAGAAAAGAGTAGGCTTTACAGGAATATTAAAGTAGAAATCACAAGCTATACAATGAAACCAACCAGCTTAACCCTATTTATCTGAGTTTTGACAAAATCACACACACGTCAAGTTGTCACATATAATCTATCTAGTATGTCCTTAAGGTTAAACTAAGACAAAGATAATTTAAAGTTGAAAAAAACCCTTTTAGTTAGAAACTAAGACAGTAATTAAAAAAAACTCTTTCAGTTAGAAACTTCAAAGAATAATTTATGCAAGCTATATAATGAAACCAACTAGCTTAACTCTACACACACTTCAAGTTGTTACATATAACCTATCCAATATGCTCTTAAGGTTAAACTAAGATAGAAATAGTTCAAAGTTGAAAAATACCTTTTCAGTTAGAAACTAAGACAAAAAAAACTCTTTCAGTTAGAAACTTCAAAGAATAATGCATGCATGGGGTCACATGCTTATATAGATGTCATGGACTGAACCGTAAAAAAACAAGAATAAGTCAGAGACCTATAAGCTCTGCACAGAAGAGAAATAAATTTCAACCACATTTAACCATAAACTCAGATGCACATATAACCAAGATAAATTTTGTGCAGATAGGTCATAAAGCTAAGAAAACAAAATTAAACACCTAAAATTGGTATGGAGATAATAATCTACCTTCCGCGGTTGTGTTCAGATGATACCAGAGACGGGCTTGAGAGAGGGGATGAGGTACGACGGGATGGTCTGAGAAAGGCGACGAGGTGCGGCGGTGATGGTCTAAGAGGCTAGATGAGGTGCAACGGTGATAAGCACAGAGAGAGAGAGAGAGAGAGAGAGAGAGAGAGAGAGGGTTATGGATTTAGGCATAAGATTGAGAGGTAAGTGCGACGAGCTACGACAGTGATGGTGTGAGATAGGTGACAAGGTGCAACGACGATAGTTTGAGAGAGCCGATGAGCTGTGGCGGCGATGGGGCTGATTGGTGAAGTCGAGATCATGAGAGAAAGCTATGGCTGTGGAGTTTACTTTTTAGGGATAAGGCTGGATGAAAATGACGAACGATTGTGAGTGAGGATAGAGAAAATAGTAGTCATTTGAGAATTTTTATTTTAGGTTTTAAAAAAAAATTAAAAACTCACAAATAGAAACTTTAGGGTGCATTTGGACCATTTTCTAATCCAATATTTTTTAACTCAAATAGAAATTTCATTTGGGCATCTATTTTTGTGAGAAAAAAAACTTCTACTTGACCTTATTTATTTATTAAATTATGGAGAAGTTAATGTTTTTGATAATTTTTAGAGGTAGAAAATTATTGAAAATTGAAATTATATCAAATAAAAATATTAAAAAAAGAATCCTTCAGTGCTACATTAGTTTTTATTATAAATCAAATTGGACAACTGACCGGTTCCTAGTTAAAGAATAGAAACGGCCGATCCGATCCGATTTTACAATATTGATTTGGACCCACCTTCTTATTTAAATTTTGTACTTTATCTCCATATAATATTAAAACTTCTTTTAATCATTTAATTTATTATGTTTTTATTTACTCTTCTATAGAGATTGGTGCAACATTTGGACTACAACTAAGATATGAAAAAGTGTTGCTCCACCACGTACCATTCAAGTAAGTTTTACTCTTCTAGCTACATATTTTTTTATTATTTATCAATCTATTGACATAATTGATAAAGCATTCACATTATTTAATTTGTTTGGTTAAATTTGCTGCAAAGTATTATAATGTTTTATTTGAATGTTTGTTTTAATGAATTGTTAAAATATATGTATTATTTAAAATATTTTATGTATCGATAGATAATCGTGTAGAGCGTGATAGACGTGCTAGACATGCTAGAGAATTGAGAAGTCTATCATCAAACAAATAAGGAATAAGAGGAGATTACAGACAACTCAAGGTAATTTTCCAATGAATGAAACTTAATGGTGTGTCATACCATTTCAGGGTGTTGTTTCACGAAATCGAGCATCTTATAACGTCATAAGTCAATCAAACCTTTCCAGGTCAATCCTAAAGTAACTTCCTTTAGATAAAATCAGTACAAGAGAACATTATAGTTGAAGATGCCATGAATATAGATACTAATGCAGCGTATCATAGTGAAAGAGGTAAACTTTTTTAACATAAAATAAAACTAATATATTTAAGTTGTTTAAAAATTTAAAATATGAAAAACTAATAATTTATTTCCTTTATAGATTGCCTCAATGGAAGACGTGTCAGGGACGACCTATTGGAAAATACTCATCCATGTACGTAAAAATATTTTAATTAAAATTTTATATAACTATAAGTATGTATCAATAAATTTATTAAGAGATTATATTTGTTGTTCAATTATTATGTAAATATATGGAACCATGGGATTTCATTTATCCTAATTCCATTTGTTCCAAGTGTGGAGCGATTATATGGTGCGAATAAAGAAATAGTAAAACAACACATCCTAGATCTCCAAAATTTACTATGTGTTGTTATGACGGTCAAGTTAAACTTCCACCACTAAATGATGCTCCTGAGTATTTTACCAAGTGGTTAGATTACGAAGTTGATGGAAGGTCAAAGAGATTCATGTAAAATATTAGAGCCTATAATTCAATTTTTGCCTTTTCATCTATAGGGGGCTCAATTGGTAAAAATATCAATAAAGGTGGTAGACCGTACGTTTTTTGGTTGAATGGACAAAATCATCACAAAATTGGTTCTTTACTACCTCTTAGTGGTCAATGATCGCAGTTTATGCAATTATATGAGATGAGTAATAGAATGAATGCTTTGTGTGGAGAAAACGGAGAAACTACATTAGATGATATTTCAAGAATTGAAAGAGATGCTCGATAAGTATAATCCACTTGCAAAGGTATTGAGAATGGCAAGGGATAGGTTTGAAACTTCTGAGTATATTTCTTTGCGGTTAAAATTAATTGGCAATAGGGATAAAGATAGAAGACAGTATAATTTACCAACAACTTCTGAGATTGCTGCACTTATAATTAGTGATGAAGAAAGTACTTGCGGAAATATTTTAATTATAAATATTTCATCATATAAAAATATATTTATACGTATATATTTTTTTAATAGAGAGGATCATAATTTGTCATTAAAATAATAAATATTGATAAAGCATAGAATCATCATAAGAATATTCTTACATATATTTACGCATGTTGATATGTATGGTTGTTAAACATTGCGAATATATTAATCACAAATACTATTACACTTGTATTCTTTTTAATAAATTAATTACATGTAATATTGTTTGTGTATGATATGTATTTTTGTTAAATATTATAGGCATGTTAATCACAAATGCTAAGATAGGTTTATTTTTTTAATAAGTTATTGATATCTCCTAAAAAAAATAAATTACTACATGTTATATAGTTTAAAGTCACCCGTTTATCATAAAAGATAATGCCAGAATATCCCTTTAAGAAATTTCAGACAATTAAAGGATGTATATGGAAGTGACCCCTAACATGGAATCAGAGGTCGCAGATACCGTTTGAGCATGAGGGGGTGCGAATCCTTTCCTCTTGATGTATCTTTTGAAGTGATAGAATTTCAATGATTAAATTTTATTATCTTTTTCAAATTTTATCCTAAATCTTAACAAATTAACCTCATCTCTAAAACAATAATAATTTTAGTTTATATTAAGAAATTTTTTTATTACTTTAAAAAATGATGGGATTTTTAAAATTTGTTATTGATGATGTTTATATTTATTAAAAGTTTATCCCATTTGAATGACAAATAATATGATAATTTAGTTTTTTTCAATAAGTTAGTAGCACATGTTATATCTAAAAATTTGTTATTGATGATGTTTATATTTATTAAAAGTTTATCCCATTTGAATCACAAATAATATGATAATTTAGTTTTTTTCAATAAGTTAGTAGCACATGTTATATCTATTTTATTATATTACGATTATTTGTTAATATAATATTTCAATTTTATATTAACATAATATTAATAATTTATAAATATCCACTCGTGCTTCAAGTACGGGGTCATAGCGAGTATATATATGTATATATATATATATTAAAACAAAGACATATTGAGTGCTATAAGAGATAATTAATAATGATAACTATCTTACTTCATTTGAGCCGGACTAAATTAAAATTAATATAAAATAATATTAATTAAATAAACGTTCTAATAAGAATAATAAGTGGCAAGATTAGCTTTATAATAATAGATAATAACTAACTTTAGATTTTAATTATTTTATAATCTGAATTTAGAATAATTATCTAATCCTCAAAACTACAGATTTGAATGATGGTAAATCTTAATATTTTAATTATATGATAAGATATGCACGATAAATATAATTTGCATGTTTTTTTTTAAATACTAACTAATATATCTATCAAATAAGATGTGGAATGTATTAGCCAACTTATTTTTTAAAGGATAATTAATAAACAAACGTTTCTTTAACTTTATCAAATATATACACAATATAATTTATAATCAAGACTTACATTTCACAATAGTAATTAATCTTTACTGGACAAAGAAGGTTTAGAAAATAAGATAGAGAGGAGAATTCTTTTTTGATTTTTTTTATCTTTATCAAATTTTTATTTAAAGCAATCAGATCTTCATTTACTACAACTCAAATATGTTTAAATCTTTATCAAATTGAAACTTAAATAAGTCTCTTACTCTCTTTATAAATATACAATATCCCCACCAAACTTAATTACGAATTCGTAAGAAACAAGAGAAATATGGGTTTGTTTTAATAAATTTTCTTTGGCTTTTTGGAGCTGCTATAGCTAGATATCTTTATATACTATTGAATATTTTCTTCCCTTTACTTATCCTAAAAATATTTTTATTGTATTTTCTTCCGTACCGAGCTATTAGTTAATTTTCACACTCTCTCTTGGTATAAATTGTTATTAAATTAAGGTGATGATTCTCTTTATTGATTAGTTTTGTGTCTATATTTTGGCAATTTGCCGTATAATCTCTATTGCAAATCGTGCATGGTGCATTCGTCCAGTTGCCCTCCAAAATTGTGCACCAATCATGTCATGAAGCTGTTTTCTTTTCTTTTCATAACTACTTAAGGTCCAACTTTCTTGAATCCATGATTCCTACTATATATATATATATATATATATATTCTTTTCTCAACGTTGGATTATTACGGAAATCCTATTGGCATGTTTATGACTTGAGTGAAGGGCTAGCTCTATAGTTCGGAGTATATACTTAGGAAGTCATTGGAGGTGATTTCAATTTTTTTTAAAAAGTATATTTATATTATCTTGATTTGCTTCTTATTGAGTTAATTATTTTATGAACTAAAAATAATTATGATTTGAACAATTTTGTGGTAAAGGCGATTATTAGTTCACATTACAGTAGCAAACTTTTGGTAACAAAGATTTGATCAAAGTATAAAATCAGAGGTGCTATTACTCTAATTTTCTTTAATTCCTTATACTTTTTTTTTGCCATCCTTTATCATATAGCAGGAATGGAAAACTTGATCGATGCCGTGTGATCGAGACGGCGGAAAGCATTTAAACGTTTTCCAACTCCTAAACGATCAAGAAAACCCATTGACATTCCTTTCTTTGGGATATACTTAATATTTCAAATTTTAAAAAATATTTATCATCAAGTGTAGATTATTTTATAAAACTTTCCATCCATGTATACTTTGATGTTTGGTCACATAATTAATCACGATAGAATTAAATAAATAAAACCCAAGAATTAACCTTACTCAATAGATTATTTAGAATAACGAATTGAAACGTGTACATTGATCCATGGCAATTGATTGATTTTGAAGATCGGGTTTGAATCTTCCGATTGTTACGTACGTAGCTTTCGATTTCCTCAAAGAGATGGGGACTTTTAGAGGTGGCTAATGATCTAAGCATACGTGCAATCGAGTACCATAACCCTAATATATAGATGTATTTGCTAAATGTATCCCATCATAGTTTTGCAATACAATCCCTAGGTTTCTACACATTTATAAAGAGACCCCACACTTTTATTAAGATGACAGACCCACCTATATAAATATATATTACCTTAATTGGGTCACAAAATATATATATATATATATAATAACAAACACATAATTAAATTAAGCAATACATGTACGTCTACATGTCTAAATGCTATATAAATACGTGTGCACATGAATTAAGTCCAAAGATCTAACAATAATCTCCCACTTGGACTAATATTCATGTATACACTTGAACAAACAATTATGTGATTGTTACTATAGTAGCTAGCAGACTTTAATGTGTCATCTTAAACCAACTCTGTCCATTAATTTCATTAATGCACTGATCAAAGGGACTTTCACTGCATTAAAAGAACAGTTAAACCCATCATTGGTCACATGCATTAATTCAGCTAAATGATCTGAGTTGAGTGTGGATGTGTAGCATGGAAATTACATGTGAATGTAATCTATGCATGCCTATTTCCAATTGGTCCAACATAATCGAGATCTCTTTAACATATAAATAGGAAATGAACAACTCAACAATATAGTCTTAATGAGCGAATGGTAGAAAATTATTGTCACATTAACAATAATAAACAAATAAAATATGAGCATAAATATATATACAGACTACCACTGAATTTAGACACCATCAAAAGATACAACACCCATATGGGTAATATGTTCTATAAAGACCTTCGGTGTCAATGCTTTAGTTAACGGATTCGCAAGCATGGAACCAGACCCAATAAGCTCAATACTAATTATACCATTCTGAACTCGCTCTTTTACAACTAGAAACTTGAGGTCTATATATTTAGATTTTGTTGAGCTTCTATTATTATTAGAAAAGTAGATTGTAGCTTTGTTATCACAAAATAATTTAAGTGGTCTCTCAATATTGTCAACCACACGCAGTCCTGTAATGAAATTACGCAGCCAAATAGCTTGATTTGATGCCTCAAAACACGCTATAAATTCTACCTCCATAGTTGAAGAGGCAATGAGTGTCTGTTTGACACTTTCCATGATACCGCCCCTTCAGATAGTAGAAAAATATATCCTAATGTAGATCTTACGCTATCTTGACATCCACCTAAGTCGGAATCTGAATAACTAACGATCTAAAGTTTATCCGACTTCCTATAAGTGATCATATAATATTTTGTTTTCTGCAAATACCTCATGACCCGCTTGGCTGCTATCCAATGTGCAGGACCCGGATTACTCAAATATCTGCCCAGCATACCAACTATAAATGCAAAGTCTAGACGGGTGCAGACTTGTGCATACATAAGGCTTCCAAATACTGAAGCATAAGGAATGCCTTCCATTTGCTTGGATTCAAAGTCATTATTAGGACACTGTTTGAGATTAAACTTATATACTTTGGCCACCGGAGTATCAAGTGGTTTACAATCTTGCATTCCAAATCTCTGTAATACCTTCTCGATGTATCCTTTTTGTGATAATCCAAGAATTCCTCGAGAACGATCTCGATGAATTTGGATTTCTAATACAAAAGATGCTTCACCAAGATCCTTCATCTCAAATTGCTTTGAGAGAAATTTCTTAGTTTCATGCATTAAGCCTACATCGTTATTAGCAAGCAAGACGTCATCCACATAAAGTACTAGAAAAATGTACTTATTTTTACAGAACTTGTGATACACACAATCATCCACAACATTTACATGAAAACCAAAAGATAATATCACATTGTGAAATTTATAATACCGCTGACGAGAGGCTTGTTTGAGCCCATAGATGGATTTCTTAAGTTTACAAACCAATTGTTCAGAATTTTTGGATTCTAAACCTTCAGGTTGTACCATATAAATTGTCTCATCAATGTTCCCATTCAGAAAAGTTGTTTTGACATCCATCTGATGTAACTCGAGATCAAAATGTGTCACTAGTTCCATAATTATTCTGAAAGAGTCTTTCGAAGAAACAGGAGAGAGTCTCTTTGTAGTCAATGCCTTCCTTTTGAGTGAATCCCTTAGCGACTAGACGCGCTTTATATCTCTCCACATTGCCTCTTGAATCCCTTTTGGTTTTAAAAACACATTTACAACCAATTAGTTTCATACCTTCTGGCAAAGGAACGAAATCCCAAACGTCATTATCTTTCATGGATTGAATTTCTTCACCCATGGCATCTATCCATTTACGAGCATTTGAGCTTTCCATGGCTTGACAAAAGGTGATTGGATCATCTTCTGCCGAGTCAATGTTTTCCATATGCTCATTAAGATACACAATATAATCATCCGAAATTGCGCTTCTTCTTTCTCGAATGGATCTTCTTAAGAGTACTTTGGTTCTTGAGGTTGTTGAGGTTGCTCCATAGGAACAAAAGGTTGAGGAGCGACTGGATGATCAATTTCGAGCAAAGCACGTTGATCTATATTATGAGGAAGCACAACATTGTTTTGTCTTGAATTTTGTTCTTGAACAAGATCGAGTACGAGAACTGCACATGTTCAAGAACAACACTAGGAACGAGGCGAGTTCTCATCAAAGACAAAGTTTCTTGCCTTATCTTCCCCCTCCCCCCCAACCTCAATATCCTCAAAGTGCTTGGTTCTTGAGGTTGTTGAGGTTGCTTCATAGGAACAAAAGGTTGAGGAGCGACCGGATGATCAATTTCGAGCAAAGCCTCGTTGATCTATATTATGAGGAAGCACAATATTGTCTTGTATTTGAATTTTGTTCTTGAACAAGATCGAGTACGAGAACCCTGCACATGTTCAAGAACAACACTAGGAACGAGGACGAGTTCTCATCAAAGACAAAGTTTCTTGCCTTATCTTTCCCCCCCCACCCCCGGGAACCTCAATATCCTCAAAGAACCCAGGGAATTTCTCTTCTCAAAAAAATGTTACTGTTTTAGGAATTATAAAACTTGTAACCCAGTGACCGTTCGAGTATCCAACAAAATAGCAACTAAGCTGTTCTTTCATCAAATTTCTTCTCATTAGGCCTATAAGGCCTTGCCTTAACTTGATATCCCCCTTAAATGTCTTAAGGCGGGGTTTCTTACCCTGTCCATAACTCATATGGGATTTTTGTTGTTGCTTTAGTTGGAACTCTATTAAGTATATAGACTGCAATTTTAAGTACATCCCCCTAGAGTGATTCTGGTAAATTAGTATGACAAATTATACTTCTTACCATGTCTTTAAGGGTTCTATTTCGTCTCTCAACAACTCCATTCATGCTTAGTGACCCCGCATAGTATATTGAGGGACGATCCCACACTCATCTAAGAATTTGGCGAATGGCCCTGGACGTTGTTCACCTGAACCATCATTTCTACCGTAATATTCACCTCCACAGTTAGATCTGATGCATTTAATCCTTTTGCCTAGTTGATTTTCAACTTCAGCTTTAAATGCTTTGAACTTATCCAAGGCCTCTGATTTCTCATGTATCAAATATAGGTAACCATAACGAGAGTAATTGTCTATGAACGTTATGAAGTACTGTTAACCATTCCAAGAAGCCACAGAGAATGGTCCACATATATCCGTATGTACTAGTTCTAAAACGTCTTTAGCTCTCTTGGCACCTACTCTTTTTTTGTCTATTAATTTACCTTTAATACACTTGACACATATTGTATTATCCGAAGTGTCAAGCGTTTCAAGAATTCTTTCAAATATAAATCTGTCAATTCTTTTTTTGGAGATATGACCCAATCTTTTGTGCCATAATGTATAGTAGTTCTCATTAGTTAATTTTCATTCGATACCACGTGTACTTACATGCAAGGATTCATTAGAAGACGTAGTCTTAAGATCATATAAATTATCATGAGGATATAAAAAACAAAATTCCCAACAATATAGAATCAAAATAGAGACGACACTGTCTATTACCAAATGAACAGAAAAAACCTTCTTTGTCCAAAATAGGAATAGAAACTAAATTCCGTCTAAATGACAGTACAACGAATGTCTCTTTTAATTATAAAAATAAACCAGTCTTTAATGATAATTTAAAAGTGCCTATAGATTGAACTTCTACCGTACTGCCATCTCCCTTATAGATGAATCTTTCATCATCCCTTGGTTGGCAGTAACTCTAGCAAGCCTGCATAGATATACTTATGTGAGTAGTGGCAGCCGAATCTAACCACCAAGTATATCTTGGCACCGAAATTAAATTAACCTTTGAACAGACAAAAGTTAGAGGCATACCTTTCTTCACGCACCATGCGTGATACTTGGGGCATTCCTTCTTAACATAAGAGGGAAACACTTTATGTCTTTCGACTGTTCCTTCTGTTTTTTCTTTGTCGATGTATCCGCAGTCATTTTGCCCTTTCTTTTCTTGCTACCTTTTGAGAAAGTGAGATTAATACTCTTGACCTTATGTTGTCTCATTCTCTCTTCCTCTTGCACTAAATGTGAGATGAGTTCATTGACTGTCCATTTGTCCTTTTGATAGTTGTAACTCACCTCAAACTGGCTAAATTGAGGAGGAGGAGACATCAAAACAAGGTACACCAGTAGATCATCAGGAAGATCCAACTTCAGTGTCTTAAGTTTTGATATAATATGAGACATCTCGAGAATGTATTCCCTAATGTTTCCCGAACCATTATACCTCATGGCAGTGAGTTTACGCAATTGCATAATGATCTCTGCCTTTTCGCTTTTTATAAAGCGTTGTTCCAACTGTTTGAGAAACTTGACTGCATTATTCTCATCTGTCACGTTAGCAAGTAAAGTCTCTGAAATCGTACTCTTCATGATCATTAGACTTAACTTATTTGACTGTTCCTACTGAGCCATTTCCCTCCGTTGTTCGGACGTACTAGTATCCGTCAGCTCAACTGGTCGTGGCTCCCTAATGGCCAAGTCCAGATCTAGACAACCCAGATGAATTGCAACCTTATCTTTTCAAGCTTTAAAGTTGGTACCATTTAATGGCGGAATATTACTCGAATTAGCAGATAATTGAGCAACAGAGATACCAGTAACTGTAACAGAAAACATAATATAACAAAAATAAATAAAACTCACTAATATATATATATATAAAACTTTAACAATTCATGGGCTATATTCATAACAAATCCAATCACAAGAATATCTGTGCAACACCAAGTCTAGTCTTCGGACAAAGAGTTAGCTTGCAAGTGATTTTTTTGATGTAGTAATCAAGCATTAATAGCAAAATCCAGTGAAGTATCAAGCCTTCCTTTGGGCCAACTTAACACTTACTATGAACACTTAATAACTATTACATGTTCATCACCACATGTGTTTGTAATTCTCAGCCTAACAATAACAATCTTCTTTTGAGCCGATTGCTACCCGCATAAGAAATACAAAACACGACATCTAAATAGTTTATTATGGAATGATTTTATGAGAGAGCCTACTTTGGTAGGATGCCACTTTCACCGATCAATATAAAGCTATTAGACATTCTCGTTAGAGCAACTTAAGTTGTTATGAACATAAGAAAAAACTTTAATTATATATTTTTCCATATTATGTATGTATCGAAATTCGAGATTAATAAATAAATTACGATACATAGAAGAATTACATATAATATGTAAATAGCTTGATCCATAATTCACAGTAACATCAATATAATCAATGATATATTAAAAAAAAAGCATAAAAAACCAAAACCAAAAACATATGCATGTATAATTGTAATCCAAACTGCCATGCATGCGATTATCAACCAAGCTGCATTTTAAAAAAAAAAACCATTGAAGAACATAAATAAGCACGGCGAACCAATTATTTTATCTCATGATTATAACAATAATACTTCATATGAATGCATCAATTGATTCATGTGTTGATCGGACAAAATTGATATAAATTCATTCATGCATCAATTCATTCATTCTCATGACCATATAAAAGGTAATACAAAATTGATTCCAAGCAAGTATGTGGAGATCGGACAACCACAGCAGCAGGAAAAACAAAAGCTTTTTTTTTTTTCAAAGAACGAAACAAAGCCACGGCATCTTCATCAAATTGAAATTAAGAAGACAGATCGGAGGAAATTCGATCGAATTTTTTTTCTTGAAACCGATTTTTTAAAAATCAATCCTAAATCAAGAATCTAAACAATCTTTGATATAAGGAGGCTCTGATACCATTGATGGAATTAAATAAATAAAACCCAAGAATTAATCTTACTCAATAGATTATTTAGAATAAAGAATTGAAACGTGTACCTTGATCTATGGCAATTGATTGATTTTGAAGACCCAGGGTTTGAATCTTCCGATTATTACGTACGCGATAGGATTTCCTCAAAGATATGGGGACTTTTAGAGGTGGCTAATGATCTAAGCATACGTGCAATCAGGTACCATAACCCTAATATATAGATGTATTTGCTAAACAGCCCATCATAGTTTTGCAATACAATCCCTAGGTTTCTACACATTTATAAAGAGACCCCACACTTTTATTAAGATAACAGACACACCTATATAAATATAGATTACCTTAATTGGGTCTCAAAATATATATAATAACAAACACATAATCAAATTAAGCAATACATGTACGTCTACATATCCAAATGATATATAAATACGTGTGCACATGAATTAAGTCAAAAAATCTAACAATAAATCAGTGATCATTATATATTTACTTTTTCTCACTTTTAAATTAGCTCATTTAATCTTTCAAAAAAAAGTGGGTTCATTTAAAGAGATAATATAAAAATATAATATAATAATAATATAAAAAAGATTATATAATATTATCTAATATATAATGTTAACAATTTCTTAAAAGTAGAATAGTTATTATTTATTATTATTATTATTACTTTTGGTCAGACGGATCCTTAGATCATCCATCTATCTTGAGCATGTTCTCAATTGCTTAGCTACTTAATATATGGTATGACAGTTTTATTTTTTTATAAGTTAGTGACATATATTATATATATATATATATATTTCTTAATAAAAGGATCATAAATGATTGAAAATTTGTTAAGGCCTTTAAATTATAAAATAAATAATTAAAAACCTTAACCGACATATGAAAATTTATTAAGGATTAAATATGTCATTCACTCTTATATTAAGAAATTATTAAATATCCTAATTATATATACACTGAGTGCCATACTCTAAGTTAAGTATTATATTTAAAACATAATAATATAAGTGGCAATTACGAATTAATGAATAATACCTCTATTAATAATGAGAATTGTGTTAATAATAAAAAATATATTTGCTAATAATTTAAAAATTTGTGCAACAAACAAGTTAAGCTAATAAAGGATTAAGCTAATAAATTAAATCTAAAATTTTAATTTTTGAAAAAATCTAATTTGCAGTCAAAAAACTATAATATTATCCTAAAAAATTAATTTCTAAAATCCATAAAAATAAAAAAGAAATGGCAAAAATAATCTCTAAAATTCAGAAAAAATAAAATTGGAGATACTATTATATCAAAAATAGTTCATCTCTTTTTTATAAATAATAATATACATTGATATATATATATATATGTAATATCAATATATATTGATATTATATTGATATAATATATCAATATATTAATATAGTTCTCCTTTTTTTTCTATTCTAACATAAAAATAGATAATATAAAATATAATTATTAATAATAACTATCTTTCTTAATAATAACTCCTAATTAATGACTATTAATAGGTATATAATTATATATCTTCTCAAAATATTTTCTTCTAATGCTCTAAAAATTGTTTGTGTTTGTTGCAGGTGGACTCTAATAAATTATCAAGGTCTTAGATATTGCATTGAGGAAAAAAAAGTCATAGATATTGCAATTCAAAGTCAAATTTAATTTTGAATATCCATTATGATTATGTATTATTTATTTATGTTGAATTCTACTATTATGAATTTCATATTTGATATAATCATTATGATCATTATGATATTTGATATGAGGAGTGACTGAAGTAAATTATGTTGTGAAGAAAAGTTCAAATGAATCACATGGTGATTTTATAACATTGATGGGTAGAGATGATAATTAAGAAAAATTCAATTGTTGTATTACTTTTATTTCTTTGAATTCGCCTTATTATCATAATATTATTGATAAGGTTTTCACAGAGATTTGTGATAACCCATACCAATAACACAAAAGAAAATATATTTCATAGGTAGATATAAACTCACCAGAATATGTTGTAGCAACTTTGATTTTCGGTGAAGTTGATCGGCATTTGGATTTCGAGAGTCATTAGTCAACAATTACAAAGAGAGAATTAAGAAGATCCACTATCAATACAATTGCGTAGAGATCCATTATCGATACAATTGTGTAGAATATGTTTTGTATGGATCTTAAGAATAAGTTGGAAACGTATATAATACTCGATTTTTTTGACACACTTTAGTCGATTATATCCCATTGAATGGAAAGGGAAAAAATAAAAAAACATGCTATATTATGCTGTTAATTAATTTGTATATTTTGTTATGACATTTCAGTTTTTTAAAATAAATTAGTGCAATGTATTATATTTATTTTGTTATATTATGACCGGTTATAGACACAATATTTTAATTTTATTATTAATATAAAATTAATAATTTATAATATTTATCTTGTAATAACTAGTAATAAGTTAATTCGTGTAAGAGAAGTTTATAAGACTCTTGGTCCAGAAAGATATGGTCTTGAACATTTTAAAACTATTGATCCACAAAGACTTGGTATATAGTATGATAATTCAGTGGAAGGAGTTTATAAATGGTCCAAAACGTCTGTAGCATTCCTTGTATCATTTCAATTTTGTAATATTTTATTAATAAAATATACTAAATAAAAGATAAATTCCAAGAAGAAAACATAAATGGTAAAAAAAAAAATATTATAAAATAAAATGTTACGAGTACATGAAATGTTATAAGCAATCTGGGTGATTTATAAAATTCTTGGTCTACAAAAATATGTAGTACATAATAGAATAATTTATGTGAAAAGTTTATCTAAATAAAACTTTTGATCCACATAGATATGATTCATAATAAAATAATTCATATGAGAGAACTTTACAATAGTTTATCTCAAAAAAAACATCGGTAAATCTTAAGTATTTTTATTTACAAATGGATTGTGAAAATAACACAAAAGGCATTTTGACTCTTGATCAAGAAATTCTATCCACCAAGAGGAAAGGGGAAAAAAAAGAAAGAAAGAAAATACTCTTAACCAAGAAATAAGAGATTTGGTAGCAAAATAAAAAGAAATATAATTTATCTGGAAAATCGGAAGTTACCTAAAGTATTGGGTCAATTTATGTAATTTCCCCCAAAAATGATTGACCACTAATTCATAACAGCAAACGTGGCGCCAGAACAGCCACCAAATATCCCGCGCAAAATAGATGGAAAAAAGCCGGGGAAATTCTAAAATGCGCTCCATAATTGGAGCAGAGACACAGAGTGAGTAACCGTGCGCCGTCATCGTCTCTACTCACGGCACTGTATGTATGTGGAAGCTCTCAAACAACAGACAAAATGGACGGATTCTAAAGTCTTCTTCCGTGGACGGAATTGAAAGTTCACCGACTGACCATTACCTACCGTTATTTTCTTCCTAAAACTAGTAAAAAATCCGAATTCGTCGAAAAGAATTTTGTACTTATGGCCTCTCTTCATATAATTAAATCGAGCCTTTCTCCATTTTCGGTTTCTAGATCGTATCTCGGTTCGGAGTTCAATTCAAATTCCTCAACGAAAAGGAAATTCAGCTCCAGGATTTTGATTAGTAGGAGGTTTAAGATTTCCTGCAAACTTCAGGATGGTGAAAATCAAAACAACGGTAATAGATTTTCTTCCTTTAGCTATAATTCTTTTTTCTAGTTCATATTATTGTTTGTTAATCTTGTATGTTTGCAGTTTTGAATTGCTTGTATTTGTTTATGTAGATGCACTTTATGTTATATGCTTATGAATATTATTTGATTACGGCCTTCTTCAGCTGTAGTTCTTTGATCTAGTTCATATTATTTGTTATTAAGCTTACATATTTATAGGTTTGAATTGCTTGTATTTGTTTATGTAGATGCACTTTATATTATATGCTATTGACTAATGTTATACTGAGGTTGATAGATTCAAAAATTTGAAATTCCTTACGGAGTTATGGTGATTTCTATGCCGATTGTTGAAATAATTATAGGGGAAGAACCTCCTGAATCCTTGTTTATGAAAGAATTGAAGAGGCGAGGCATGACGCCTACTTCATTGCTTGAGGAAAGCAATAAAAGCAGTTATTCAGATGAACAAACCAAGTATAGGGAAGAAGATGGAGGTTTCTCGCAGAGGAATGCCGTATCTACAAATGCAGGAATGAACTTAACGAATCAGAGAGAGCAATCTATGGCACTTAATAGTGAAGGCCTTGAGGTTGGCCTGATTTCTGTTTATTATTGCATTAGTTGTTCCATTAGGTTTAGCCTTTTATTGATAGAGTATCATTCTGTACTTGAGGTCAGGTTCTTGGTAATTTACCTTTTATTATTTTGGAGCTTACCACATGCACTAATTAGAATGTAATATTGTTCTGGTTCTGCCTGCTCTATTGTGCTGTCTTTACATTATCATGGATTTACGTATTTGGTGCTATTATTTTCTCATTTCTCTTCCATCATCTATGGATTCAACAAAATTTTAACTTCAAAACTCAAATGATTATGCAAGAATAATCATCTGTACCAATACTGATTTGCATTATGACAATTTGCTAGATGATAGAGGTAGTTTTTCTAATACTGTATTGATACCTTTCTCCAAAAATCTTATATTGGTTGGCTGATCAATTTTTGTCTCCACTTGAAATAAACATACACTTGCAAATTCATGGAAATTCTTTGATGTCATTGAATATTGTTTTGGTCTTCAGGACTCACTGAAATATATTGGCTTTGGCACTCTATTTTACAATTTTAGAAAGAGTCAACCACCCACCATATTTGTTCATTTGTTTCAGGGTCTGATTCCACGTGCTAAACTTTTGCTTACCCTTGGAGGAACATTCTTTTTGGGGTTCTGGCCATTGATCATGATAACTGTTGCCTTTTTCTCTACCCTCTACCTGGTGAGTGCTTACCCTTGATATGTTTGTATCTAATTTTACTCCCACATTAGTTTGTTCTTTGTTTCTAAACACTTCCTGTTGTAATTTCCAAGGTTTATTTCTAGTATCTTCTGCTTGTATTGAGAACTCGTCATTCTAATCAACAAGGTACTGTAAAAGGGGGGTAATTTGCCCGGTTTTGAAAGTGATGGATGCATGAAAACTTTTCTCTCAAATGTATGGTGATCGAGGCAAACTGGGGCTTAGTTCACTCAACAAACAAGAATAAAATATTTTTTGTTCCTCCTTTTTGGGTAAAAGATGATTAACTGTTTGCTGCAATTGAAAGTTGTAAACTGATGATGGGTCAAGTTAGGGACCTAGGGCATTCTTTGAAATAGATCACCTATGGAAATTTCTTAACAACTACATGGTCATTTGAATTGGGGCATAATATCTTCTGAAAGATTTTATTCAGGAAGTAAAGAATGCCTAGCAATGTTGTTTTCTTCCTGTTTTTAGACTCTATCCTCTGGTCAATTATGTGACTAAATATGCAAGATATGGGAGGTTACTCATTTTGAAGCAGAAATTCTATTTTGGATATTTTCCTAGATGCATTTCATCGAGCTTAGTGAGTATCGACAGGATGAGCTACCACTATAAGTAGCTATTTATCACCATAAGTTGGAGGTGCATCATGTGATATTGTTGTCGGCATCCCCAAAAGGCCAAAACTAAACAAATAAAGGAAGAGATGTGAAATGCTGACTTGTCCTTGGTCTGGCTTATTTATGGTGTAACAATTCATTTGATAATTTATGTTTGTCCTTTACTAGACATGCATTACACTACTTGGATCCTGTGATATGTTCAGATACCAGTCTTAAACCTTTTACTGTCCCCAATTTTATGCACGATTAACTGCATATCAATTACAACTTTCTTCTCTATACATGCAGTACTTTGGACAAGATTTTGTCCATGATGGAAGCAAAACACCTGTCACGCCACCTCAATACATTGATCCATATGAGCTTCTTGAAGAAGAAAGGATATCACAAACAGCCCCTCGCCTGAATTGAAGGACCAAAGACTCAAGCTTTCTAGAAAGTACAGGTTTCTGTTGTTTATTCCCTTTTGCTTTATTGGTTCCATGTAGGAAAAATTATATCAAACTAAGTAAACTTCCTTTTCACCCTTTTTGTATCACCTAACGTGCTGCAAAATATTAGTATCCAGAACCAGAAACTGTTAAAAATGTAAAAATTAAGTTTCTTTTAATGTATATTCATATATGAGATGCTGGTTTTATGAACAACCATCCAAAAAAAATTCAATATTGCCCAAACTTTCAAAGTATTGGTAGTTTCTCTGAAGTTTATTGTTTTATTTTCAATTTTACCTGAGTTTGAATTTAGGCCCTAGAAGCAGAAAATTGTTTAGCAGTAAAAACCCAGAAATGGAAACTTCCTCCTAAGCATAAATAGATTATCCTTAGCATCTACTAGAAATGTACATAGAAAAGGTTTGATTAGGTAAAATTAAGAATTAAGTCACGCCAGGGTATATGTCTTATTGAGATATAAATTGTAAAAACATAATAAATAATATAATAATTGCAAGCCAACGATGTATTAGGATTGTGATTTGAAGGGCTTCAAAGTAGGCATATCCTTTATAAGGCCTTGAATTGAACCAGCAGCGGCAAGAAGGGATATGATCAAGCAAGTAAAGCTCAAGATCTGCATCCAAATCCAGGTGGTGGAAAACTTTCTCATCTTAGTTTGAGCTATATACATCTCTATCGGGAAGAACACCGCCAGCGGCCAAAACACCGCAGCTCCAAGCAGGCCGACGACATCGTTGAAGTTTGGGAATGCCATTGCTACCACTGTTGTGAGTATTACATATATTGTCCTCCAAATAAGCCTGAACAGGCTGAAGTTGAAAATGCCACAGCCAGGCAACATTATCTGCTGTTCTTTAGCTATAAATGTACTTTCTGGCCATCTTTGTTTGCACCAATTTTCCACAAAACCAAACAGGGGTTGAGCAAAAACCTGCCCATTTATAAGAGAAGTATATTAATCGCGAATCAATTTGATCTGTATAGCAAGCATTATTGTGATATACCTGGTAGGCTCCCACCAGATGTACAACGATGAAGACGTTAGCTAGGTCGACTAGCCAAAATGGTTCGTAGAAACCAAAACCGGTTAAGAGATTTCCAGGGGCCTTGTTTCCAAATGCTGCATATCCCAGAACCCCACAGAGGGTGTAGAATACGGTGGACACAGATATTCCTACAAATGTAGCTTTTCTCATCACTTGATTTTCAGGAGGACTTGATTTCAAAGTGTCCTATATAATAAATTCAACAAGAAACAATGGAATTAGTTTCATTTAAGCAATAAGAAAATAGGTTCTAAATAATAATAATAAAAGTACTTGCCTGTATCTCAACGAGGACAGTAGAAAAAGAATAGGCAAAGGCAATGTCTCCTAGAGCGGAAAAACTGTTCCACATTTTGTCCATGGCTGACATGCCCTCTCCAATGGGTATTCCAGTTAAATTTGTTTTGGGACGAGCTTCTCCATCTTCAAAATGTACTTTTTACACAGTAAGTTTTGAAACCAAGAAGAAAAGAAAAAGGAACTGTACAAAATTGAAAGGAAACTAACCTGCAATTGAATTTATGGAGAGGCCAAGGCCTATAGAAGAGTAACCAAATGACATGACTGCAGCAACAACAGAAAGCCAACCCAACTTGTGGAAGTTTGGAATTTGGCTTAAAAGTACTTGCATGAGTCCAAAAGTTATTATAAAATTGTTATTAGGTTCGTGACAACCTTCACGAATATGTTCGTCATGAAAGCAATTGGCCCGTTTGATTGCCCTGATCATTATCATCATTCAAGAAAAACATAAAATAATACTCGCACGGATTAATTTTTAAATTTAATTCTTGTATCAACCGTTACCAACAATAACTTACACCATACTAATGGAGGATGTGATTGTGTATCCAATGGTAATGCCGAAGAGATTCAAATATTGAGCTAGTCCACAAAATTGGAACTTCCGACCTCCTACAATGTGCATTGAGAGAAGAGTCTATGAAAATTATCAAGAAAAATAAGGGCAAATTCAACTCTAAATTTGAACCATACGGTACAAGTTTTTTATTCGATAGTTAAATAAAATACGAAATAAATAATATTTTTATGTTTTTTTTAAGCAAGAGGATAAATTCTCGTTAAGAGTGAGAAAAAAATAAATGTGTACAATTAGGACCAAGATCACTCAAAAAATAGCTCAAGGACCAATGAAGCTATTCCCATTACTAAGATCTCTAAGATATATAATATATACACGTGTCATACTAATTTTTTTTAACTCTACAAAATACATGTATCTGGGCATAAATTATTTCAAATCTCGACATTTTAGTTAAAATATCTCAATTTTTATCATTCAAATAAAACTTCATGAACAAAAGACAGTTTAGTTTATTTAGTTCAATTAAGAAAAATTAATCACTTTTCTTATTAGGTATGTCGGGTCCTAAAATGACATATAAATTGAAGTTGATGGAGTAATTTCTAAGCAAATTTGGACCTGAACTACAAAAAAGACAAATTAATTACTTCATCTATTCATGAATATAGTAATGGTTTTTACACTTGTGAATCAAAATTAAAAGCATTAAAAATAAGATAATTGTTAAGTCAAAATACTATTTATATCCTTAGTAAATAAAGAGAAAAACAGATAATACTCCCTTCATTCTACAAAGATGGTTCTATTTCAATTTTCACAAAGATTAAAAAAATTAGTTTAGTAAATTTTATTTTGATTTCTGTTTTATACCCTTTCTTTATATTAAATATATTTGACTTTTTTGTCTTGAAAATTGTATAAAGTTATTAAAATGATGTATGTTTTTATTAAAATTTCTTGAGAAATGGAGATTTTTATTAATTAAGAATAGAATAATGATGGACTTACAAGAGAACTAATATTTTAGCTAAAATATATAAATGGAAATAGTACCACAATTTAGGACGAAAAAAAAAAAACTTAAACTATCTTTGTGAGATGAGTATAAAGTAAGAGTATAATAAACAAATAAATAAATATTAACAAAAAAAATTAATAAATATCTATTAAAAAATATAAAACTCCTTATATTTTTTTTTATGATTTTCGATTCTCTTTATATTTTTTACCGAAATTACAGTAATTAGAGATTTGAGGAAGACGAGACTTTGACTTTAAGTTTAAATGGTCAAATCCTAAGTCAACAAAGTCTTGTCTCGATTACAAAAATAAAAAAGTCAGCAAATTTGCTTTGCTGTTGGCGAAATTGAATTTCAGTTTTCTTCTCTTTCCCCATCACATGAATCAATCAATCTCTACCATTAATTCATTCATTCATTCATGAGCAGAAGCAAAAAGAAGAAGAAGAAGAAGAAGAATCTACCATGAATGCAATCCAAGATTGTCATTTTCCAATATCTCTTTAAAAGAAAAGTTGCGTAACTATGAAGCTTTTTTAGTAATTTGCAAACTGACAAAAATTCACCGTTGGATGGAATTATGATAATTAGAAGGACGAAAAACAAACAATTAACCCACTTATGAAAAATAAATAAAATTGTGTTTAAACCATAAAACTTGGAGTTTTAAGCTTTAATGTTTTAGTTTTTTTAATGATGGTTACTACACGGGCTTATAACATAGGAGTACAACCTATATCATCTCTTCAAACTCACTATATATTCCTGAACCAAAAAAAAACTATTTAGCAGTTTTTCCTTTTTAAAAAATGGATTAAAAAGTTGGGAGTTTAATAGTAATAAAAAAATAAGTGGCAAAAGATTATTTAATTACCTCGAAAGAGCAAAGAATTGAAACTTAAAAGGCATAATTTTATCGATTCTAATTTCTGCTTAGTGGCTGTTAAGTTTCCAAAGTTATGACTCTTCCAATTCTTAATTACTTGGATGATAATTTTTTTTTTTTAGAAAAAAAATCAATAGAAAGAAAATTTTAATTTACGTGAAGAACATTGCATGGATTTCCAGCAAATTGAAGTAAAAGATCTGTTAACCCATGTTATGTATATACATTCATACGAATAAAATATAAATATTAAAATTTCTGAGAAGTTATTAAATTTAAAAAAATACAATCATAAATTAAAAAATAAACATATCATCGTTTATTTTATTGCATGAGTTAAAAAATTGTAAAAGAAAAACAAAGTGAGTAATTTACCTAAATTGGCTTTGACGACATCCATATAAGTATAATTTCTTCTACCAGTAATTGGGTCAGGAGACCTATAACAGTCAGCAAGTAAAATCGAAGTAAACCACGTTATAACGGAAAAAGCCAAGAGTGCAATAGGTCCGGCGATCCATCCAAGTTGTGCTGTTGCCCATGCCAATGATAACACCCCGGACCCTATAACCGCTGTTATTATATGAGCACTCGCCGTCATCAATGTCCCTATATCATTTTTCAATTTATTAATAATTAACACCCCAAAAAAAAATCAACATTAATAGTTAAATTACGCATGCAAAAACCATCTAGAAATGAAAAAAGATTAATTAATAATTACCAGTTCTCTTTACACGACCATCATCATCAAATTTTGAATCCTCATCTAAAGAAAAATTCACCATTCTTGCCATTTTTTTTCTTCTTCTTAAAAGAGATTTTTGAGGGAAGGGAAAAAAATGGAGAGAGAAGGCTCAATTTATGGGAATGAGGCACACTGAAGGGTTTTTGTTGGGTGGACCGAGTGGGGTTGGGGTAGGGGGCCCGGGGGAAAGGAAGGGTGGGATTTAGTAATTAGAGGTTAGCACTTAGAAGTTACAAGTGGCCAAAATAAATTAATAACTAGTACTAGTATTTAGTTGCTCATAATAATTACTGAGAGCATTCAGTTAGAATAGTATCTGACTTTTGAAACCATTCTTCTTTAATTTATTTTTATCAGATTATTAGATATTCTGAATAGGCTCATATGCATCTATCTGAAAGACACAAGTCAAAGTACATTCAAATTAACACCTCGAGGACAATAAAATTTTCTTAAGAAACATAACTGCATTTTCAATATTTAAAATCGAAAACTCTAATTAAGTTAGAATAGACTCCAACTATCTAGTAATTGATTAAGTTAGATGTGAATCGTTTCTTCTTTAATTCTTTTCTTGGAAGAATTTTTCTTTTTTTACTTCTTTTGGTATTTTATGGTTCAAAGTGAGTCAAAAGATATATAGTGAGTAGCAGAGAATCAAACACAAATGTGGGTTAATTAAACTAATTAGTGGCTTCTAAGGATTGAGAGAAAAAGTTTGTGTTTAAAATGCTTGATTGATGGACATTTGTTCAGTTTAAAGTTCACAACAGAAATATAATTGAGTTGTATATATATATATATATATATATACATGTAATCTTTATGACTGATTAAGAATGGAAGTGGGTATTCATCTATAAGATTCCCCAAAAGGATTAAAATGTTGGAGGCCTGCCACTCATATAAAAGATGTAGGAAGAGATTCAAAGCCATCCAATGTTTATGGGGTGATTGTTAATCTTAGAATATTTTGTTTCTTCAATATATGAATTCCTACATAACTAATGGCTTTCTTTTTTTTTATCGTGTGTCCATAAATATATTAATGCGAATTAAGTTTTTTAATTTAAATTTTTTTTTAAGTTCAATAAATTTTTTTGTAGACTTTAGATTTTATTTATTGAGTAAAAAGGGAAATTATATTTTGTTAAGATCAAGAAGAATAGCTTGAGCTACATCATGAGCAGTGTTTTTGAATCATTCTAAGGAACAGGGAAAAAAACCAACTCACATTAAAAGGGGGTTCATTATCCCCTATTCGCCAAAAAAATATGTTGAGTAGATATATTTCGTGAATGCTCAAAATAGAATGGAAGATTATTCATTCTTCTTATAAGGTAATTTTGTCCCTACCAATTCTTTAACTCTGGTTTTGACACTGCCAAGGAAACAACAGAATTAAGGACAATTCTAACTAAAAGATGGATATGGACATTTTCTACTCTTTTTACATGGGAAAAACTAGTAGAACACTTATCAATCTCAGCAGTCAATCCCCCAAGCTCAGATAAGTCAGCAGATCTGCCAAGAAGATTACCAACAGCAAGAAGAGAATCACTCTTAAGAAGTAGCTTTGTAGAAATATATAAACCCTACCGAGTAACCGAGTCAATCCCCCCATTGTGAAGCATGTCATCAAATTGTAGAGTAGGGGTACTACATGCTCTAAGAGGCTGCCCTCGTATGGCTCATGTTTGGAGAAGGTTGATTCCTCGGAACGATTGGTATGATTTCTTCAAGGAACAAGGTTTGAAAGAATGGATAGATAGTCATTTGCTTAGAGATAGAAACGGTCTATTTGAATAGTGAATAGCAAACAATTTTTAGATTAGCCTGTCATTGAATTTGGAGATTGCCGAATAAAAGTAAGTTTGAAGCTAGTACTTCTCTTCCATGTTTAGGTACTATAGTCTCTCATTGTTGGACATTTTAAAGATGTAATGATAGCCCACTCGAATAGAGCTAATTCTTGTAATTATCTCTGGTAAATTTCTTATTGTGGAATGATATGCATATGATCCCTTTTCTACCATAGCAATAATAGGATGATGGTTGTTGGAGAAAGAAGGAAAAGATGGACAAATAGTCATTTGCTTTATTTGTTAAACCAAAGGGTAGCCGAAGGGAGAGGAATGTAGATTTAGTGAACTTGAGGGATTTTTTTTTATAGTTTGAATAAATCTAAAGGAAGATATATGTATCTCTTATCTCATTTAGTATTTAATTAAATGAATTAATCAATATTATATTTGGTTAAGTTCAAAAACGTGTATGAACTATATGGGTTGCATGAACTTTTAATAGTAATATTTAGTCTCATTAGAAGTTTTTCAATATTAAAAACTCTTCTAAAATTTGAAAATATTTTCAATTCACTACATAAAATTTATATACTAATAATTAAATAATCAATTTATGATTTTGTTCAATTCTTTTTAACACTTATGTATATGAATTATTTGCACGACTTTTCAATTTTTATAACATAATAATTATTTAAAAGAAAATTATTAAAATATCATTAAATGTTTTAACTAATCTCGCATAAAACGTTGCTTATTAAATTTTTTAATTTTTTTTATAATTATCTTTAAGAATTTGTCAAAATTTTCTTTAAACATGTATCAAATTTTTCTTTAAAATATCAATCAATATAATTTGAGAGAGAGAGAGAGAGAGAGAGAGACTTTTAATTTTAAAAAAGTTTTAAATTTTTTAAAATATCTTATTTTTTATATTTTTAAACAATTTTAATTTTAAAAAATTTCTCTTTTCGTACGTGTGCCTCTCTCTCAGGTCTCTTCTTAAACGCTATAGTTCGTTAAGATTTGTTTAAAAAAGTTTATTATAGCGCTTTTAAGTACAATTTACTTCTGATTTGTAATATTTTATTTTTAATTAAATAAGATCTTTTAATAATTTTTGGTTAAAAAAATAATTGCTATGTCATAAGAATTGAAAATAATATAAAAGTAATAGTTTCAAACTTTTGATAACTTTTTTATTTTTAACAAAGTCTTAATATATGTCGTAATTAAAAATTGAGATTAATATCACAAATTAAAAATTCAAACATTTAATTGACACAACTCTTATAGTTGATGCACTTAACCTTCTAACTTCTTTCCAACACATTTTATCCTTGATGTTAGATTGTATGTTCACACCACCAGATTGAATGCCATCTGCGGGGAGGGCATTGATGGTATCTCCCAGAATTTCTTATTACCTCTCTATAATAGCACAGGCAATGAGAATGTCCTTCTTCAATAATGGATATCTTAGAGGCTTTTGGTTTCTACCACTAATACAATTCCAATCCTTTTTTTGCATTGCATTGTTTTTGCAATGTAAAAATAAACAAATGAAATAAAGTAATTGACAAATTCAATCCAATAATTAATTATTTTTTCTAGCTTGGTCACATGTATTTTATTTTACTTATTTTAGTCTAATAACTATTTATCATGTCCAAATTTAGTCATATATCTTTTATTTACTTCTTTTGATTCGATAACTATTTATCTTTGATATTTTTTATCCAAAATATTTTTTAATTAATTTCAAAATTAGTCCTCCAAAATATAAAAAATGTGTCAATTAAAATCTCGAGTTGTAAAAGTACTATAAAAAAATCTTTCAAAATATAAAAAAATATATCAATCGTATTCCTTACCTCACATATGTAAGAATTCAAATAATCAATCTCATTTAGATCATTTGAAACCAAATGTAAACCTAAATTTTTAAAAAGAAAAATTGCAAATCCATTATGTTCAACCACTTACATTAGGAGTAACAGCAATACGAGTACTTTAACTATTAGTTATTAAACCATCTATCGATTTTGACCAAATAATGCATCGATAAATTTTTTTCTACAAACATTGTTACCTTCGGTCCACTGGTAATCATTTACCAGCCTGCAATCCGATTCCAGAATAAAAATTATTTTTTTTTAATAAATACATATTGTGGTAATAGGAACGCAAAGAAGAAAGTAGTAACATAGCCATTATTGACCTAATCCCATTCAACCAGCAAAGGACCAAACCTCAGAGACATAATAAGCAAAGGAATTACAAGACATAATAGATCTGATAAAAACTCATGAATAACAGCAGTACTATTATATATAACTACAATTCTCACATGCTATATGCTCCTCAATACTCTTCCCCATCATCACCATCCTCCTCAGTTCCCTCAGCACCAACCTCCTCATAATCCTTCTCCAGTGCAGCTAGATCCTCCCTTGCTTCCGAGAATTCACCTTCTTCCATACCTTCACCAACGTACCAATGGACAAAAGCCCGCTTAGCATACATGAGATCAAACTTATGATCAATACGAGAGAAAACTTCAGCCACACTAGTTGAGTTAGAAATCATGCATACGGCCCTTTGAACCTTAGCAAGATCACCACCAGGCACAACGGTAGGTGGTTGGTAGTTTATACCACATTTGAATCCAGTAGGACACCAATCAACAAATTGGATTGTTCTCTTGGTCTTTATGGTGACCACAGCAGCATTCACATCTTTGGGCACCACATCTCCTCGGTACATCAGACAGCAAGCCATGTATTTACCATGTCGAGGATCACACTTGGCCATCATAGATGATGGCTCAAATGCACTGTTGGTAATTTCAACCACGGAGAGCTGCTCATGAAATGCTTTCTCAGCTGAGATTACAGGGGCATAGGAAGAGAGCATAAAGTGGATTCTTGGGTAGGGTACCAAGTTAGTCTGGAATTCTGTCATGTCAACATTCAATGCACCATCAAACCTCAGAGATGCAGTCAAGGAAGAAATCACCTGTGTGCATACAACAAAAATTCGCCGTGAAAAGAAAAATTAATACCCTTCATTGAATATGGAAAAATTACTGTAGTCCAATAGTGTTATCACCTGGGACACGAGGCGGTTGAGGTTAGTATAGGAGGGTCTCTCAATATCAAGGGAGCGCCTACAGATGTCATAAATAGCTTCATTGTCCAAAAGCACAGCCACATCAGTGTGTTCAAGGAGGGAATGGGTGGAAAGCACACTGTTGTAGGGCTCAACAACAGATGTGGAGACCTGTGGGGAAGGATAGACAGTGAACCCAAGCTTTGACTTCTTTCCATAGTCAACAGACAAACGCTCCAAGAGCAAGGATCCCAACCCAGAACCAGTACCTCCACCGACTGCATTGAACACAAGGAATCCTTGCAGGCCAGTGCAGTTGTCAGCTAGCTTTCTGATGCGGTCCAAGCAAAGATCCACAATCTCTTTCCCAACTGTAACAGCAAATTAATGAACTTCAAGGAATGGTCAATTAAAAACAAGGAAAAAATCTAGTAATGCTTTAATTACTTGTGTAATGTCCACGGGCAAAATTGTTTGCAGCATCTTCCTTGCCACTGATCAGCTGCTCAGGGTGGAAGAGCTGGCGGTAGGTTCCAGTCCTCACTTCATCAATAACAGTAGGTTCAAGATCAACAAAAACAGCACGGGGGACGTGCTTCCCTGCACTAGTTTCACTAAAAAATGTGTTGAATGCATCATCACCTCCACCAACAGTTTTATCACTGGGCATCTGACCATCAGGCTGTACAAAAGGATCCAAATACTCAGTGATGTATCTAATACTAAATGCCTTCTCTATATATTCAAAAGTGAACCAAAATTGCAGAACAGAGGCTGCTTTTAAGTATCTGAATCAGATTTATATTTTTTTGTGCTTTTACTTCAAATACAATAGTTGACAAAAACTTGTGGTCTGGATACAGGAATTACCATGAAAAGATCAGCATTTGCTTTGAAGTTTCGCAAATTGACAATGAAATATTTTGAGGACAAAATTATCATTTATTTTGCTTAAAACAAGTGAAATTATCAGGGACTACTATTCAGCTGACAATTCAATCTCGATGAGTTGGCAATGTCTTCCGCCCATTCCATATACCTAATTTTCGAATAGAATTCACTGACTTTTTAACAAATCATTACCAAGGGTAATAGGAAAGCAATTTTACACCTGACTGTTCTTTTGTGAGAATTTGATGCTCAGTTAATGGACAAAAGTCAAGTACAGACTGAGCTTCAACAACAGTAGAATGTAGAAAATAAGAACGTTGGATACATATGTACAAATGTTAGTTTATCTTTTCACATCAAATTATAAGAAAATCCACCACATTATAACCTGCTGAAAACAATATCAGATCTAATAATTGCCTCTTTCAAATTTTACGGATCTAATCGAACACAGTTAAACAATATGCAAAGATCCATAGAGAATAACTTTCAGATCTAAAAATAATCCTAGATCTTCCTCAAGTATCGATATAGAACATATCATAACATATGTCAAATATACGGTCAAACTATAGAGAGCTGACAAATTCAGCGATTAAAAAACAAATGCATCACGAATCTAATAGAAAGTATAAAACCAAAAAGAAATAAGGAAATAGAACTACTGAGATGATGAAGTACCTGAATGCCATGCTCAAGGCAGTAGAGCTCCCAGCAAGCATTTCCGAGCTGAATACCGGCCTGTCCAATGTGAACAGAGATGCACTCTCTCATGGTTGAATTCGATTGAAAAGCTAAAAAAACTACAGAAAGTTTGAGATCGGGAAGAAGAAGAGGAAGGATGAAGAGAATCACTAAGGAGATTTTGGCGTTTATTAAGACGCCTTTCTCTGTCTCAGTGAGATTGCAAAAAGAACTGAAATCTTCGCGCCATTATATATAGTCCAGTGGGGAAGAGAGTGGCGACTGGCGAGCTAACCAGGTTTTTTTTTAAAAAAAAATTAAACGAGCTAACCAGGGTTTGTTAAGCAATTGCTGAGACGAAGAAGAGGATGGACAGCCGTTGTTTGTTTCAAATGTTTGTCCTCATTTAGTCCTGTTTTATTTAACCATGGTTAAATATCATAGTAGTTTGAAAACTTTTTGCCGCTCGTGTACGGCAACTTTCTTTTTTTTTTCCCGGAGCCATAGCCAAAAGATTTTCTTGTCCTAGTGATTTTTTTGTAGTTATAGTTTGGAAATAGTATCAAGTTTGGGATTTAAATAAAAATAAAAACAATTAAAATTAACTATTACTTGCTACTATTAGGTTAAGTCTAAAAAAACACTTGGAATTAGATTTTGATAGACTAAAATCTTGAACTTTATTTTTGACAAGTAATCGTTTAATAGAGAAAAGATTCAAAAATATAAATTCAAATTATCAATATCATAATTATTTAAGAAAATTGAATTATTATGTTTTTATTTGACAAACGGTATTTTAGAAATTATAAAAAATAAATCCTTGATCTAGATCAAAATTGATATTCGAGAATTATCGAATAATATAGATACTAAAAAACTCTTGTGTAATTCGAATTTAAAATCTCTCTAAACTAAGTAAGAATACTATTTTATTTTTAACTCTAAAGTTTTTATTTTTCATTTTACCTCCTAAATAATTTTAAAAGTTAGAGTGTTTGGATTATCTTTTTCGCGAACAAAAATACTTAAATAAATATTTAATGGTCAAACATATTAAATTAATATTTATGTATCTACTCACATCTAATAAATGTTTAAGGGTAAAACCCATAATCAAGTATTATCTATGATTAGGTAAAAATATATTACTTTCAGAATCCTAAAATTCATTTTGTTTGTTGAATAAAGCCAACCCAGTAATTTCATCCAATAATATGTAGAGTACAAAATTATATTTTCTGGCTTTGACAAAAGCAAATATGCATTTCAAAAGCAATTTGATCATATAAAAGGTAAAGATCTCTTCCTGCCAGGAAAAGAAAGAGACAACTCACAGCAGAGTATAGATCAAGGCAATATTATTCCCATGTGGACCACAAAATTTAAGAAAAATACAAAGCTTTAACATATAAACAACTCACCTTAAAGATTCAAGAAATTAAATATCAATCGTATTAAACTTTTAGCCTTTGTAGCTAATCTGAAAAATGAAGTTTCAACCATCCAGAAAAATGGAAAAGGACAACAAGCAGGAGGCAAGTCTCTTGCATTGCAGCGATAGTAATCTTTCACCTACAATCAACGAAGATCTATTCATAATTCAGTATTCTATGTCTATTACCAATCTCATGGTGTGGTTTTAAATCATTGGAAAATTTCAGTTGAAGCGAAGGATAAATCATGTTGCAGTTTGTGCGCCAGTCCATGTATGGGGTTCATCAAGTTCATCTGTTCTATGACTGCGGTTTTCCTGCAAATATGAGATCCCTGCCCATATTCCACGAATAAGCAAAATGCTTGCAAACACCATACTTCCCAGAGTACAGATTACCTGCGCAAGATCAAAGTTTTAAGAGATGGAACATTCGTCAAAAGAGGCTGAATAGAAGCAGTTATTCAGGAAAAGCCAGGTCCATATGTGGGGTTCATCAAAGTTCTACTAGAACAGCCATATTTCTCCTTTCAATAGACCAATTTAAAGGTTGAAATACATTTAGCAGCAACATCTTGATCAATTGTTAAAGCGTGTCAGACAATTTTTTTTAGTAACTTCTAAAGGAATATAGAAGGCTCATTTCAAAAGCTCAAATGTGCTATTGATGGCTATCAAACTAACACCTAGACACAGGATACATTCCTGCTTTTTCCATACCAATGTTTTCCCTCTACCCTTCAAAACAGTCAACAAGTTGATATCATCCTGTTTACTACTCAAGCAAGAACATGCTGCTCTCAAACCATTCAAATGTTGAAGCCAATATAGAGCAGTAATTACCTTTGATTCATATGTCTAAGATTCAATATCTTTTATATAATGCATAATAAGAAATAAGGGACACAAGGTTTGCAGATTACATAACTTTTTTTCCTGCAGAAGCAACGAGAGTGCAAAAACTATATACACGTTCAGCTCTATAAGATGGAAGGTTGCTACTTTAAAATTTTTTAGCCAAAGAGAAAGCAAAGTTTTCTTTAAAAAAAAAGTCAAACCTCAATCAGGTGACCATGTGATCTCCAGCAAATTGAAAGGCTAACATTAATATGGTTTATCAATTGGATCATCAATCAATATTCTTTTAGATCTTTGCTAGAAGACTGGACGTGAATTCTAGCTGGCAATATAATTCCTTTAGAAGAGTGTATTTCAAATATAACAAATGTACAAGTGATTAAATCCAAGTCTTTAAGTATAGTGCATTTAGTCCTAAATCTCATAACACTTGTGCCGATCATCAACAACCATTCAGACAAAGGTTACAGACCTCAAAAGATAGCCAACTCCGGCACTCGAAACAGCGATGCACACTCGACATTAGTGTAATGAAGAGCATAAGTCTTTCTTTCTTATCTTGTTTATAAGCATATGCACTATATTTTCATTGTAAAACACAGAACATGAGCTGATTATAACTATGCCCAACTTCATGGAAAACAACCCCAAAATAGCATTAAAGATCCAAACTTTAGTCTCAGAAACTATTAGGGATTCAAAGTAACAACAACTGGTACCAAGATCGAACTAAAAATAATTGAAAAACATCAACTTAGAAGAGAAGAGAAGATATTACCTCGAGGAAGGCCTTCAAAACCCACATGAACGTCAGAATTATGATCCCATCAACAGAAAATCTGACCTACATAAAAACATGGTAGCAAGTGAAGGATGGACCAGTGGCCTATACAAAGAAAGCACTATACAAAGAAATGAACCCAATCCTCTAACCAATTTACTTTTCTGACCATTTTAAGTCTCAAACTACTAGAAGATGTGGTTTTCTGGACTCAAAGGGTTGAAGTAAAGTCCTCTATTATTTTTAAAGCACATCAGTTCCTCTATTTCATTTCTTGAATTTCTTCCCCTTCCTTCTCATCTGTAGCTATTCAGGGAGTCCACTTCAAAGCTTTCTGTGGATGGTGGTTTAAAGCAGAATCATTGCTAACACAATTACCCAGATGATAGTTAATTTGATGTCTCATTGTCCCGGGATATGATGCAAAAATTTTCACTGCCTAAAATAACAGTAGCATAGTAAATGGCTGAATTCAGATGGATCCTGCCATAACTCTCCCACGCCCTTCCTCACCAATCCCAATCTAGACCCGTCAGACCTAAGAAATGAAATAGAAAACCACAAGATTCTAAAAAATAAATACACTAGAATTGTAAGCTGTCTATTTGTTTAGTAAAAAAATTAGTGTATAACTGCACCCCCCCAAGGAAAAGCTTGACCCACAACAAGGAAAAAATTATGGTATTATTATTCAACAGGGTGCTTCCCTATCCAACTGCCATGTGAAATGAAGATATCTTCCAAGTTTCAACAGCAAAAAGTTATCAACTCCCCTAACAAATTTCACAAGAATCTTCTTATTTGCCCATGTAAAAGAAAATTAGAATTCAGAAAAGATGATCATCCCTCCAGCACAAAATAATAAGCTTGATATTCCTCATGTACCTCATTTCCTAATTACAAAGTAACTTTAAAACTTAAAGAAACAGTAGCAAGTAGCATATTCGCAGTGAATTGGTGGGGGAAGAGAATACCAATTGAGACGAAATATTGATAGGTAGAACAGATCGAACAGCCTTGCGAGCTTTCCTAGAAATCTTCTTAAAGACATTCTGAACAAATCTAATTAGAAGATCCAAACTGCGATCTTCCTCTTCTTCCTCTTCATCATTATCTTCATCTTCCTCATCGTTGCCAACAATATAGCCACCATTTAGATTACGCCTTCGCCTGCGGTTCCAATTAAGAGGATCACCAACCAAATTATCAGCTTCCTAAACAGAATTTGTATTACAATAATTTTTAATTATGTCAAATAACATACTCAATTTCAACCTACACATAAGCAGAAATACTTTGAGTACCTTCGGGAAATCAGAAAGGCGTCTGGAGGAATGAAAACGAAGCACAGGCATCCGAAGGTTCAGATTGATAGAGCGATCGGATCGATGAAATAACTGCGGTTGAGAGAAGAAAGAAAGGAGCTGAGGAGAAGCAGCGACTTCTGAGACCATGGTAGTTAGCAACGATTGAGTGGGAAAGTTGACTGTGCTGAGAATCGGAGTGCTGATGCTGAGTGGCTGGTGGACCGGCACCGGCAGTGGCTATCGTCCTTAACGGTGCTACTTGATTAGTACCACCGTGAATCCGTGATTGGTGGCGGTGGCGACTGCGACTGGCAACGGCTAGGACCTGACCTGAGACACTAAGCATGGAATGAAGTGAAACCGCTTCAGCCCCGCCACGTCACCAGGTAATATGAAAACGATTTATTTCTTTATTGTATTTTAGTGTGAATGATTCATCATTCAGCCCAAAAAGAAAAAGAATCATCTGGTAAATATGGGCCATGGCCCATGGGACATGAGCTTTCCCAGCTTGGTCGTTAACTCGTTATTTGCTTTTCTGTTTGTTTTCTTTGAATAAAAATAAAATTTAAATTATTTGTGCAAGAAAAATTAAAATGATCGATAAATCTAATTCGAGAATATGAATGTATAGCGCGAAAAAAATTATTACCCTACCCTTCCTCTCCCTACACAATTTCTTTCTAATTGTCTCTACGGTATAGATCATTATGAAGAAATTGTAGGAAAAAAATATTAATTTAGATATAAGAAAAGTTGAAATAATTTATTTTTTCAAAATTGGGCTCGGATCGCCTGGACGGCGACCCGGGCCTTTTTTTTTTTTTTATGAAGAAAAAATTTTTTAGGTATTTGGAAAACTTGAAACATGAATAACTTTGCGATCGGAGGTCCGTTTCACACGTATGACCACTCGTTTTGATGGTTCTCGTAAACATAAATGCAATGGCATCGTCGAAAAAATGATCTGGACGCGTTTCGGGGCAAAAAATTTGTGCACAAAAAGAATTCCAATATTTACCAACTTAATCATTTGAATTTTTAATTAGAACAAAAAGAAGACTGCTTCTCTGTTTAATTTTCAAACTGGTGCCGAAAATTTTTAGTTAATAAGAGAGAAAGTATTAGAAAATTACAAAAATATAAATTAAAAGAAAAATATGAGGTTTTTGTCGGAACGGTTGGTGGAAACCGCCTTCAGCTGTTTCTGACGCGTAGATCTCAAAAAAAATACCCGAAATGCCCACAAGAATCGCTTCAATCGGACGTCCGAGCGCAAAGTTATGTCCCGTCAAAGTTTTCGACTATAAGAGACAATTTTTTTGCTCTGAAACGTGTCTGGATCACTTTTTCGACGATGTCATTGCATTTATCTTTACGAGAACCATCAAAACGAGTGTCATACGCGTGAAACGGACCTCCGAGCCCAGTTTTGAAAAAAAAAATTTTGATATTTTCTTCTAGAAATTATTCATAATGATCTATGTCTACTTCAAATACAAGTTCAATGTTAATATATTTTAGTTTTAAAGTGGAGAAGGAGTAGAGAGAAGTTAGAGAGAAATTAGAGAGAAATTGTGTAGAGAAATAAAGAGTAGGGAAAATAATAATTTTTTCGTGCTATATGCATTCATATTAACGAGTTAGATTTATCGACTCCAAAATTAAAGTTAAAATATTTTCAAGGAAATTATTATACTTTTCTAATTTCTGAGGAAATAGGATCTACGTTATAGATGTCTGTTTTGAGTTTTTTTTGTTCTGAATCT
Organism: Catharanthus roseus; assembly: GCA_028651295.1. Classification (NCBI taxonomy): domain Eukaryota; kingdom Viridiplantae; phylum Streptophyta; class Magnoliopsida; order Gentianales; family Apocynaceae; genus Catharanthus; species Catharanthus roseus. The sequence goes on along the minus strand of JAPQWS010000038.1, from coordinate 5,422,843 downwards.
CACCAATTCTCTACAAAAAAAAAAATAATAATAATAATAATAATCATTTAACTTTCACATTCTGTTCAAAAAACATCTATCCAAACCTAGACTTCTTATTAAAAAAAATCCAAACTTTATTGGAGGATTGAGTAAAAGAAATACACGTCCCATCAAGAATATAAGTTATTTTAGATTTGTATACACGAATTAAAAATTAATAAAATAATATAACTTTAAGATAAAATATCTATTATAAAAAGAGAGAAGGTAAAGAAGATATAATAAATATATTAAAGAAATAGTATATTCTCTATCAAAAAAATAATAATAACTAAAAAATAATCATAAATACACATTAAAATATGTAAAAAATATCAATTTTAACCATCAAACTTATATTTTTAATCGAAAATAATACATCAATAAAGCACTATTGCAATAAGAGTACAACTTCTGAGCACATACAAAAACATAAAAGACTAATAACCAACAAGCCAAAAGCCAATTTATAATCAAACTATATATTACAACCCCCATTATATTACACTACTACGTTAAGAGTCCATCTTTACAGCACATATCAAAACAGAGGCCACTGATCAAAGCAAAAACAGAGGCCAATAATCAAACAAGCCAAAAAGCCAGATATAATCAAACTATATACTACAACAGAGGCCAATAATCAAACAAGTCAATATACTATAGCTCGACGATATATCACACTATTGCAATCAGAGTACAAATTTAGAGCACATACCAAAACAGAGAAACCAATAACCGAAGCCAAAACATAGGCCAATAACCAAACAAGCAGTTTAAGCTATATCGTTAAGATGGAAGGTAAAACTGCAGGATAAGCAACTAAGCAGAGCTTCAACAAAGAAAGAGAATGACTTGCCAAAAAAGATATAAATAGTTGTCAGTGCCTTCAAAACTGGAGTACATTACTTCTATTTCATTCCAATGGAAACAACTAAGAACCCCTTTCGACAAAAGATGAACAAATAATTACAACATTGCATCATCCAGGAAAGCAGGTTAACCAAACAATAATTAAAACCATAAGTATAGGGAGTTTTAATTGCATACACTTTTTTATTTGGTCATAAACCTCTCTCTAGATACACCCATAAAGACATAAAGAACATAGGTTGATTAGCCTTAATACATGATAATATTTCCAGAAAGCATACGTGAAGAAACCTAAATAAAACTCTGTACAATGCATCAAATAGGAATCAAAAGAAAGCAACGGCAAAGCCGCATCCCTTTCCTCCACAAAATTTAGAAGAAAAAATAAGACTAAAGAACAATATTTGAACAGCGGACACCAAGCTAGAAAACCATAATGCTCATATATGGAGTTATTATACAAGAACTAACTAAACTTTGTGGGCAACTATCAGCACATTGACCATCTTATTCGAACACATCGCGCTCAACCAACATTCCTGTTTCCAAGTCCTCCAAGATTGCAATTGAATGTACGGCTCCAAGGCATATATCTGGGATCAGGCAATCTGACCTGACCAAATGGATGGATATGCGGTCCCATATCATAGTATCCACCTATAACCCAAGGCCAACGAGGAAACCTCTGGATTGGATCAATTATACGCCGCGGATGAATGGCTGACTGCAATCTAGAAATCTTCCTTTTCATCTTTGTCGACTCCCACTGAAGGACAAACTTTTTCTTCCAACTGCTTCTTACATCTTGATCGCGTTTCCAGGCATCCCCAAACTGCTCAAAAAACTTCTGCTTCCAGAGATCATCATTGGAGGATAAGTACCGTAATTCAGAAGACACACAACTTACTTTAGCAAGATCAACACCAGGCAATGATTCAAGAATCTTTAGTTGAAGCTCAGTAGGCAGCCTCATAAAGCATGGAGGCAGAGGTAAACCAGTTCTTTCACATAAGTCAATTAGCAAAGGCAAGGCAAGCTTATCCTTCACTGTCTTCCAAAAGTTAAAGACCTCTCTAGCCGGAGTTGTCCATGAAACTCCATCATTACCGGTGATCTCCTCTCTTAAACCACAATTTGCCCAAGCAACATTCAAAAAGGAAATCAGCTCATCCTCTTTGAGAGGCACATAATGTATGGCGGAACCACTTTTCAGAGAGCCATAAACATTTTGAAATCCACCTAAAGTCTGAAACTTAAGTACAACAACACCATTATGGCACTCTGAACTAGGCAAAATAGGACCAACAATGCCAGGAAGGGTGTAAAACAGAGATAAACAGGATGGCAAATCAGTTTGAAACTGAAACCTTTTAATCTCAGTTTTCGAAATCATATCAAAACCAACAAAACCCGACTCTAACAAAACAGCATGAACAGCAATTACGAGTAGTTTACGATTAAGGCCGCCATCGCTACTGCCACCGAATTCCTCCGTGAAGACTTTCCTTAGAAACCCAGGTGCGGAGAAAGACTTCCCAATCCCCTCCAGAGCAGACTCATCAACAAGATCATCCAACTCCATTGTATCCAATGATTCATCACTATTTGTATTAAGCTCACTGCCCTCCGATTGATCGTTGTGCCCAATTTGTGAATTCAGGTCCAATTTCTTGGAAATTTGAGGCTCCATCGTGTTGGTTTCACTGGACCGCGAACTGGGTTCTGAGCAAGAGGCAGTTCTCTTTGAAATTGGCGGTTGACAATTAGAATTGGGAACTAGGGTTTCTGAGGAAAAACCATTCGAGCCAACTTTGAAATAGATGAGATCACCAGATGTAATACCGAGAGATTGAAGATACTCATCATCAGAAGAACTGTCAATTTCATCTTTTCTATTAAGAGAGATATGAATAGAAATCAGGCGGTGCCGATAAAGATGAAGAAAGATTGTGAGAGAGAATTTCTTTGAGTTGTTGAAGAGAACATTGAACAGGAACCTCAATTCTTATGGTTTCTTTACTATCAAATGATCTCAGCCTTAGTTTCATGGCTTCTGCAGACTACGATCGTCGACGAATAAACTTTCGTACAGAAGGGAACTGAATAAGAAACCAGAGAAACTCTTGGCTCTATTTCTCTGGGTTATTTCTGAGTTCTTGAAATTTTTACAAGGACTTCTTGAATTTTTTAGAACGGTGGAAGGGATTTGTCTTATATGTATAGGATTTTCTTTTTTTAAAAAAATACCTTGGGTGAAGGGAATTTAGATCGAGCCCAAACGGCCTCTGGTCTGGTGTAAAAAAAAATATTTTAGGTTTTCTTTTCTGGAAAAAAATTAATTTGGCTTCAAAAATATAAGAAATGTTCCCTAAAAAACATTAATTTGGGTTCAACTATGATTAAATTATTTAATTAAAAATTAAATAAAATAAATATTCTTAATCTTAATTATTTTTAATATTTAAGTTATTTAATATTCAAGACCATAAATAAAAGTCCAATAAAAATAGGATATATGTAATTGGGTCCAAGCAAAATTGAGCTCATGATAATTAATTTTATATTTCATGGTACCAAAAAATGTATTAAATTTATTAGATCCATATAAATGAACAATTGAACTAATCAACACTAACGATGGATTGCTTGACCACCGAATAATTTAAAACTCCTTCAACTTATAAATAGGGGTCTTTAAGAGAGAAGAGAGAAGACACACAAGTTTCATACAAATAAAAAGCTTTCTCTAAAGATTAGCAAACTTTTAAGGAATTTATAAATACTACACATATTCAATAATCAAACTATTTTATAGATATTTTTTTTATTCGCATATTTGATATCTAAATAGGCAAATGTGAATCTAAATTTAAGGACTAATACCAAAAACATCTATGTATTTTTAGTGAATTATCAATTGAATACTGATTGTCCACAATTTAAACAGAACAAATAAACCATCAAAACTAATACAAAGTAATCAGCCAAGTAAAGCATGCAGGTCGGGTCGGTTTGCAATCGTAGCACCTACCAAACCGAACAAATCTTGCAGGTCAGATGCATATAATCTCACGTTGGAACCCCTAAACAACTTCAACCTAGTGGAGTCGTGTAAAAAGAAATACTCTTAATAACTAATCATTACTTGTAATAACTGAAACTATTATGGACCTATATGACTTAAGTATCTAAGTGCCCTTTGGATTGGGGAGCAGATTCTCATTGGTCCTAATGCTCTTTAGTCTTACAGATCTCAATGCACGGGCCTAATTTTCATCAAGTACATAAACTTTTATTTTGACAAATAAGTACCAATATTAGGATTTTGTCAAAAAATAACAATCGAACAACTTTTAATTTTCAGTAATCAAGTATCCAAATTAAAATTCAACAATAATTCCTTTTCTAGAATCCTAAAATTGAATACTTGATTGTCAAGATTAAAAATTTTTCAGTTAATTTGTTTATAGAACCCTAATTTGAGTATTTATTTGTCAAATTAAAATTTTAATTACTCAATTGATAATTTAATAAAAGTATATGAGTATTTTTTAAATTAATCCTAAATTTAATGCAAAAATGAACATAGGAGGGAAAGCAGTTCGGTTACCACTTGTTTACTGAATCGAATCGTTTGATTTCTAATCGGTTATTCAAATAATCTATCAATATAAGTCAGTCATATAAAATGAATAGTGCATAGCAATAATTTTAAGAACAAACATAGAATGAACTTAATACTTATTAAACAAGAACATCATAACAAAGTTACTTGCCAAAACATATCAAAACTTCATAAAACTCTCCCTCGAAACAAGCAGAATCTCTCCCTTAACAACAGCTCTTACTCCCCCCTTTTTTGTCAAACAATGACGAAGTTACTTCTGAGAATCTTTAAGGGTATCAATTTCAGTTTGCAATAGTAACACATGACCTTGGAGAGCAATGATCCTCTGTTGAAGCTCTTGAAATTGGGCCCTGTGAACATGGAATTTTTCTTCAACACTAGGGGCCATGACTGCTTGAGCTGATTTTGGCTTTGGAACTCTAATTGGGGGTTTCTTTGCCTTGATCTCAACACCTTCCTTAGCGTCAGCATCTAGCATCCTACTAACAGTTTTCTCTCCAAACTCAGAAATAACAACATCATCAGAGAAAATTTAATTTGATAACTATCAAGATACTAAGTGATAAGACATGGAAAGAGTAATTTATTGAAAGGTTCCTCCTTTGTGAAAGTGAGTTGTTATAGATGACTTGCCCCCATGTTAACTGGCTTGCTTGTGCCCAAAAGATATAGCATTATAGCACTGGCTCTTAACAACAATAGAAATATTAGTAGAAGGCACCAATTAGTGCAAGAAATTTTGTAAAGACCAAAATATTTCAATGTTAAAAAGGCAGAAAAAAGCTATTGAATTAACTGAACAAGCATATATAAAAGGAATTCAAGGATTTCCATAAATGTAGATAGTTCCTCAACAATAAAGTTAACAACTTCAACTCTCACATAAATAACACCATAAAAATTTGACTCCACATCAACAATACTCTCATCCATATTTCCATAAAACTCATGCACAAGAGACTCATTATACTTTTTAGCAAATCTTGTAGTGTTTGACAGCTTAGAGGACACCAACAATTCAAGCAAACCATGATCAGCCAGACTTTGTTCCAAGAAAGAAGTTTCAACAACAAACCCTCTATTTTTCAACAAATCAAACTTCTTGACACAAGAAGAATCATAAAACGTTCTCTTGTAACATATTCTTCAAGGATAGGACCAAATTCAACTTTACAACCTAGGCTTTTTAGAACTTCCTGTTAATTCCTTAAGCCTAGCTGATTCTCTACTCTTTTCTTTTTCCTTTTTCTTTACCTGTTTTTAACACAACAAGCTCATTCTCATACCCATTATGACCTTCACTAGTCATTCCAGAATGTTCAACATGTGTATCAGATGAGCTAACAACAGGTTTAGTAGGGATGTCAGAAAACACAGCCTTTTGACCAGATGACCCAGCAGCAACATTACTCTATGCATTACCATGAGTTTTAAGAAAGTCTAAAACTTTTGCCAACTTAGATGGGTCACTCGCAATTTTTGAAAAATCCAAAGGTAAACCAACAGAAATAGGGTTTACATTCAAAGGTTCACAAGTCACAGTAACAGAACCAATTAAATAAACACTCATCACAGAAGTATAAAAGGGCAAATCAGTGTTAACAGATCGAGTGTCATCATCATCAGCAGATTCAGGTACATTTTAGTGTTAGTGTTACCAAAGGTCCCTCTGTTGGAGTTTGAGCAGTGGGCGATGGTGTCGTTTCTTTCGGAACATCAACAACTGGTGTCACGTCCGTTGTAGTCGTCTTAACAAAAGATGTTTCAGCAGAGCCAGAGGCGAGATTTCTCATTGGTTTCACCATTGTAAGATCTTAAAGATTGAACCTTTAAGTCTAAGAAGATGAAGAATCTCTGAAAGTGGAAGCCAAAAGGTCGGTGGAGGGTGAAATAAGAAAGCCAATGTTTGAGAAATCCAATATTTAAAGGGAATAAAGTCCAGCTAAATCAAGGAGTTAGAATCTCATTTGAATAAGTTGTCTCGAAAAACATCACTTTTAATGATGATAACTCCTCTTTAAACTCAAATACCTTAATAGAATGCCCCATCATATAAGAAGTTCGATAAAACTCTTCAAATATTCATTAGAAATCCATAAATATTTCTCCTTTTCAACTCATCAAATCTCAGACATTTGTAAATATATCTGCCAATTGCATACGAGTCGTCTTATACTCCAAATTTGGAATTTCCTGTTCAACTAAATCACGGACAAAATAATGTCAGAATACCAATGTGTTTCGTCCAGAGTACTGAATTCTTTAAGATGTTAATTACATTTTGATTATTACAAAACATCAATAGGTCCTTCTGTATTAGATTATAATCATCTAACATTTGCCTCATCCATAAGAGTCTAGTGCAACAACTTCCTGCAATTAAACTAAGAAATCATATTTCCACCAACAAAGAAGTAACCTCTAGATGTACTCTTCCCTGTCAATACAATTGCCTACCCAATCACCATCACAATATCCAACTAGATGTATGTTAGGATTTTTGTTAAAGAAAATTCCTAATTCAGTTGTGTCTCTAACATATTTCAAAATTCTTTTCACAGCCTTCAAGCGTGATTCCTTCGGAGTTGCTTGAAACCTATTACAAACACCAACACTAGAGGAAATGTCAAGTCGACTAGTGGTTAAATATAACAAACCTCCAATCATACTTCTATAGGTGTATTGACCAACAGCTTCTCCATTTTCATTTCTTGTAAGTTTAGTGTTAACATTTATTGGTGTTGAAACTTGTCTAGATCCATCCAAACCAAACTTTTTCACAAGGCTATGAACATATTTTCATTAGGGGATAAAAATGCCATCAGATAATTGTTAATTTGAAGACTAATAAAATAAGAAAATTCACTAACTATACTCATCTAAAATTCATCTTTCATGAGAGTGATGAATTCTTTTGTTAGCTTATGTGATGTTCAACCAAAGACTATGTTATTAACATAAATTTGCGTCAACATGACATGATCACCAGTTCTTTCAACGAAGAAAGTTTTGTCAACTCCTCTGGTGTAACCTTGTGTCATCGAGTATCCTATCAAGTATTCATACCAAGCATGAGGTGCTTATTTTAACCCATATGATGCTTTCTTTAACTTATAGACATGATTCTTGAGATTTGGATTTACAAATCCTTTTGGTTGCTCAATGTACACCTCATTGAGGTATTCATTCAAGAACACACTCTTCACATCCACTTGTTGAAGTTTGATGTCTTTTGCACAAGCAACAGCTAACAACAGTTGAATCAAACATGGGCAAAAGTCTCATCATAGTCTACTCATTCAAATCGAGTATAACCTTGTGTTACTAATCTTGTTTAATTTCGGGTTATATTCCCAAATTCATCAGTCTTGTTGCGAAGACCCACATTATTCCAATGACGTTAACATCTTTTGGTCTTTGCACTACTTCCCATACTTCTTTCATTCAAATTGCTGAAGCTCATCTTCCATAGCACCTATCCAAAACTCATCTTGTAGAGCTTCATTGACATTTTTTAGCTCAATTTTTAAAGTACAACATGCTTATATCTCAATGTCATGATAGTTAAGCCTTGTCTTATCACGTGTTCTCCGTGCTTCGATGACATCACCTATGATCAAATCCAGGGACGGAACCAGAACAATATGATTGGGGGACTGGAGGAAAAAAAAATTTTGCTGAATTTCGTCTATAAAATGAAAAAAAAATTTGAGGGGGGCTAAAGCTGAAAAAAAAATTTTTTGAGGGGGCTTAAATACAAAAAATATAAAATTTTTTTTTAAAAAAAAATCCCGGGCGTAGGTCCGTCCCCGATCAAATCTATCGGGTGATTCTTCTTTACATGACTTGATGGTTCACATGGTTGATTGTCATATTTGACATTGACCTTAACAATGGTTGAGTCAAGTATCTTTTCCTATTTATCTTGTGCTTTGTTAGATCCTATTAAGGCGTTATTTTTTCACTATTGGTTTGTATTTTCAACATCATTCACGTTCACCTATCCGAAAAAAATCAACAACATTAATAGATTCTAATATTACCTTTTTACTCGTATTGAATACTCTGTAAGTTCTGCGTTTGGTTAAGTATCCCAGGAATACTCTTGCATTACTCTTCGATTGAAACTTTTCCAGATAGTCTATGTCATTTAGAGTATAACATCTATTTCCAAAGATATGACAATGGCTCAGATTTAGCTTCTTACTCTTCCAAATCTCATATGTTGTCTTTGTTGTGTGAGGTCCAAGATACGTTCTGTTGATAATGTACACTATTGTGTTAACAACCTCTGCCCACCAGTGTTTTGGCAAATCTTTTGCATTCAACACTACTCATCTCATCTCTTAAATCGTTATGTTTTTATATTAACCCTATTTTGTTGTGAAGTTTTGGTGCTAAAAATTCATGTTGTACTCCAAATGCTTCACGTAACGTGATAAATAGTATATTGTCAAACTCTCTCGCCATGATTACTCCTTATCTTAACAAGAGGAGCATATTTTTCTCTCTACAATCTAAGACATAATCTTCTAAAATAACCAAACACATAAGATTTTTCATGCAAGAAATCAACCAATGTGAAAGTGAGTAATCATCAACACACACAAGCATATATTTTCAGACACACTTTCAGCTTGTGTAGGTCCCATTAAATCCAAGCGTATTAATTCAAGAAATCTTGAGGTCAGTACTTGATTTGTACCTTTGTGTGATGAGTGGATCTGTTTTCCTCGTTAACATACACCATAAACTATGTTGTTAACAACTCAAAGTTTGTAGGTGCCTCAAAGTTTGGCCATAGATCTCACCGAGTTGTTGCACTTGATTGACAATGTCAAGCAACTTGCTATTAAACAACTCAATAGGTTCATCATCTTTCATCCGCAGTTCTTCAAATTAACTTGTTAATATTTGAAGTCTTGTTAACTTTACTTTCCCAGGTACTTCATGTATGGTTTCCAGTGCATCCCATGCCTCTTTTGCTGTCTCACATTGAGATATTAACTTGAAGTATTCTTGAAAAGCACTAGCAAAAATAGTGTTTTAATGCTTTAGCATTAACAGTTGCTTCCTTCTCTCCAAGAGTCCAATCACATCTTGTTTTATTCTGTCCATCTATGTTAGTAGGCTTTTTCCATCCAAATTCAAAAACATTCCAAGTTTCATCATCAAATGTTTGTATGAAGATTCTCATACGCACTTTTCAATAGGCATAGTTAAGGCCTTCCAACAATGGGGAACAAACGGAAGATCCTCATTCTCTGAACTCATGTCAAAAACTTCTGCCAACCTTTCTGCAAGATCTCACTTTGCTGACACTAGCAAACCTACTCGGGTGATTGTGCTTTGATACTACTTATAAGTTTGAGAAAGATGTTAAATTCTTTTTCTTAACTCAACACTAACACAAAGTCAAGTTCTACTTTTCGTGTTGTGTTAAGAGTTTTTTGTTAACTTAACAACTTTCAAATAAAAACACTTAATATAAAGACACTAAGAAATGTTTACGTAGTTCGGCCAATAATGCCTACCTCTGCAGAATCATGATTACTGATCCGATCCACTATATGAGGAGAATACAAAAAAATAGTTAATTGACAGCATTGCTGCTTTAGAATTTTTCTCATGAACATTCCTAGATTTCTTCCTCTTAAATATATGGATGTGCTCTCTTAATTTTGATGAAGAAAAACGTTTGTAAATTGCTCAAATAAATAAGTGAATCGAAACCTTGTTGAAGAAGTTTTCTATTTGAAGTCATCCTCTTCCAAACTTTAGTCGAGAATCATCAAGAATTTCAAATTTAGCTCCGAATCTTTAATTAACATTTGCCTGAAATAATCTTCAAGATATGATCTATATATATTAAAGAAAAAAATTGTGAAAAGTTATTTTTAAAAATTTTTTGTGCACGTACTTCTTAGAACTTTTTTTTCTTTATTATATCATTAACCATGCAATCATATATTAATTTATTTAAAATAATTTTTTTATAAATATTTATTTTTAATGGCTTAAAAGAAGGATAAGCAATCAACAGGATATAAGTTCTTTTTCCCTTATTAATCCTTTCTTTAATTATTGATAAGGATGACGACGCTTGATAAGTGGAAAATAATGTGCCTGTGAATTTTCTCATTTCTTGGGGATTTATAAAATTTAATCAAGTCCCTAGAGTTTCAATGAAACCGGGAAAACTCGTGCACCACAAAAATTCTGCATTTTCTGAGCAAAATTTCTATTTTCTCCGTGGGGTTTCAGCTCTGTAGCAGTTTGGGGTTTTGACACTTTGGCTTTACCTTCGCAATCCTTAACACCTGTAAAACTTCTCCAAGTTTCTAGACTTTGACAATCTCTTCCAGTTTAAAATCAGCTCTCGGACTGCAGTCATGATGCAATTTGATCGTGTTCTTCCCCATTTCAATTCAATATCCATTAGATTCAGAACCATCCTTTCATGGCTGCTCTATTGCCCACTTTACAATACGTTTCTTCATCTTCTTCTTGTATTCGGAACAAGAAATTGCTTAACTCAACATCTTGTCTTTCGAAGACTCACCTTTCATTTACTTTAATCTCCAATAACAGTTCCAAAAAACTCAATTTTTATGTAAAAGCTGAGAAAGGGAGTGAATCATCTCGGTCCTCGCCTTCTGTGAGTGTAATTTCAGAAGAAAATGAGGATGCCCAGAAGAAGAATTTGCACGTAGGAGGTGAACTGAGTGAAGGGATAAAGTCAGATGAGGTTCATGAGCACAAGTCTGAATTTGATCCTGAAGTAGAAAGGGCAGAGAAAGAGAAACAGCAAGAATTGGACTGGAAAACTGATGAGGATTTCAAGAAGTTCATGGGAAACCCTTCAATTGAAGCTGCTATTAAGCTTGAAAAGAAGAGGACTGATAGGAGGCTGAAAGAGCTTGACAGGGAAACAAGTGATAATCCAATTGTGAGTTTATTTAACAAATTAGTTCGTGATAATTTGTCAAGAGAGAAAGAGAGGTTGGAGAAAGCAGAAGAGGCTTTCAAGGCTCTTGACCTTAACAAGGTACTGCAGATATGTTTCTCTTCATTGAACTTTTTTATTCTGTTGTTTTCTGAGGAATTTGTTCTTGATTCTTGAAGTGCATACTTTAATGATATATGTGCATTGTCTATCACCTTATGGCAGTTGAAGAGCTGCTTTGGCTTTGATACGTTTTTTGCAACTGATGTAAGAAGATTCGGGGATGGGGGAATTTTTGTTGGAAACTTAAGGAAACCCATTGAAGAAGTGATCCCCAAGTTGGAGAGAAAGTTATCAGAAGCTGCAGGGACAGATGTTGTGATCTGGTTTATGGAGGAACAAGCAAATGAGATCACAAAACAGGTAAAAAATGATAAACAAAATTCTCTAGTAAACTGTGTAGATTCAATTTCTTATGGGGGGAGTATAAGATATCATTACTCATTATGATTTAATACTTGTTCATGTTACTGCTTTTTATGTCACTGATCACATTCAATTCATTGGTAGTTTGTGGCAGAGAATAATTGATTGGGTCTAAAAAACATCTAGATCCATGTAAATTTTCTATAGAAAGTCCTCTCGACTATTTAGTTTTAGAATCGATATTCGGTCTGATAACCTGTATTGTTTATCTACTGTCTTTTTGGTGTGGGTATTGGTGATGCCGAGAACATGAGAATCTGGTTCAAAACGATTGATGCTCGTCACATCCTCGTTATATTTTCTTAAACATGTCTACCAGATTGTCAAAGTATCAGCTAGGCATTCGATTTGTTTATAGAGGGGCTAAGAATAGATGAGGAAATTAACTTTTTATGATTCTTACTTTGTGGTTCTTTCTTTCTTTTCTTTGATGGCTATAGTTCTGTTTCTTTTATAATACTACTGCATCCTTTTGTTTCCTCTAACACTTGCTTATCTATTTTTATTTCTCAAGGCCTGTGTGGTGCAACCGAAATCTGAAATTGATCTACAGTTTGAGGCAACAAACCTCAATAACTTCTGGGGTTATCTTAGTGCAATAGCCTTATGCATCACAACCTTCGGGACAATAGCACTGACAAGTGGTTTCTTCCTCAAACCTGATGCGACAATTGATGATTACCTCAGGAATGTCGTGCCTCTATTTGGTGGCTTCTTAACCATTTTGGGAGTTTCAGAGGTATGTTTTCTGCTCCCTTTAGACTTCTCTTACATCCGTGCATGTTACTTCAGACATCCTTAATAAAGTATTGCACTTCAAACATCCATGCATCTTACAAAATCTGTAAGATTGAAATATCTCAAAATTTGTTGAGACTATTAAAGAAACCAGAGATCTTGACTTATAGAATTCCGTGATGGTATCGATTTTTACCACATAGGGATTACACCCAAACTATGGCTCGATCTACCAAATAAGTGACTAAATCTCATGCTGCTGCTTCTGAGTTATCACTCATATCCACCAAGGGACTCATTTAGTTTCTGGGGATTGTGTTGGGAGAATATGCTGAAGCTTTGATAGATATACTCCTTTTAAGTTATCTACTCTCATGATGAATGCTAAATCTAACGGGTTTCCTTATCCCTTTCCTGCAGATCACAACAAGGATAACAGCAGCAAGATATGGTGTTAAACTCAGCCCATCCTTTCTGGTTCCTTCCAACTGGACTGGATGTCTGGGTGTTGTGAATAACTATGAATCTCTCTTGCCAAACAAGAAGGCTCTGTTTGATATCCCTGTGGCACGAACAGCAAGTGCGTACCTAACATCCTTGTTGCTTGCAGTTTCTGCATTTATTGCTGACGGAAGCTTTAATGGGGGTGATAATGCATTGTAAGTTAATTTTTATGCGCTTCATAAGGGAATCAATTCCTTTATTTTCTATATGTGATTGTCATTATCAACTAGATTGTAACTTGTTGCACCAATTGAAAAAGAAGTCCAAGCCCATGCAAAATCTATTCTATTTATAGACTATATAAACTATTTAGTGCTTATGATTCTTCTGGCCATGTTTTAATAGTTTGTTCTTTCTTCTTCAGGTACATAAGACCTCAGTTCTTCTTCAACAATCCTCTACTTTCCTTTATACAATATGTTGTTGGACCATACACCGATGATCTTGGGAACGTGTTGCCTTATGCAGTTGAAGGTGTGGGAGTACCTGTGGATCCACTTGCTTTTGCTGGGCTCTTGGGTTAGTATCTCTGCCATCTTACTCTTCATTCCTGGTGTTTAAAAGCAGTAAAGATTAAGAGAGAAACCCCCCTGGACTAGGAGTAAAGTCTTTAAAGACTCAAAAACCATTAAAACCATACAGGAAAGCCAACTTAGAAAACTATTGCGAAGTATAGAAACAGTTGAATTTTAAAAATAATGGCACTTTAGCAACACTTGTAAATCTAAGTTTGGGATTTACATTCATCTTTTCCTTGTAGACCTTACTCGGTTACTGACTTCTGCCTCTATTTGTAATATTTTATCTCTTTGTGGACTAGTCAAGGATGTACGGATATGTGAATTTTCAATCACATATCAAGCATAAAGAGAATGTAGGTTGTCTTCTTTTTTTTGTTGCTTAAAGTTACATAAGATACGCAAATACTTAAACCATGTCGTTTGATCTATTCCTTGGTGTTCAGGGATGGTGGTGACTTCTTTGAACTTGTTGCCTTGTGGAAGACTTGAAGGAGGCCGCATCGCGCAGGCTATGTTTGGCAGAAGTACAGCTGCTTTATTATCTTTTGCCACTTCTCTTCTGCTGGGAATTGGTGGTTTAAGTGGAAGTGTTCTTTGTTTAGCTTGGGGACTCTTTGCAACTTTCTTCCGAGGTGGCGAAGAGATTCCTGCAAAAGATGAAATCACGCCATTAGGAGATGATCGCTATGCATGGGGTTGTGTTCTTTTCTTGATTTGTTTCCTTACTTTGTTTCCAAATGTAGGAGGGACTTTTTCTAACTCATTTTTCAGTTCACCATATTTTAGAGGTGATTTGTAAATAAATTTTTGTTGTATAAATTCTTATCTTTCAAGTTCCAAATTTCTTCAATGATGGGATATAAATATATACTTTGATCTTCCTTTTCTTTCCTTTTTTGAGATTCATCTCTGATAATTGCTTGCCTTTTTGGTTACTAGTAAAATCTAATTTGGTTTGTCCAAAATGTGAGTTAAGTTTCCAAATTAATATTAAGATTCAAAAAATTTATTAGGATTTTATATTTAATTTTTCAAAAGTAAATTATTATATATATGGTATATTTATCTAATGTATGTATTAGAGATGATAACATATACACGTTCAATGGCGGAACCAAGACAAAAATATTGGAGGAAGAGTTGAAGAATAATAAACTAAAGTTTTGGGGCTCTATTAAAAAAAATTCTGAAGGGGCTTGAATGTAAAAAGCTCATAATTTCTAAAATTTTAAAAATTTTTGGAGGGGCTCAAGCCACCTCCTAGTTCCGCCCATGCCCTTGTAAGAAAATAATGAATCATAATAAGGTTGGTCTAAATAGTGTTATGTTTCAATAATATAATATGCTTCAAATATGTGACACGTCAATACATGCCCTTATGAGAAAATAATAAAAATCATAACAAGGTTGGTTCAAATAATGCTACTTTTTGATAATATAATATGCTCCAAGTATGTGATACGTCAATACATGCCTTTGTGAGAAAATAATAAATCATAATAAAGTTGGTCCAAATAGTATCACTTTTCGATAATATGATAAGCTCCAAGTATGTGATATTTTCTAACTAGGTTTGAATTATTTAGTAAAAAAAATAGTACCTTTTAAGCTTGATATTTGTGTTTGAATCACACTTCTCCCTCTCAATGTATGAAAAAATAAAAAAAAAAATTCTTCACCATCACATGGATAAACTTTTGGAAAAATACGTCAATATTCTTTAAAGAAATTATAAATATCAACCAACTATTTATATTTCTTTAAAAACACCACAACATTTTTATTTCAATGACTAATAATTATAAAATATTTTTATTTAATTATTTCTATCCATCTGTCACTCAAGCCGGTAATTTTCTACTAAATAATGCATATGGGACTTGTATTTAAATTAGTAAAATCATTATTATTTTTTTTTTCATTTTCAATAAGATAACGTTTTATATATTTTCTCTCATTATTTTCATCAAATTTCTTATCATCGACATCATATTTATGTATTTACATCCCTCCACATAAAGAAATATATAGTTTTACACTTTTAAAAACCCGCAATATGTGTAAGATATGTATTATGTCGTCTAAGATTACCATATGATATAGTAAAAATAATAAAAACAAAATCAGATTATGATTATGTGTAGTAACTGAAAAAAAACTATGGCTATTTTTTTAAAAATAAACGTAAATAATTGAATAATTGAGTGACATTTATAACTATTTTTTTTCCGAGTAAGTAACTAGTTACTACACCTTATTCCATAAAAAAATTTTACTACGCCTTTCATTATTCTCGCGGTAAGGGCAGAAAAAGAAAAGAAAACGGTAAAAGAAAAGGGTGTGAAATCAAGCTTTTTGTTCAACACTGTACCTTTTCCAGAAAAATAATAAGGAAAAGAAAAAAGAAGAAAACGGTGAAGGGAAGGGAAGAAGGCCTCCTCAATTCGAAACGTTTCATATGAATATTATGGTAAGTGATGAAATTTTCACGTGATTTTTTTTGTCTGAATGTGTATAAATATCCCTTTCCCCCCATTTCGGTTTCGGTTCAAAGTTCAAAGATGACTCCCTTTTCTTCCCTTTCGTTGCAAACAACTCATCACTGAAACTGAAGACATTAGTTCTTTCTTTCTGCTACTTCTGTTCTTTCGAATTTCTTGTTTTTTATCAGTTCCCAATTCAAAAACAACTCAACAAAACTATCAAACAGCCTGGTTCGATTTTCTCTTCTTTTTCTTACCGACATGGTTTTTCTCGCATCTGCATTAGCAATTTTGGGCCTTCTTTTACTAATTTGTGTTTAATGGGGATAACTTCAGAGTTTAATTCTTTATTGAAATTGGGTTTAAACTATAAAATTCAAATTCAGCAACTTGATTAAATTCGCGGAAGGAAAAAAAAAGTCTTTACTCTTTAGGGCCATCGGGGTTGCTAATTTTTTTTTCCCCCCAGGGTACGAATTGAATTCTGAAAACCCCCTGTTTTCTAATTTTTTAGCTTTTTAGTAGTTGGGACGCGGAAATAACTTTTCTCTTTGGTTTTTGTCGAATCATTCTGCTGTTTCTTGATTTTATTTTTAATGATTCCCAAAGTTGATAACTTTTTAAGTCCTAGTTGGATTTTTATTTGAATGAACTATTCCAGTTAATTTGCCTAAAGGTGAATCATTTTTAACTCAAGGAAAATTAATCATCTGGAATAGAGGGTTTTTGGATTTAACTTGATCAATGGAATGAAAAAAGAGGAAATTCATATACTACTTTTTCCCTTTTGTTTCCTCATCAATTCTATGTTTTCTTTTTGGATGTTCGATTCTCTGTCAATTGCAATGTTAGAGCTTGTTGTGATGCATGGTTTTAGGGCATGGGAAAACCCTCATTTTTTTATATGTTTTTCCCACTATGCATAAATTCCAAGATAGGGCACAATGAGTTGATGTTTTCAAAATTTGCTCCGTTCTAATTATTACTTGTGGGTTAATAAGCAAGAAAAGGAAAACCTTTTTCAAAGGTATATCTCCATGAGTTTCTGTTATGGAGCTTATGTTTAATTTCCCATTTGAGTGTCTTCAAACTGTTTGTTTATGGGCCTATCCTTTGTGTGATGAAGTTGTAAAAGTTTTAATGAATTTATATAGAAACTTACATAATTGTCTTTTCTTTGTTATCTTTATGCTCAATGGGTGTGTTAGTTCCTTGTTACAGAATATTAACTGTATTTGGCATTCCTGGCTACCGTTAAAGCAGTTACATCGCTGGTTACCTTTTTCAGCCGAACAATTGCACGTGTTGACAGCAGCTTTCATTTATATATATACATATATATATATATATATTTAATTTCGTTCTAGTGAACAATTTGTTAGATTGCTGCATTGTATGGAATTTTCTTTGTACTGCATGTGTTACTTATTGCTGCATTGATAGAAATGATCATACTGTTTCGCAAAAATTTCAGGAGTCGACCTTTCATGGCTAATCATTCTCAATACTCTGGAATGCAGGTACTTCATCTAGCCCTCCTTTTCTTTTGGGTCCTCTTTTCAGTCAAGTTTTGACATGTCATATTTTAAATAGTATGGTAAAACAGAAAATAATGTTAAAAGTTACTATCTTTATTGGTTCCTTTGGGTTGTAGAAGGCCTGAACAATGTCTTGAGAGAATGAAGATGATTCAAAATATTGGCAGTTCCAAGCAATTGAAAACACTTCAAAACATTTGACTTTTTTTTAAAGGGACTAATGCAATTCTCGAGAGAAGTGAATAATGGAAAGAAAGATAACTTTCGTATTTATTTGTGTACATTACATATAACAGAAGGAAACTGGGTAATTATTCAAAATTGAATTGCTAGTGTATTTATGCTTATAGAAGCAATTGCTTCACATTTTCAAGGCATAAACTGCAAGATGTTGCATTTTGCTGGAAATTTAATTACAGTATTTCTTGCGAACTAAAAACAAATAATACACAAGAGTTCAATTAGTTTAGCTTGGGCATGCTTGCATCTTTTTTCCTGTAGGGGAAGTTTGCTATCCAATATTTGTTGATAAGTTTGGTTTTTTCAACGCACATGTGTAACTCTTATGATATTGAATAATTCACTTTTTTTTTTTTTCCTTGTGGGTGCTGTATCAAAAGCCAAATCGACCCCCTCTAATTGGTTCTCTTGTTCCTCCTCAAAGCGTTCTCCCCTCCATGTCAATGCAAGTAAGTTGTTCTTGTTCCTTTCTTTTTGTAATGTGATATTAGTTTGTGCACTAAATTATATAGAGAAGTTCTTTCACATATTTTTTGCAGTTTTGGGCTTTTGGCATGATTTGACCTATTTGGCTTTGTGTACTTGCGTCTGCTTAAGATTCACAAAACTCATACTTATTGCAGTACCGGCCTGTGGTTCCACCACAGCAGTCTCAGCCTTATATTTCCATGCCTCCTCCGCAATTTCAGCACGTTGGGTCTGCAAATTCTGGGATGCCCCTTCCCCTTCCCCCTCCCCCACCCCCTCCCCCACCTCAGGTTCAGTTTCCTCAACAGATGACCCAGCTTCCTACAAGACCTGGTGCAGATGTCATGCCTCAATCGCAGGCAATTCCAGTGCCAGACTTTCAACAAAGCAGACATGGCATGCCTATTCCCTTGCAGCCTCCACAAAATTTACAGATCTCAAACAATTATGTGCCAGGCTTTGCTGGACTTGGAGTCCCTCTTTCTTCATCATATAACGTAAGAGTGTAACTTTATGATCGTTTGCTATATCACATTTCTTATTGTTAACATGTATTGGTTTGCTTTTCTTCCAGTTATCCTCGTCATCTGCTGGGCAACAACAAACAAATACAGATTCTGCAACTCAGTATCAGCCTATTTCCCAGACAACTATTTCAAGTTTCCCTGTGGAGGGACAGCCTTGGGCGTCAGCTGGAAATCAGAGCATAACAACTTTTACACCAGCACAGCAGACTGGTGAACAATCTTCCACAGCTATCAATGTACTGTACTGCCTTTTGCTGGTTCATTTTTTAATTTTAATCTTAAGCATGATATGCATATTTTTTTTGTGTTCCAAGATTGCATTAATGGGAGTATCTATGGGCTTGGTGTTTCTGTTCCAGGACGCAATTCCCAAACCTGAGACTGGTGAAAAGGTTCCATCAGTTTGGATAGAGCACACTGCTCGTAATGGTAAAAAGTAAGTCATTCTGTTTTTTGATTTGACATAATCTACACTGGTCAGATAAAATTGTGTCCTAACATAGCATAATTGAGAGCCTGAACCGTTAGATAATTGCTATGGTTATGCTGGTGCCCCTGTGCTCTTGTGCTTGAGACTGAAAATATGCATTCTGAGTACTAGTATGTTTGCTTCTCCTTAAAAATTATTTTTCCTTTAGTAGTGACAGAAGTCTGATAGACAATTAAATATAAACCAGCCAGTTTGTCTGAATGACCTCCACAGTGCAAGGGCACTGATATATGGGCCAATGCATGGATAACTATATTATAGAAATCAAGTATTGTCATATTGGGGAATAAATTAAATGCAGAATCAGAATTGCTTCAATGACTAATAAGGATGTCCGTAGATTTTTTGTTCGTTTTGAGTAAGGCAAGTAGTAATGGTACTCTGGTCATAGACCAGTTCTGTGCATTCTTTATTATTATTAATTTAAAGAATTAATATATCTAATGCATAAAAGGAAAGTTTGTCTTTTGAGTCGGTGGTAATGATAAAAGGCTTCTTCCACTTGTCAATAGTATAACATTTAAATGATACAACTGAATAATTGAAAGATTAGATCTACAGAAAGATGGCACTTAATGCGAAGACTTTTGGTTTTGGCAATGCTTATCTTTGTAGAGTCAATCTCTGATTGGTCTGTTTCTGTCTGAAACCTTGTTTTGCTTTATAAACTCCCGTTGCTTTAGTAATGCACATCAATTGCTCATAATAATTCTTCTAAAATGGTTCTTTTTTCCAGATATTATTACAATAGAATCACAAAAGTCTCCTCCTGGGAAAAGCCTCTCGAGTTAATGACCCCAATTGAGGTGTGTCACATATCTTCAGTTTTTCTTCATTTTTGATCCTCTTTAATTTACGATTAGTTTTGCCTGCTGTCTGCATTTCATTTTTCTGACTTGGAGATTTCTGTGTAGCTATCAATTTTCATGAGAAAAACAATTGCTTTCTCTATTAAATCCGTATGCTGGGTTCTCCTTTGATTAGACTGATCTTGTTTCTTTTTTTGACTAACACAAAGTAATCTTTGCATGTATTACTTATCAATGCTCAGACTTCTTGTTACCAGCCCTTTTCTGGGCATGTTTGAGTTCAAATTCTAACGTTCAAACTGTGGCTATTTTTTTGGCAGAGGGCTGATGCATCCACTGACTGGAGAGAGCATACCGGTCCTGATGGTAGAACGTGCGTAAGCAATTAGATTCTGTTTTCCTGCATTCATTGTTTCAGTGTTCAATTGGATGACTTCCTTTATTCCATTCAGGTATTACTACAATAAGGTTACCAAGCAATCAAAATGGAGGATCCCTGACGAACTCAAGGTTCTTCGGCAGAATAACACTTGTGCTGATCTCGTGGTTTTCATTTTGTGAAGAAAAGAGAATCAAAAAATAAGAAGAGGAAATACTTGCAGTTTCTGGCGTGGCTTTTGTATAATTTACGTACAGCTGGCTCGTGAAGGATTGAAGTTAGGCTCATCCAATGGCAATGGGTTACAGGCTGTAAAGGACGTTGATTCTCAAGCCACAGCACCTGTATCCCTGTCTGGAGTCAACACATCACCCGTCAATGTAGATGTCTCCTCCTTCCCATGTCAAGCAGGAGTGCCAAGCCTAATTCCAGTGGCACCAGTTGATACCCAACAACCCTCAAATCCTGTTTCGTCAAACTCACCAACAGAGGTATCTGCTGTGGCAATGATGGATCCATTGAAAACTGTAGAAACTGCTACAGCAGCTGTTGCTGTTTTGGAGAAGGATGCAAATATCACTTCAGCAACTGAAAAGAGTTTTACTATCAAGTAGTTATCAAACTGAAAAGATCCTTACATGTCTTTGATTACATTGGAATTGGTTATGCTAATGATTTCTGTTTCTATATCTATTTCTGCAGTAGTTCTGATACTCTGTTGGCTCAGGATGCTGTAACTTCAGTAGTTGGGGTTTCTCCAGGAAATGCAGAGGTTCATCTGTCTTCTTTGTGTATTTATTTGTTAGTTAACAGTTGTAAACTATATATGTTTTAATCACAAAATCTGTTATTACTTTCTGCCTGGATTCTATTAGAAGGAAGCTGTTATAGGAACACAAGAATCTGGAAAATCAGAAGAGAAAAAAGTTGAGCAAGGACCTGTTGTCTATGAGAATAAACTGGTAGCTTCAATTACTGCAATTTTCTTTTTCCTCTGGTTAGTTCCCAATATATTCTTTGACCTTTATTCTCTCTCAGGAGGCAAAGAATGCATTTAAAGCACTTCTGGAAATGGCAAATGTTGGGTCAGACTGGAACTGGGATCAGGTTAAGATTTTACTGTGTGTGATATGTACTGGTCTAATAACATTGTCATTGACTTGATTGGTGAAATAATCAGGCTATGAGAGCTATTATTAATGACAAAAGGTATGGTGCACTCAGAACCCTTGGAGAGAGGAAGCAAGCTTTCAATGAGGTTTGTCTTTCACTGATGCAGTCGTGGATGATGTCCTATATACAGCAATAAGTAGTTGCTCAATTCAGTTTAAAGCAAATGATTGTAAATTAGTTTGTGTACAATCTACTTTTCAGTTTGTGGGCCGAAAGAAGAAGCAGGAAGCAGAAGAAAGGCGTGCTAGACTGAGAAAAGCTCGGGAAGATTTCAGGAAAATGCTAGAAGTAAGTAATTCTGAAACATCAACATCCTTTGAGACGCTGATGCATAAAAAAGGTTTCAGAACCTACCAACTAATTCTTTTCCACTTTTCCCTGCAGGAATCTAAAGAGCTGACATCATCCTCAAGATGGAGGTCTGCCTTTTCATCTTTGGAATCTTATCTTTACTTCTTGTCTTTGTCATATTATTTCTTGCTCTAACTTAACCCCTGATTATCTGATCCTTGAAATAAATGCTAGTTACATGTTATCGTCGATATGCTCTATTATCTGACTGGGTTATTCTGACTCTTCAGCAAAATCATTTCAAGATTTGAAGATGATGAACGATTTAAAGCTGTTGAAAGGCAGAGAGATCGTGAGGAACTATTTGAAAATTATATAAAAGAACTTGAGAGGAAGGTATAAATAAGACTAGCTTGGTTTCTTCTTTTTGTTTCTGGCTATTTATGTGCATCTATGTCCACTTTTATTGGATCTAGCATGCATAGGAATTTAGCATGTGAACAACTCTTTCTTTCACTAAAAGCATCACTTTTGTTAATGTCCTATGGAGTTTCACATTAGGAGCGGGCAAAGGCTTTGGAGGAGCATAAACGTTACAGAGTGGAATACCTAGAGTTTCTAAAGTCCTGTGACTTTATCAAGGTAATTTCTTTTTTGGGTCCTTGAAATATTTGGAGCCTGAAAGTTTTAATTTTCTTACTTATTTCTCACAGGCAAACAGCCAATGGAGAAAAGTTCAAGATCGTTTGGAGGCTGATGAAAGATGCTCACGTCTTGAAAAGATTGATCGGTTGGAGATTTTCCAGGTACCTCATCTACAATCTTGTCCCATTATCTGAATTTCTTGGTTGTTAAGATATTTTCTTTGAAATCTTATGAGTTGGACTCCAATCAGAATTATAGTTTTGTTATGCATTCTCCCGGCCTTCAGTTTCACTAAAGGATATGACAGTAAAAAAAAACCGTTGATTTTTTTTTCTAAGGTCGACATTATCATATGCTTGGAAGGGGGATAAGTGTTAACAATCAGAGAGCTGGGGATTGTTGGTTTATTTGTGTAGGAAGCCCAGAGATTTACTTAGAAAATATTTATAAATTTAGACCTATAGTGAGCAATCTGGTTCTCTAGCTAATGTTGACATGTGTCAGGAATATACTCGTGATTTGGAGAAGGAAGAGGAAGAGCAGAGGAGACTGCGGATGGTACCTTAATCTTTAGCCTTCTCAAGTATGTAGTAAACATATATAGAGCTTTAATGCATATTCTCATCTCGCTCATTTTATTGTGAAATAAATTAGGAGGAACAGCGAAAAACAGAACGCAAGAATCGCGATGAGTTCCGCAAGCTGATGGAAGAGCATGTTTCGGCAGGAGTACTTACATCCAAAACTCATTGGCGTGATTACTGCATGAAGGTTAGTGATTATTCTTTTCATGGGAATAATTGAGATTCAAAACTGTTGTCTTGTTATTGATGAAAAAGTGAAGCTTCAACCAGACCTTAGATATCATAGGTTACAAAACAAGAAACGTGCCAAGTACGAAAATATCAAAACTCCAAGTTATATAGATGACTATCACTTCTCTCGGAACCGTCTGATTTTTCTTAACTATAGTTGAATATACTTGAAACATCAGAAGCTCATTTATTATATGCTCTGCAAATGAACTAGCAACCCAGTGATAGTGCTGATTTACAGCAGCTCTATAAGTAGAATACCATAGTAACCAAATTAGTCTTCAGGACATGTGTTGAATGTCGCTTCGGGTTCTTCATTTGGTCATTTTGCTTTAGTGTTACACTGTTACTTGGTTTTTGTTTTCAGGTTAAAGATTCACCGGCATATATTGCTGTTGCATCAAACACCTCTGGGTCAACTGCAAAAGATCTTTTTGAAGATGTTGTGGAGGAGCTGGAAAAACAGGTAAAGTTCATATTCATTTGTGTGATATATTTGAGGTGGCTTTAGAAGTTCTCTCGCTTTTCTCGTCTTTTCTGGTGACACATATTGTTTTTAGCAGATTTAAACAATAATGAATATATGCATGGGAATAACAACAATTTAAGGAAATTGGTTTTCCTGCTATAGTTTTTTACAACTGAAAACAGATGAAATCTAACCTCTTCCTTATACTTGATTGGAAAGGTTAGGATTAACACAAACGTAATGGTATGTGATTTTAGGAACTAAAATAGCATTCTAAACTAGCATTTACTATATACGCAAACAATCAAAGAGAAGTATTTAACATTTAAAGGCAAGTCATCTGCCTATTATGTATGTTGTTAGGGAGCAAATTACTTGTAAGTATTTGTCTGGAAATAATAGCCATGAGGATCTGAATGGCATTGGATGGTTTATTCTCGGATAATTAGACGTTCCTCATTACATTTAGTAAGCTTACAATGCATGGTGAATTAATTTTCAGTGAGAGATCCGGGATATGGTATCCTCTCCCTCTCAAATGTTTATATTCATGTTAGAGATGGTATAGCAGGCCTTTTCTCTAGTTATCTGTTAGTAATAGCCTTCGTCTTGTGTATTCTTTGCAGTTTCTTGAGGATAAGGCTCAGATAAAAGATGCTATGAAGAACGGGGAGGTATTCACTTTGTTTACCTTAGCATTATTTAAGATGTTATTCATTAACCATTACCATTTTGGTGCTGCCTTCAGGTTATCGTGACATCAACTATGACCTTTGAAGACTTTAAGATTGCTATTCTAAAAGATAGTAAATTATCAGCGGTTTCAGATTATAACATGAAAGTAAGTTTTTTCCGTCTTTCCTTTTTATTTTATAACAGGGAGGTTTTAGCTGGTAGAGTTGTTGCAATTTATGTTTGACATGTTGGTATTCGTTTCTTATTTGGGAGTAGAGAATACATTTTGAAGAAGAAAGCTTCTTATTCCTCACCCCCACCCATCCTCGTTTGTTTACAAAATTTGAGGTGTCCGTAATTTTTCTTTGTTCCTTTTTTTGGATAAAATTGTATTGTTTTCTGTTGGCTTTGAACCATCGGAAATGTGAGCGGGTTTCATTGGATTAGATCACTTTAGGTGCTACTGAAAAGCTGTGATATTTTTTAAAATTTTGCCTCTTTTGGCAGCAGGAAATTCACATTCCTGAAAGTTACGATCTCGAGTTGGTTGACTTTCTATTTCCCTTGTTGATAGCAAGCATTCTTTGTTTCTGCCTCATAACTGCTCATCATTCAGCTTATACTATATCTTATGCACAAAATTTTGCAACAGGTTGTTTTTGATGAGTTACTAGAAAGAGTGAGAGAGAAAGAGGAAAAAGAAGCTAAGCGGCGTAAGCGTCTTGGAGATGATGTATATGAATTTATGATTAATTCAAAGGTATTTAGCTAAATTTTGATACCGATACTGGTATTTCATTTTGTTTTGGTTCGGAGTTCAAGATTCCTCTCATGTTTTATCTACTTGTTTTATTGCAGGATATTACTCATTCTTCACGATGGGAGGATAGCAAACGGCTAGTCGATGAGAGGCAAGAAACTAAACTTACCAATACATGGTGTTTCTATTAACTATATGCAAAATAGTGCCTGGATGGTGTCAATTATTTGCCTTTTTCTCATGCCGTTTCAATAAAAATATGAAAGATAGTAGTTATTGGGTAGTTTGGTTAGATTATGGCTTTGTTTGATCTTCAACATTTGGTAGGGGATGGCTAAAAATGCTGTCTTTCCAACACAAGATCCTGGTCCTTTTTTGTTCGGGATTTGGAGGATTGGAGGAAAAGTGAAATAGTAACTAGTAGAAGGCCTGACCCTTTGATATCCGTGGAAAATTAGAGAAATGGTCAAAGTTTTAGTTTAACCGAGCTGCAAAGCGTGCCTTTTGTTGAGGGGGAATGGTGGCTTTGTAGCTTATTCATGGTTTACGAAGTATTTGATGTTGAACTCTTGTTTCATTTACATCATCTTTGGACCATGTAGAAGTGTATAACTAATTTACTGAGGAACTCGCATGAAATCTAATATTTCGTGTTCTTATTCAGGTTCGTGGGAGAAGAGAGTTTCTTCCGGGAAATTTTTGATAAAGTCATACTAGAACATAAAGAAAGAGCAAAAGAGAGGGAGCGCAAGCGCAGAGAGGAAAAGGTATTTGAATTTCATTCCTTTTGTTCTGTGCATATCGTTTTGAACATTTATCGGGGAATTATATATATATATATATATACTTGCTACTCTTAACATGTTATCATAGCTGGATTGGAGATGCTAGTAGTTGATCAATCGTACACAGTGAATTTTAATCTCAACTATTGGGTTTTGTTGAAACTATAGAGAAATTAACTCTCAAACTTTGCAGGCGCGAAAGGATAAAGAAAGGAAAAATAGGGAGAAGAAGAAAGATAAACAGAGAAGTGAAGAAAACAGGAAGCGAAAAGACAGGTACAACAAGAGTGATGAATCGGACAGTGATAGATCAGAATCATATGGTGGTTATGAAGATGAAAGAAGGTCAGGAAAGGATCGGTCTAGAGATTTTCGTAGCAGACATAATGATGATCGTAAGAAAATGAAGCGCGTAATATAAATCATCATTTCTAGGACTTCCGGAAAGAGATTATAGAGATAGTAAACTGGAAAAGGAGGATGGGTAAGAAGTTGATTAGGTTTTTTCCAGTTTACAATTCTTTATTCTTTTCTTCTTTTGCAGCTTGTAAATAGAGCATATTAGAAAGAATTGCCTAATTTTAACTTCTCAAGTGAAATATAGGATTAGGTTTGTCGTGTCCTTGTTTAGACATTTACTGAGCTTTAATGTTATTTATACCTTTTATTTACATTATTGTTGTTTTGGCCTTTTGATTTTTCTGGATTATTTAGGGAAAATATTTAAGACATCGAAAGTAAATTAGTTGAAGTATTGTTTTTGTAGATTACTCTGTTTAGTTGGATACTTCTTAGAGTTATCTTGGTATTTAGGGATATACAAATTTAACTAATCTATATTGGGTTCATAAACTTCGTAGAGTCATTCTTATTCTAGGAGTAAAGGATCAGGTTATGATTTTAAATGTTTTTTGACATTTATTTGAACTTTTTTACTATTAATAATATTTTACAATACGCCTTCACTGTGCCATTACGGGATAAGAAGAAACATAACATATTAATAATGAAGGAATGAAGAAGAAGCACATATTAGTGAAGCAAACAAAAAGTTATGTGGTTAGACCAAAGCCATTTATAATGTTTGGTGCTTTTCAAACCAATAATTTCCGTTCTGCAACTAACTGGATTATTACTGTCTTGAAAACTTAAATGAGTAGATTAAACACTTTCCAGAAACAACTCGACGGGGGAAGATCGAGTGGCCATCAGCAATAGCCACTAACTACCGCAACGCCGATACGGACATCCATAAAATCGCCACCTTATATTTTTCATGCGTATAATTCCTCAGCCAACGTTGATGTCTCTTGAGTTCCTAAGTTGCAATTGGAATCGTCGAGTACATCTTCTCGTATATTCTTTATTGCACACTTTTTGTAACAATTTTATTAATATAAATCATATAGAATAAAAATAAACGAGAAAAAATTACTAATAATGAAAGTGTACTGGAGAGTATTACACCATCCTGAGTACCTAAATCCTCATCAGTTCCCTTCAATATTTATATCACCCTACTAATTCATATATTCATAATAGTTATGGAACATATAATTCTCATTCATTCTTAGAGATCTTACAAGTATTATGTAAATTGAGCCTGATTTAATTTAATCATTGTAGATATTAAAAACCTCAAAACAAGTTGTGACCGGCGTTTGCGGATTATCCACAAACTTTTTTTTGGTCTAAGATTATTTAAAAAATTCAAAACATATTGTTATGGTTCGCGTTTACAGATCGATGTGTGAAACATAGATCGAGTAACATAAGGAATTTATTATTTACAAATTTATTATTTACTAATCGTCTTTTGTTTTGAAAAAAATAAATATAAAAAAATATTATTGGTTTATGCAAAATATTTTAAGATTTATTTTAGTATATTATATAAATACATATAACACTTATTTCATCCAGAATCTAGTTAGCACACAAGTATATATACAGAGGGCGTGGGTGGGTGGGGTTGTGAAGATTGAAAAGGGGGATAATAAATGGGAAGGATTTATGGTTGGAAGTGAAAATTCTGACCAGAGAAGTTTGTTTTTCGTATAGTATTTATTGCAAAATTGTCATGCATGCCAATGAACATTCTAAACTTAGCATTTTCCAACCCCACATTGACTAATCAACATTAATAGTCTTATTATTATTGTTTTCTTCAACTTTTTACGACCATAGATTTTTCTCTTCAATTCCAGAAAGTCTTCAATATGCATTAATAATAATATAACAATGAACGCATTCCATTATATCATAAATAATAATAATAAAATTAAACTCTTTCTAATCACACCTTGTTTAGAAAACAAGGAAACAAAAGGAAGAAAGAAGTTACAAGAAATTGAATGGCGTCAGTCAATTCTACAATCTTTAAAGATTACTTAGGAGGGGGAGGGGGAGGGGCAGGGGCAAGATCAGACACCTGAAATGTACAAAGGAGGATTGCAAATTTCACTTCAAGAAATCAACTCCGTACGTTTTCATCTCCTTAAGACTTTTATGTTTACCCACCAATATATGCTTTCCTTCTAGATGCTTTCTTCAATATAATATTACTCCCTCCTTTTTTTTTTTTTCACTTATCATATTTCATTCATATATATATTTATTTTACTTGTCATGTTAAAAGAATAATATAATATTTAATAAAATTTTTTATTATATCATTTCTTTAAAAGTGAATTTCAACTTATTTTTAATTTTTCTAATAATGATGGGAGATATTGATTTGAAGTTAGTCATTTTAGTAAAAAAAGGAATATTTTAATGTTCTTTATTATCTTAATTATGTAATATTTTAAAATGTGACAAGTAAGAAAAATTAAAAAAAACCATATTCAACTCTAAAAATAAGAAAGATTTACCATCCATATGTTATTCTTCAATTTTCCATTCATAAGTATTAGATCAAAGTCATAGTAATTATTCATTCTAATCATAATGAGATCATCTCGAGTAAACTATAAGGAGTTGTTTTTTGTTTTTTATTTTTTATTTTTTTTTATAATAGAGATGAGTAATTAAAATTTTCATTTGACTTTTATTTTCAAGAGTTTATCAATTTTTCTTCTAGAGATGTATATATTTTTTCTTACGTAGTAAAAAAACAAATAATTCAACGGTAAAAATAGATATAAGAGGGTGAGCGATTTTTTAGCATTAATTCGTCATATCTCAACCATAGATAGCCATCCATCCACATATCTTTCTTTCTCTCCTCGTCATCAAAAATTTGAGTTGTTTTCTTTTCCTCTCTCTATGGATGATCATATCCTTTACTACTAAAAAAGACGACTCATTATTAATTATAAGTTGCAGCTTCCTCCCTTCTTTATTTTTTAATATCCAAAGTCCACTTTCCCTTCATATCTCTCTCTATAAATTTTGCCCCTTTTTTCGTCTTCTTCTCTTCATTTTTAAAACCCAAAAACACACCAAGAAAACTAAACAGATAATATTCAAAACATGTCTAAGGTCATCTCCCTTTGCATGATTTCCCTCCTCCTCCTCCTCACCCTCTCAAATAACTCCGTTGCCGGCCGGCCTGTGCCTGCATTCCACGACGTTACTCCCATGGAAACTCTTCATGTGGTAACTATTTTGATCCCCTACATACAATATATTTTTTTTTGTCAATTTGTAAATCGTTTTCAAGTGTTTGTTTTTCTTTTTTAAGTTTTTACGTATTTTTCTATATGTTTCCTCTTTTTAACATTTTGAAATTAATTTTTAATTCATATTTAAGCGTAACTTCTTTTTCTATTTTATATTTTTACGTGTTTCGTTTTTTTTAACATTTTGAAAAGTTCTGATTTTGTTTATAATATAAATATTACAGGAGAAAAATGAGGTTGCGAAGGGAGATACAGAGGAAGGATGTGAAGGACTTGGAGAAGACGAGTGCATGATGAGAAGAACGCTTCAAGCCCACCTTGATTATATCTATACACAAAAAAATCAGCCGTGAGAAACACTTTTCTTTCCTACCTAAGATCTTTACACCAAGGAGTTCTTTTTTCTTTTTATTAATCATTTTACCCTTTCTATATAATATATATAATGTAATTACTTTTATCTTTTTCTACTATCCTGTTTATTATTATGGATAGTTTTCATGTGTTATATGTGTATAAATAAATATATCTTGCATACTCATTATATAAGCATTTGATGTCCATTTTCTATAAACATTTGTTTGACGTTGATATATATATATATATATATATATATTCTAATTACTGTTTCAGAGATGGAGTTTAAAGGGAACATGTAAAAGTCATGAGCTACCAAAATTTTTTTATTATATATATATATATATATCATATGTATATTTTATATTGATAATAAAAAAATTTATAAAATTTGACCTTTCTTAAAATATTTTACTGTTATATAAGGGAGAAATTTTTTTTTTTTTTTTTTAACTCTTGAATTAAACTTCAAGTTTCGTCCCTAAACTGCTTTATCAAGTTCATGAAAGATTTTGTTTCAATTAGATCTCTATTTCTTGCATTTCCCTTCTTTGCTTGCGTGATAATTTGCAAAAAGAAGCTAAAAGAGAAATAATCGATGATGAATTTTTCATATATATATATAATGAGTGTGTAATATTATCAATTAATATAATAAGTAATTAATTGAATTACAGATATTTAAAACAGTACAACACAATTGAATCTTTATACCATCATATACTGCAATTGTAGAAGCAAGAATAATTGAAATGGTAACACTCGATCTCTCTGCTGAGTTCCATCAAAATCAATAGAACAAGAGAAATTATGTATAAATTTATTTTTTTCCTTTCTTACTAATTAAAATATTATATTGAACCTTGTGACTACTTCAATTAAGGAATCATTTAAACGTTATGGAATATTCGTTTTTAAAAATTTGTTAAAATTAAACTTAACTTGATCATTGTAATTTTACGGATAACAAGAGTAGCAGTATAAATTTGTTTTAGTTGGGCTGATGATCACCAAACGCAATAAATGCAATCAACGGTGGGTGTATCTCGATGATCCCATGCCTGTGGCCATCACAAGATACCATCAGCTTTTAAGGACCTTTTATACATAGCAGTTATTATATGGTTGACGCGATGAACATTATGGAACTATATATATAAGCTTCTTGTTTTGCTGAATTTTTTTTCTGGGTTTTTTTTGCGGAATATGGAACTTTTTTATTATTATTATGAAATATGGAACTATATATATAGTATATCTAACCGTGCCTATTATGTTGGTACGTGTTCTCCGTTTTAATGCTCCCATA
This sequence comes from Catharanthus roseus, assembly GCA_028651295.1. NCBI lineage: Eukaryota > Viridiplantae > Streptophyta > Magnoliopsida > Gentianales > Apocynaceae > Catharanthus > Catharanthus roseus. The sequence goes on along the minus strand of JAPQWS010000038.1, from coordinate 5,391,290 downwards.
CCCCTTACCACCTACCTATCCGTCATCTTATGCACATATATGACATTTTCTCCATTTTTCACCTTTTTTTATTTTTTATTTTTTATATATAGCTTTCAGAGTTGATCAAAAGGAAAATAATACTCACAAAAAAGAAAAACAGAGAGATAGATTTAAAGAAAAATAATTAGGTATGTTTTATTCAAAAGAAATAAATATAGGTTGATGAGAATTTAATATATTTTACTATTTCAATCCCTTCTTAAATCAATAAATTTAAATTATATTTTGAAAAGAATAAACTTAAATTATTAAGTAATAAAAATAATAATTTAAAATTAAATAATACATCAAATTTTTATATTTATACTTTAATCTTTGAATATATCTAAGTATCTGACTTTAATAGTAAACCATATATATACATACACGTACTGCTGCCTCCATAACCAATTTATAATAATATGTTTGCCAAAAATCTTTGACTTCCAATACATAAGTAAATGTATGTAGTATAAAATTTTTCCTTCATCACCTTACATCAACGGATATATATATTTATATATTTTGGTCTTCTTTGGTGGTTGGTGTTGATCTCATGAAGAAAAAGTAAATAAATTGACAATGGAATTAATTTGTTGGGGCATTTTTTTGAAAATCAACGTTGTCTTCTCAAAAAAAAAAAAAAAAAGGAAAAGTAGATTTGACCACTGAAATATAAAATTAGGAGGAATAGAGGAGAGGAGAGGAGAATTTGCTTGTGCATATGCAACGGGTGAACTACCGAAGCCATTTCTTGTCAACTGCCAATGCCATGGCTGCCTTACATGAGGAAATTCAGTTGACCTTCGCTTTTTTATATAGTCAAACCAATGACCAATCCATCGGTCAATCATCAATACTCTTTTATGGCTTACATGCCTCTTTTGAAATATATATATATACATATATATATATATATATTATCAAACAAAGATTTTATTCGCAAATTTTCTTTTATGAATAAAAAGTTATTAATTTATTAGAATGAGCCGAAACCATTATAATCAGAATGATTCTCAAATTTTTTTTATCCTAATATAAGAGAAAAATTGAAAAATCGGAATAACAATAAATACAACTGCATAAAGTAACAGAAAAAAGACCACATGTAAGTAATGGATGAAATACACCAAAACTAATAATAAAGAAAAAGCTGAAAAAATCGGGACAACCACAAAAACAATTAAATAAAGTAACAGAAAAAAGACCACATGTAGGTGGTGGATAAAACACACCAAAACTAATAATAAAAATAGACATACAACTATCTTCATCGCAAAGTCCTCATCACAATCTCCGAACCATATTGGCAAGAGAAACTCACAACTTCATCTCCTTAAAAAGCCCGACAATTTACAAAACAATGGGCGAGTGAACAAAGTGTTGAAAATTGCCTCGGAAAGATGTAGGAATTAAGGAGTGGTCCAGATTAACTCCGAGCTGAAAAGTTACTCAAAAAAGTATAACAAACAAATGACCTGAACAGACAAAGGAGGATCTTGCCCTTGCATGTTGAATCTTGAAAAAAAAAATTTCTTTAAAGAAAATTTGTTGTGAACTTTAAGGAAAATAGAGCATTATAAAGAGAGAAGGTAAAGAAAAGAAGAAAATCCAGTCGAAATCCGAACTCCGCCAGGAGTTGGTGGACGGATCTGATTGGAGGAAGAGATCTGTGGAAGCTGGGGTTGCAGGTAGAGTCACACAGAGCGAGAAAGAAAAGAGAAAATTTATCATAAAATTAAAAGAGGAATATCGGATACATCAGATTAAATATTGAGAAACCTCTTAAAAAGTTATATAGTACACAATGATGGAACTAAATAAATAAAATCCAAGAAATTAACCTTACTCAATAGATTATTTAGAATAATGAATCGAAACGTGTACCTTGATCCATGGCAATTGATTGATTTGAAGATTGGGTTTGAATCTTCTGATTGTTACGTACGCAGTCTGATTTCCTCAAAGAGATGGGGACTTTTAGAGGTGGCTAATGATCTAAGCATACCTGCAATCAAGGACCATAACCCTAATATATAGATGTATTTGCTAAACAACCCATCATAGTTTTGCAATATAATCCCTAGGTTTCTACACATTTATAAAAAGACCCCACACTTTTATTAAGATGACAGACCCACCTATATAAATATAGATTACCTTAATTGGGTCTCAAAATATATAATAACAACCACATAATTAAATTAAGCAATACATGTATGTCTATATGTCCAAATGCTGTATAAATACGTGTGCACATGAATTAAGTCCAAAGATCTAACAATCTCCCACTTGGACTAATATTCATGTATACACTTGAACAAACAATTATGTGATTGTCACTGTAGTAGCTAGCACACTTTAATTTGTTATCTTAAACCAACTCTGTCCATTAATTTCATTAATACACGGATCAAAGGGACTTTCACTGCATTAAAAGAACAGTTAAACCCAACATTGGTCACATGCATTAATTCAACTAAATGACCTGAGTTAAGTGTGGATGTGTAGCATGGAAATTACATGTGAATGTAATCTATGCATGCTTATTTCCAACTGGTCCAACATAATTGAGATCACTTTAACATATAAATAGGAAATGAACAACTCAACAACATAGTCTTAGTGAGCGAATGGTAGAAAATAATTGTCACATTAACAATAATAAATAAATAAAGTATGAGCATAAATATATATACAGACTCCCACTGAATTTAGGCACCATCTAAAAATACAACACCCATATGGGTAGTATGTTCTATAAAGACCTTCGGTGTCAATGCTTTAGTTAACAGATCCGCAAGCATAGAGCCTGACCCAATAAACTCAATACTAATTATACCATTTTGAACTCGCTCTTTTACAACTAGAAACTTGAGGTCTATATACTTAGATTTTGTTGAGCTCCTATTATTGTTAGAAAAGTATACTGCAACTTTGTTGTCACAAAACAACTTAAGTGGTCTCTCAATATTGTCAACGACACACAGTCATGTAATGAAATTACGCAGCCAAATAGCTTGATTTGATGCCTCAAAACATGCTACAAATTTTGCCTCCATAGTTGAAGAGGCAATGAGTGTCTGTTTGACACTTTTCCATGATACCGCCCCCTTCAGATAGCAGAAAAATGTATCCTGATGTATATCTCATGCTATCTTGACATCCACCTAAGTCGGAATCTGAATACCCAACAATCTCAAGTTTATTTGATTTCCTATAAGTGAGCATATAATGTTTTGTTTTATGCAGATACCTCATGACCTGCTTGGTTGCTACCCAATATGCAGGACCCGAATTACTCAAATATCTGCCCAGCATACCAACTATGAATTCAAGGTCTGGATGAGTGCAGACTTGTGCATACATAAGGCTTCCAAATACTGAAGCATAAGGAATACCTTCCATTTGCTTGGATTCAAAGTCATTATTAGGACACTGTTTGAGATTAAACTTATCTCCTTTGGCCACCGGAGTATCAAGTGGTTTATAATCTTGCATTCCAAATCGCTATAATACCTTCTCGATGTATCCCTTTTGTGATAATCCAAGAATTCCTCGAGAACGATCTCGATAAATTTGGATTCCTAATACAAAAGATGCTTCACCAAGATCTTTCATCTCAAATTGCTTCGAGAGAAATTTCTTAGTTTCATGCATTAAGCCTACATGGTTACTAGTAAATAAGATGTCATCCACATAAAGTACTAGAAAAATGTACTTATTTTTACAGAACTTGTGATACACACAATCATCCACAACATTTACATCAAACCAAAAGATAATATCATATTGCGAAATTTATAGTACCACTGACGAGAGGCTTGTTTGAGCCCATAGATGGATTTCTTAAGTTTACAAACCAATTGTTCAGAATTTTTGAATTCTAAACCTTCAGGTTGTACCATATAAATTGTCTCATCAATGTTCCCATTGAGAAAAACTGTTTTGACATCCATCTGATGTAACTCAAGATCAAAATGTGCCACTAGTGCCATAATTATTCTAAAAAAATCTTTGAGGAAACAGGAGAGAAAGTCTCTTTGTAGTCAATGCCTTCCTTTTGAGTGAATCCCTTAGCGACTAGATGCGCTTTATATCTCTCCACATTGCCTTGTGAATCCCTTTTGGTTTTAAAAACTCATTTACAACCAATTGGTTTCACACCTTCTGGCAAAGGAACGAGATCTCACACGTCATTGTCTTTCATAGATTGAAATTCTTCACCCATGGCATTTATCCATTTACGAGCATTTGAACTTTCAATGGCCTGACAAAAGGTGATTGGATCATCTTTTGCCGAGTCAATGTTTTCCATATGCTCATTAAGATACACAACATAATCATCTGAAATTGCGCTTCTTCTTTCTCGAATGGATCTTCTTAAGGGCACTGGTTCTTGAGGTTTTGAGGTTGCTCCATAGGAACAAAAGGTTGAGGAGCGACCAGATGATGAATTTCAGGCAAAGCCTGTTGATCTATATTATGAGAAAGCACAGCATTGTCTTGTACTGAATTTTGTTCTTGAACAAGATCATGTACGAGAACCTGCATATGTTCAAGAACAACACTAGGAACGAGAACTGAGTTCTCATCAAAGACAAAGTTTCTTACCTTATCTTCCTTCCCAACCTCAATATCCTCAAAGAACCGGGCATTTCCCGTCTTAAAAAATGTTCTGTTTTGGGAATTATAAAACTTGTAATCCCGTGACCGTTTAGAGTATCCAACAAAATATCAACTAACCGTTCTTTCATCCAATTTCTTCTCATTAGGCCTATAAGGCCTTGCCTCAACTGGACATCCCTATACCATTAAAGGTCTTAAGACAAGTTTCTTACCTGTCCACAACTCATATGGGGTTTTTGTTGTTGCTTTAGATAGAACTCTATTAAGTATAAAGATTACAGTATTAAGTGCATCCCCCCAGAGTGATTCTGGTAAATTAGTATGACAAATCATACTTCTTACTATGTCCTTAAGGGTTCTATTTCGTCTCTCAGCAACTCCATCCATACTAGGTGACCCCGGCATAGTATATTGAGGGACGAACCCACACTCTTCTAATAATTTGGCGAATGGCCCTGGACGTTATTCACCTGAACCATCATTTCTGCCGTAATATTCACCTCCACGGTCAGATCTGATGCATTTAATCCTTTTGCCTAGTTGATTTTCAACTTCAGCTTTAAATGCTTTGAACTTATCCAAAGCCTCTGATTTCTCATGTATCAAATATAGGTAACCATAACGAGAGTAATCGTCTATGAACATTACAAAGTACTGTTGACCATTCTAAGAAGCTACAGAGAATGGTCCACATATATCCGTATGTACCAGTTCTAAAACGTCTTTAGCTCTCTCGGCACCTACTCTTTTCTTGTCTGTTAATTTACTTTTAATACACTTGACACATATTATACTATCCGAAGTGTCAAGCGTTTCAAGAATTCATTCAGACACAAGTCTGTCAATTCTCCTTTGGAGATATGACCTAATCTTTTGTGCCTTGATGAATAGGAGTTTTCATTAGTTAATTTTCGTTTGGTACCATGTGTACTTACACGCAGGGATTCATTAGAAGAAGTAGTCTCAAGCTCATATAAATTATCATGCGGATATAAAAACCCAGTTCCCAACAATTTAGAATAAAAATAGAGACGACACTGTCTATTACCAAATGAACAGAAAAAACCTTCTTTGTCCAAAACAGGAATAGAAACTAAATTCCGTCTAAATGACGGTACAACGAATGTCTCTTTTAATTCTAAAAATAAGCCAGTCTTTAATGATAATTTAAAAATGCCTATAGCTTGAACTTCAAATACTGCCATCTCCCTTATAGATGAATCTTTCATTATCCCTTGGTTGGCGGTAACTCGGCAACCCCCGCATAGATATACTTATGTGAGTAGTGGCGGCCGAATCTAACCACCAAGTATATCTTGGCACTGAAACTAAATTAACCTCTGAACAGACAAAAGTTAGAGGCATACCTTTTTTCACGTGCCATGCGTGATACTTGGGGCGTTCCTTCTTTACATGAGAGGGATCTTTGCAAAAAAAACACTTTATGTCTTTCAACTGTTCTGTTTTTTCTTCGCCGATGTATCCGCAGTCATTTTGCCCTTTCTTTTCTTGTTACCTTTTGAGAAATTGAGATTTACACTCTCGACCTATGTTGTCTCATTCTCTCTTCCTCTTGTACTAAATGTGAGATGAGTTCATTGACTGTCTATTTGTCCTTTTAACTCACCTCAAAGCTGGCTAAATTGAGGAGGAAGAGACATCAAAACAAGGTACACCAGTAGATCATCGGGGAAGATCCAACTTCGATGTCTTAAGTTTTGATATAATATGAGACATCTCGAGAATGTATTCCCTAATGTTTCCCGAACCATTATACCTCATGGCAGTGAGTTTACATAATTGCATAATGATCTCTGCCTTTTCACTTTTTATAAAGCGTTGTTCCAACTGTTTGAGAAACTTAACTGCATTATTCTCATCTCTCACGTTAGCAAGAAAAGTCTCTGGAATTGTACTCTTCATGATCATTAGACTTAACCTATTTGACCGTTCCCACTGAGTCATTTCCCTTCGTTGTTCGGAAGTACTAGTATCCGTCAGCTCAGCTGGTCGTGGCTCCCTAATGGCCAAGTCCAGATCCAGACAACCCTGATAAATTGCAACCTTATCTTTCCAAGCTTTAAAATTGGTACCATTTAATGGCGGAATATTACTCAAATTAGTAGATAATTGAGCAACAGAGATACCAGTAACTGTAACAGAAACTATAATATAACAAAAATAAATAAATCTCACTCATATATATAAAACTTTAACCATTCATGGGCTATATTCATAATAAATCAAATCAGAAGAACATCGGTGCAACACCAAGTCTGGTCTTTGGACAAAGAGTTAGCTTGCAAGTTATTTTCTTGATGTAATAATCGAGCATTAATAGTAAAATCCAGTCAAGTATCAAGCCTTCCTTTGGGCTGACTTAACACTTACTATGGACACTTAATAACTATTACATGTTCATCACCACATGTGTTTGTAATTCTCAACCTGACAATAACAATCTTCCTTTGGACTGATTGCTACCTGCATAAGAAATACAAAACACGAAATCTAAATAGTTTATTATTGAAAGATTTTCATGGGAGAGCCTACTTTGGTAGGATGCCACTTCCACCAATCAATATAAAGCTATTAGACATGCTCGTCAGAGCAACTTAAGTTGTTATGAATATAAAAAAAAACTTTAAATTACATACTATTTCACATTATGCATGTATCAGAATTCAGGATTAACAAATAAATTATGACACATTCAAAAACACATATAATATGTAAATAATCATATATATCGACATATAAATGATGACATTGAAAAAAAACTGAATAAAAAACCTTCAAACAAATTATCCAAGTACAAGAAAAACTTAAATTGTCTTGGATCCAATTAAATTCAAGGTAAAATAAAACAGTTTTTTTTTCTTGAAATCGATTTCCGAAAATCAACCAAAAGATCAAAGTCTAAACAATCTTTGATGTAAGGAGGCTCTGATACCATTGATGGAACTAAATAAATAAAACCCAAGAAATTAACCTTACTCAGTAGATTATTTAGAATAATGAATCGAAACGTGTACCTTGATCCATGGCAATTGATTGATTTGAAGATTGGGTTTGAATCTTCTGATTGTTACGTACGCAGCATGATTTCCTCAAAGAGATGGGGACTTTTAGAGGTGGCTAATGATCTAAGCATACCTGCAATCAAGGACCATAACCCTAATATATAGATGTATTTGCTAAACAACCCATCATAGTTTTGCAATATAATCCCTAGGTTTCTACACATTTATAAAAAGACCCCATACTTTTATTAAGATGACAGACCCACCTATATAAATATAGATTACCTTAATTGGGTCTCAAAATATATATAATAACAACCACATAATTAAATTAAGCAATACATATATGTCTACATGTCTAAATGCTGTATAAATACGTGTGCACATGAATTAAGTCCAAAGATCTAACGCTTCCAAATACTGAAGCATAAGGAATACCTTCCATTTGCTTGGATTCAAAGTCAATCAGAAATGTCATTATTAATGTCTATAATGGTCATGCTATATGTTATAGTCCAACTATATTAACTTATATTACAAATAAACACAGAACTAATATTTAACTAGAGTATAAAGAAAAGTCTTTCACCATATTCATAGTTAATAAAGTTTCCCTTTCGACCAAAAAAATACAAAGAAAAGTCTTTCGGAAAAAAAATACAAAGAAAAGTAAACCTAAAGCCAGCCTTACGAAGTCCAATCTATGCCCAAAAAATTAAGCCCACATCCCCTAACATCTTGGGTATCAAATTAACCAACAGAATAGAGAGCCATCTCCGACTTGGATTGACCGACAACCATAATGCCGAGCAGGGACGGCCTCAGCAAAGTTGGCCTAGCTCGGGCCACACAACCAAGAAGGGCACCTAGCTCTGAGGAGAGAGAAACACTGGGGGAGCAGGGGAGAAACACTAGGAGGAAAATATCTACAGAAATGCATAATAGAGAACACACACATCTTGAAGATGAAAAAATGAGGATGGAAGAGGTTTTTTATCCTACGGGATGCCTGAGCAAGTAGGTTCTTAGCAGATGCCATCAAAGAGGGCACTGCTGCTCCACCAATATATAAATGGGAGGAGGATGACACAGACTGCAAGATGTTTGATATGAACGACATTGTTGGTTCACAAATACCAACAGATCCTTTAGCTATACAGGCTTGGCCCTTTGTTGATATTGAAACTGAGACGTACAAGCAATTGTGGAAACCATGGAAAAGGGCTTTAATTGTGAAGGTACTGGGCAAATCCATAACATTTAAGGCGTTAGAACAAAGAGTTAAGGATATTTGGAAGCTCCCTTGGGGCTGCCAAATGATAGATCCAGAGCATGGGTATGTTTTAGTAAGATTTTATTCTGCGGAAGATTACTATCATGTACTAGATGGGAACCTTGGATTGTTCTCAGCATTACTTAACAGTGGCTAGATGGAGGCCAAACTTTAGACCCTCTACAGATGTGATTTTTTCTACTCTAGTTTGGGTTAGATTCCATGAGATTCCTGTAGAACCATTGAATGAGGACATCTTGATGACAATGAGAAATAAGCTAGGAAAAGCCATTAAAGTGGACCAAACAACCATAAATGTGTCCAGAGGAAAATATGCACGTGTCTGTGTGCAAATCGATCTCAAGAAACCCATGATCCCCTATATTAGTTTGTTGGGGTTTGATGTAGAATGATCTTCAAGAGCATAAAATTTTTCCAAGAAGTGAGGGAGAGAACAAATAAAACAAGTGTAATAAGTAGAAGAAAGTGCCTTTGAAAGGACTTAAAAATGTTAAACTTCAAGCAACCTCGGATATATCAAATCCAAGACCTCAAGAAGGTTTAAACAAAATCTTTTCTTCAAAGTTCAAGCAACCTAAGGTATTTTGAACCTTAGACCTCAATGAAACAAGAAGAAGACCCCAAGACTAGTTTTCTACAAGAGTGTAGTAACTAGTAACTACTTTGAAGAAGACCCCAAGGAATTTTTTTTTTATGATCAATCTTGAAGCTCTTGGAACTTTCAACAAGTCTTCAAAGTGATTTTTTCTTTCAAGGAAGTTCACCCTTGAAGAAGATAGAAAAACTAAGCTAAGAACTAAGAATACTAAGAGAAGAACCTTTGTCTTGAAAAATTTCTTGATTACTTCTTCAAAATGGAAGACTACATATTTATAGAGACTTGAGGGAGAAAACAGGAATTTTCCCTCTCATATTTTCAGCCCAAAGGATAGATATAACCTATACATACACTTGATAAGACAAAAGAGGTGCTTTAATTGCATTTGGACTATTCTAGAGCACTAGTCAACACATTGCCAAAAGTAGGAGGCAATTTTTCAGCTTGGGCAAAAGAGATTCCAACTATCTACCAAGGTAAATTTTCAATTTCTAACTTATTCAAAAATTAGGATATTGCCCCATAAAATCTTAGACATCAAAATTTAATCCCCATAAAGTCTTGGACATCAAAATTGACATCAAAATTTAAGCCTTGAAACTTCTCTTGCTCAATTTGATCTTTGTGACTCTTTAGTTGTTTTGCCTTTGCTCTTGTTACAACTCCTTGATGTTCTTGCATGTCTAACTGATTCACATCAGGGTTTCTACAAAAGGTGGAGTCTAAACGCCTTGAATATGGAGGCTATGGACATTGAAAGGATTATTGCCCATCTTGGCACCAAATGAGACACCGATAAGCACAAGGGAAGACCAGGAAGTCGGTGGTTCAGTACAACAAGCTCAACAGAGTTGGAAACATTGGAGGGGAAAGCACAACAGGTCCAAGAGGGTCCTTATAGATCGTGAATGATTCCGCGTCAATTCCGACGGGACCGATGGATGACCGGTGGTAAACAAAACGGAGGTTGAAGGTTTCACCCAGGGGAAAAAATAGTCAGGGTGATGCAACACCTGCCAATGTAGCAGAGGTGACACTTGAACAAACAAACAATAGGGTGATAGTAATGGGCAAGAAACCTTGGGCTCTAGGTATGAATTATTAGCAGATTTGGAGGAAACAGATAATGGAGCCCAACAAGCAGCCCAAGTTGTGGCATCTAAAATCCAGGCTCTGCAAGCTTGGATACTTATGTGATTTATTCAAATAAAGCCCACACAGCGAGTGGATTAAGTAAGGGTCCCAGACAACCCAAGCCCAGGAAGGAGATTGGACTTAGACCTGTTGAAGTAAATAAGGGACCAACCTTGAACAAGGTCATGGACGAATCAAACTATAAGGAGAAAGCCCAAGAGAAGCAACCTAAAAAAGGGGGAACCCAAACACCTATCACAAGTAGTTACCTCACTATTTCCATCATGGAAAAAACAAATCTCTCGGCACCGGGTGGCCTAGAAAATGGGAACCAATCGACAAATAAGGAGATGGTATGAACTCAACTGGTGAAGGCCAATTCAATACTAGGACATGGGGGAACCCAGGTATGCCTTCGAATCCCATCCCCAATTGTTAGTTGATAAAGGAGGAGGTAATGGGGTAGTGAAGCCCCCAAGTTACGAGATAGAGGTTCGGGTCCTTGAAGGTCATTAGTTTCACTTTTTGCACATAGTTTATCTATGAATAAGCGGATTATATATTGGGAACCGTAGAGGAGCGAGGGTCCGAGTAATTTTTTGAAGCCTTGATAGATTTGTTGAGGGAGCACAAACCATACATTTTAATTTTAGCGAGAGACGAAAATATCTAGTAAGAGGACTCTTGACATTTTGAGAAGGTCAGATTTTGACTTGGTTGCTATAGCAGAAGCCAATGGATTCTTGGGGGTTCTATGAGTCTTCTGGAATAGTGATTGAACATTCGAATTATTTCTATTAATGAACAGATGATTGTCTTATTTGTCCTGAAAAGATATGAAATTGATTGGGTACTGACGCAATTTTATTGTCCCCAAATCCAGCTTTAAGAGCAGCTCTTTGACAATATATGGAATCTCTAGAGTCTTGTATTAGGACCCCATAGATTATCTTAAGAGATACAAACCAGCCACTGCTACAATCTAAAAAACAAGGAGGCAGGGCCTTGATTTGGCAGAATAGTCAGGCACTTTGGAATGCTGTAAATACTTGTGGCATGATGGACATGGGTTTTCTGGGCCATCATTTACTTGGTCGAATCACATGTAAGGAAGAACTAAAATCCGGGAACGAATTGATCGTTCTTGGTGTAACAGTGAATTTAGATTGAAAATGCCAAACGCTGTGATGAAACACTTGCCGAAGACTTACTCTAAATACCATCTTATACTTATCATCTGTGAACCAACGGACCTTGGAGTGCAAAGGAACTAGAGGTTTAGGATGGAATTGAGATAGTTTGAAAGGGTTGAACTTCAAGACATTCTCACAGAGATTTGGAAGGATTATTCAAATGATCATCCTGGGACTCTTGTCAACTTTACGGCTCGAGTTTCTTGGTGGTATAAGGAGGTCTATGGCAGCGTGCATTTGAGAAATAAGACATGCTTGGCGAGATTGGAGTGAATCCAAAATGAGCTGAATAAAAGATAATCCGCATTTTTGGAAGAAAAGGAAGTTGAGTCGGTGACACAAAGATAATCTGCATGAGGAAGAGTTGTATTAGTTCTAAAGAGCTAGGGAGAAGTGACTTAAATAAGGGAAAGATGTACAAAATTTTTGCATACCTCTGTGGTCATTAAAAGGTCAAGGAAATAAGTCCTCAAACTGAAAGATGACTCCGGTGGTTGGGTAGAAAATGCAGATTGTTGAAAAACTAATTAATATTACAGAAAAACCTATTTACTATTACAGTACCACAAAAAGAAAAAAGCAGTGGAAAAATAACTCTATCTATTACAAGAAAAACTTCCTTCTCCTCCTGAACAATCGGTTCAAGCCGATCGGCAAGACCAAAAAGACAGCCACAAAAACTGGTTAAAAAGAAAATAAAAACAGCAATAAAACACCCTTACCTGCCGTGGCGATGTTGGTACCGCCAGCGGAGATCCACCGTGCCGAGACAGCAACAGCCGAGCAGCGGCAGAGAGCAGCAAGCAGTATCGAGGCGCCGGAGATAAAAGAGGCAAGATCGGTAGGAAAAGGAGGGGTTCTCTCAGTCTAGGGCCACAAAAAATGTCACCGATTCCCTCTCTCTCTATCTCTCTCTCTAAACACCCTTTCTATTTCCCTCAAACAAAGAACAGCAATCAAGTAAAGATTGAAAGAGACCAACGATTGGTATGACCGAGGCAACGGAGCAGAAGCCGAAGAGGCAAAGAGGAGGCGGACACGGCAAGCCGCGAAAAGAAGAAGAAGAGACAGAGACTCAACGGGCAATAGAGGAAGAGAAGAAAAAGAATAGTAGAGAGTCAATTGTGGTGAGTGAACCGAGGAGAAGGGAGGGTAGAAATATGGGATAATGAGAATTTCCTCCTTTGCCGAGAAAAGATAGGAGACAATTACACCGATATATCTCAACTCAAAAAGTGAAAAATGTAGTCATGTACATGGGAGCATTGAAAGCTCCGAGGCCAGATATGATTTTCCCCTTGTTCTACCAGAAATTTTGGAACATTGTGGGGGACTCAGTCACTCAATTTGTTCGGATGGCCTTCGCAAAAGGGGAGTTTAAAAAATCTTTCAATTACTGTCTCATCTCTTTGATTCCAAAGGAGGAAAATCCTACACATATGAAGCATTTCCGACCAATTTCTCTTTATAATATGTTGGTGAAGGTTGTAACCAAAGTTGTGGCCAATAGATTGAAAAGTCTCATGTCCAAGTTGGTAGGAGAGAATTAGAGGAGTTTTATTTCTGGGAGACAGGCCCCAAACAACATTGTGCTGGCACAAGGGGTCATAGACTCTATGAGGAAGAAAAAAGGACAAAAGGGATGCTTGGCGGTCAAAATTGACTTGGAAAATGCATATAATAGAATAAGCTGAAATTTTATGGAAAATATCTTGAAAGCAGTGGGACTTGAGGATCATCTTATTTGACTGATCATGTTCTATGTAACTTCAGACTCTTTGTCGGTCATTTGGAATGGGGAGGTCATGGATAGCGTTACATCGACTAGGCCCGACTAGAGGTGTAAGCCAAGGAGAGACCTTGTCCCCCTGCTTGTACGTGTTATGTATGGAGGTTTTAGGGCACTACATCAATTAATCTATCCAAGAGAAGCAATGGAAGGGTATCAAACCATCTAGGAGAGGTCCAATGATCACACAAATGTTTTTTTGCGGATGACCTTATACTTTTTGGGAAGCCTCACTGAGACAAGCAACACTTATATTCTAACTAAGTTTTGTGGCATTTTGGGTCAGCAAGTTAATATGTCAAAATCCAAACTTTATGTGTCCCCCAACATTAACAGAGGTAAAACTAAGGTTTTAAGTGATAATTTTGGGATTCCTCTCATGGTGGATCTAGTGAAATATCTGGGCGTCCCGATTATCCATAAAAGAGTGGGAAAGAAAACTTTCGGTTATATGGTGGATAAGGTTAGGAAGAAACTGATCGGTTGGAAGACAAGACTTCTGTCTAAAGCAACAAAGAATATATTAATATAAACAACACTTGGAACCATACTGGCATACACAATGCAAACAATGAAGATGTTGATATCTATGATCGATGAGCTTGAAAAGATTAGCAAAAAATTCTTCTGGGGCAAAACGGAGGACCAACAGAAGTTACACACCCTTGCTTGGGATACAATCTGTAAACCTAAGAGGCTTAGAGGGGTAAGATTGAGGAGATTGAAAGAGACAAACTTCTGCGCTCTAACTAAATTAACATAGATATTCTGAAGGAAAAAGATTCTCTTTGGGCAACTGTACTAAGGAGTAAATATGGTGACATTAGAGGAGCATGGGTTGGGAAAAAATTCAGATCACAGTCACCTATTTGGAAAGGAATGATGATATCCTCGAAACTACTAGAACGCTTGTTCCATTGGAGAGTGGGCATTGGTAAATAGATATATTTTTTACTGGCCCGATGTTGCCAAGAAGAGCCATTGATATTATCTTACTTGGGAGAAATTCTATTGGACCAGAAGGAGTTGAAAGTGGTGGATTTTGGGACAGCAACACTCGAGATTGGAAATGGAGCATGCTCATAAACTACCTCCTAACAGCTAGCTTGGACAGTTTGTCAACGAAGCTCTTTGTATACCTGAATAGGGGAGAAGACAATCTATGGTGGCAGCCCTCTGTCAAAGGCGAACTCACATCCAGATCGGCCTATAACTACCTATGTAATTTTGATGAAACAGGAGCACACCTTCTATGGCAGAAGTTATGAAAATAAAGGGACTTACAAGTTGGTCTTTGTGTGTTTGGGCCATAGCTTATGACAGATTACCAATAAAGAAGTTAATAGTACAGAGACACTTAGGGGACAACTCTCACTACCCACTTTCTTCAAGAGAAGATGAAAGTACGCTTCATGTACTCAGGGACTGTGAGAAGTCCAAATCTATTTGGAATTTGCTGGTAAATCCTGATAAGTGGGTGGAGTTTTACTCCCCTATTGAATGTATCTCTTGGCTTGATCAAAATCTTCAAAAAAAAAATTAGGGTAGGGGCAGGGAGTGGAAATATATGTTTTGTGAGGCTATTTTTGCTATTTGGAAAAAAAGGAACATAATCATCTTTGATGATGTTGTACAACATAGTTTAGATGCTCAACTTTTTGTAAATCTCATTAGAGAAAGGTTTGTAAAATTGCTCCAGACATTCAACTACATAATTTAGCCATTGGCTATTGTTTTTGGTATATTTATATACATAATTCCGTTTTGAGGAAAAAAAAAGAATAGAGAGCCATCACAGCCAAGTGGCCCAAGTCAGAACCACTGTTACACTGCCAAAAAGCACCGGAGAAGGAAGAAACCTATAAAAAAATATGAAAATTGATGGGTTGTATGCCAGAATGATTCTTAGCTCATTGGAATGAGTGAAATAATATTTATGATTGTTTATATGTTATGGATGCATTTACTTATTTACTATACACACATAAGATTTACATACTTTAAGCAGACAATCTACGTGTTGAATCGCACTTTACATTAAGGTGTGGATTGCTATTATTTAAAATACAAGTAATTTTAGTTTCAGCCGGTCAATGGAGTTGGATATACTATTGAATTAGAGGTTATTGTATGATAGTCTTCATGATAGAGATTTTATAGAAAGTAATACTCCATGGTTATAGTAGGATGGTGGTCTAGCGAAGTTAAGCTTCCTTCTGCTTAGATGTGCTATAGGTGAGACTTCTGGCCCTTTGGTCAATAATACTTGTACGTTGGATAGCTGGAATTAGTTAGTCAATACAGACTTGTATAATAACTTCTATGGGAATCACCCCCTTGCGATTGTCCGAGATAATCGATAAGATCCGAACTTGGGAAATGTCTTTGGATGTTTGCTTTCGGATAGATTCCTAAGATAAGTAAGAAACATCCTGATAAATTATTGATTATCGGACTCGACATCTAATGATGGTAGACGTCATTGAGGAAGGAGTTAGTATACTCGGTATATACGCAATGATATTACATAGAGGAGTATTCTCGTCATTACACTTGTAGGACAAAGATCTGTTTACACAGTATTGTTCGCGGGGTCAATAACTCCATATCATGATAAATTAAGATATTTAAAATGAGAAATATTACCATTCTATAACAGGGGTATTTTAGTCATTTTAGTAGCCTAGAATTAGAGATGGGTGACTTAATTATCACAATGCAAGAATAAAAGGACTAAAGAAGAAATAATAGTTATTTAATTAATAGGACCCTGACTATTTATTAATTAAATAGGCTCAGTCTATTTAATTAACTAAGAAGCCCAAAGGCTTTATTGCTTATTGAGTTGGTGGTTATTACATTCTTTAATTAATTTTTTTAATTAAAAGAAGTCTAGAAATAATTAGACCAAATAGAGAGGATCGAATTTGTTTTGAGTTTGGTTGAAAAGTCCAAGACCTAAAATGGCAGCCTTGGCTGAAACCTTAAGGCTTCATCAGGCATAGGGTAGCGGGCCACACGATGAAAAGGACTCTTAGTTGTAATGAGAGAATCTAGGAGGTAATTGTGATCACTTATGAGGTGAAACTTATCTAGAATTTGTTAGAGTTGATCCAAACAACTAAGACCTCTCTTTTCCTAATTTAATCAACCACAGGACATGAAAATTGGCAACGTCCTCTCCCCTATTCTTGCCAAAATTGTTGAGAAAAGAAGGAAACAAAAATTCTTCAAGTCTTCTCAAAGACAACTCTTCTCTTCTTCTGAGGATATTTTAGAAGGCATTAGAAGCTTGTATGTTTGATAAGAAGAAGCAGGAGACTTTCTGGACAGCCACTATCGACTTCCTAATTCAGAAACAAAGCACAACTGAGCAACAAGCACGAAGCCATCACGCAACCGATTTCCAGATAACAACGAAGAAAAACACGCTCCAAATGTGTAAGATTATGTTTTTTGGCATTCTTTTTATCTTCCGTTGTCTATAACCTTCAAAGATTACCTCTTGGAAGCTATATAGGGCCGCTTAAACCCAACAGTCAAGCCACTTCTTTACTACCCAACCAACAAAAAAAAAAAAAAAAGAGAATTTCGAACCAAACCCAATCCACACCACTGCCACTTTGCCTACAACCTCCAAAGTTAGCCAAGGGATACTGAACACCACCGCGTGAGACTACGAATCCAAAGACCATCATGGCCAGAGAAGACTCTAACTCCGCCAACATCGTCGTCCCAACCGACCAATACAAAAGTACTACACATAACATCCATCCCCCCACCCTTTGAAAAACCACAAACAACTGTCGTAAAGATAAACCCAACAAGACTAGTATGACGAACGGAGCATCGCACCACCACTAAACACACAAAGAAATTAAAAAAAACTAGATAGATAATATTTATTTACAACCTAGTACAAACCAAAAAATCTTAAAACTTTAAACCTTAAGAGAATTGGTATTCAAAATGAAAAGCCGACCTAAACTCATTAGAACCGGCTAGCCCTCACTGAGGTGGGGGACGAGTGATTGGTGATGCACACCTTCTCAAATCACTAGGGCGACTGCCCTTTGGAGAGAGAGGCATGTCACTCTCCTTCCCCTCAAGCATATTTGGGTATTATATTTTGATTATGATTCAAATGAAAATTTGTTATTAAATTTAGTTTTATCGGAAAAAAAAGTAGTGTACATTATAAGATTAAAAGAAAAAATAGCCAACAAATTTTTTGGATGAAAATTTTGATAACAATAAAAACTATAGACCTAAAGACGCTGGATATATAATTATCAAAGACGATCTATCTCTACATCTAAAAATTTTGTAATTATTGTTACATGTAATTATGATATTTCTTTTAAGGGAAATTAGTTATAAGTGTCTTAAAACATTTTATGTTTTTTCTTTGTACTATAAATATTTTATTTTAACTCTTTATATCCTCAAACATTTTTCAATTTTTGTATTGTTATAATTATGTTGAAGGATGGCGGAACCCGATGGCAATAAGTAAGCCCTACTCATGTGTACAAAAAGAAAAAATAAATTGATATTTTATTTTAAATTTTTATGCTCTCAAACATTATGCAAGCAACGTATTACTATAATTATAGTACAATGACCATGGAATCCGATGTTGATGAGCACGTCCCACTCATGTGCACACTAAAAAAAGGCCAAATTACTTTTGTTAGTGTGAATGTGAGTGGGTGTGCCCACCGCCACCAAAATCCCTCATCATTCACCATAATTATAACAATACACAAATCATAAAATGCTTTAGACTTTAAAGAACTAAAATAAAATATTTACGATATAAAAAAAAAAACATAAAATTTTTCAGGGTATTTATACCTAATTTATCTTCTTTAAAATTCGATCCTTCCATATTTTTAATAATTCTATTTATATATATTAATATAAATTTTTGCCCCCACAAGATTACTCTGGTTCTGAGTTTATTTTTCAGAAGAGAAAAATAAATTCATAATTACTTTTGTATGGGGGTTCAAAAAAAAAACTTTTGTATGGGGGTTAAAATGAAATGAAGCAAAAAAGGGGAAAAAATCCCACAAGAATAGGAGTAGTCTATACTGGCGACAATTATGATACGTTTCCCGCTCTTCAATAAATTCACTTAAACCCCTTCACCTTCCCGCCAAGCTCATATATACTTTGCGGACGTTTAGAAATACAGAAATCAAAAAGCAGACCATGGGCAGAGAAACAGAGCACTGGTTGCTAAAAACAGAGCCAGCAGAGTGGTCATGGGAGGACCAAGCAGCCAACGGGGGATTATCCAAGTGGGACGGCGTCAAGAACAAACAAGCCCAGAAGAATATGAAATCCATGCGCTCAGGAGACCTCTGTTTTTTCTACCACTCAGGCTCTAAATCCCGCCGCGTGGTGGGTGTTGTTTCCATAGTTCGCGAATGGTACACTGACGATAACGGCGAAGGGGCGGTGGATGTAAAGGCGGTAGGTGAAATGAGGAAGCCTGTGGACTTGGCGGAGATTAAGAAAGACAAAGGGATGAAGGATTTTGGGCTAATTAGGCAGCCTAGGTTGTCCGTAGTTCCTGTAGAGAAGGGTGTTTGGAAGAAGGTTTGTGAAATGGGTGGCGGATTCGAGGGTGACGGACAGTAGTTTGTGTTCACTAGGTGTTTGTGATTTTGTCGCAAAGAGTTATGCCTAGTAGCTAACTGAGTTTGTGGTAAACCCCTTGGCGTTTACTCACTTTTTGCTGCAAATATGGACTTGGCAGGGACGAGTTTTGGTTCGAAATCTGGTATTTAGGTAGAATTCAAGGAAGTATATGGGATTTCAATTTGCCCCTATCCTTTTGGTTTTGGTTTTTGTTTTTGCCTATGGAATTAGTATATAATTTTGTATATTAACAGATGGAGTTTATAAATTAGCATTATCTTCTTCTTGCAAAGTCTGTATTATTTTTTGTTTTGAATTTTCATTTTTTGAATTATTTATATACTATAACTATTTTGATGATTTTTGTTAAATGACACTAGAACTTTTGACATTGAGTCCATCCAGGGAAAAAATTGACTTCAAGTTGATATTACTTCCATTTTTAATTTTATATTATAAGGTGAAATTGTTATATTAAGAGTTTTATATTATAAGGTATTTTTTTTCCCGATAAGTACGCCTTATTCAATTAATGTCTCATTACCTTATAACTCTTAAAACTTAAATCCTTTCACATTTAATAAAGAAATATGAAAGAATGAGAGAAGGGAGAGAAGATAAACTTTTGAAATATAAAGTATTTAAATTAATACTAAAAGTATTTTATTTTAGAAAACAACGATTTTAAAATTTCTTAATCAGACTAAAATAGCAAATAACTTTGTAATATAAAATCGAAATAATAAAACATATAAAAAGAGTGAGACAATTGTTATGTTCTCTTAATTAAAAGTAAAATTTAAAAAAGAAAAAAAGAATAGAAAACCCTCAAATAAACCGGAACACTGTTCACACTTCATCATCTATCTTGTCTTCGCCTCACTTGTTCTTGGCTTCTTGGCCGCTCTTGTAGGAGTTCAGACTTGGGAGTTCGGATTCATTGAACACTCATTGCTTGGTTGGCGGTTAAATTGCAACCGCTAAACGCAGAGCTTCCTAATGCAAACTCTAGCTTGGAGGCCAAATCTCACCAATCTACTGACCAAGACGTCTTTATCTTCATGGCGAGATGCAGCTGTCCGATTCCGAGCATTCTCGTCTTCACCCGATTACTCCAATCAGTCTCGCGGAGGCCTACATCGCTTCTACTCCGAAAAATTTCCCGGTTCTAAGGTAAAAACTACAGTTCCATCCGTCACCCTAGGTTTGGAATTTATTTGTGAAAGTTAAAAATGTTCATGTTTCAACAAGTTGCATTTTCTTACTATAAAATTGGTATGTTAGCTGTAAGCCTGTAACTCTGTTTAATTTTGAGTGTTTGGTGTACCATTTACTAAATTTGATCATTTGCCTCTGGTGAACTTTGAAGAAGCTGCTCAGGACGCATTAGGTAATCTGCAATTTGTATAGTCGCATCGTATTGTTTCTATTTTTATGGGATGCTTGTGTGAATGTTCCTTATGAGTTTTGGTAGGTTTATTCTTCTCGGATGGTAAAGTTTAAGCTCTCAAGTTGTAATTGTACAATCTATTTTGGCATTATGAATTAAAAGGTATCAATTCCCTTGGACAGTTGTTTGTACATAATGCTACCTGGTCTGCTATTTGATTTTGAAATGATTAATGATCAGGAATGCGGGTGGTAGTTCACTATAATGGTTTCATCATCTAGGTCAGAATGGGTAGAAACTTTTGTATCTATAAACTGAATAGGCTCCTAGAATTGGGTCCTGATTTCGCATTGATATGTTCAATGTTACTTCATACTTATACTATTCTTAATATTGTAGTGTTTCGATTGTTTTGTTAATGAGGCAGGGTGATTTTGTTCGCCTGCAAGGTGACGAATTCTTCCATATGACCAAAGTCCTGCGTTTGAAAGTCAATGACAGGTAAGGGGGATTTCTCTGGAGAGTCCAAAGACTGATCACTTTGTTTGCACCTTTAATGAATAAGGAGGAATTCCTAAGTGATCATTAAGTGTCATTCTAATGTCATTTTGTTTGGAATCTATTTGATGTTTGTGTCTTAATTCATATTTTATTATACTAATTTCTCTTTCCTCAACGTTATCTGTGGTATGCAAGGATAGAGCTTTTTAATGGAAAGGGTGGTCTTGTTGAAGGATGCATACAGACAATTGATCGCACAGGAGCAGATATTGCAGCACTAGAGCAACCAAAGTTACTGCCTCCCCTGACTACTCAATGGCATGTCTATGCTGCTTTTGGTGAGCGCTTCAAATGTCTCTTTAGCATTAGAACCTAAATGGTATGTTCAATTGTTAACAACCTTACTTAACTTGTCAATTTTTTAGGTACCCTGAAGGGAGGTCGCGCTGATTGGCTTGTCGAGAAATGCACCGTATATTTGAATCTGTCCTGTTGGCATCACTTCCCTGTAAAGTTTGGTCCTGCTTATTCTTTTTTATCTGTCTCAGGAGCTAGGAGCTAGCAGCTTGACTCCTTTATTGACTGAACGCTGTCAATCAATTTCAGAAAATCGGGTTGACAGACTACAACGTGTTATTTTTGCTGCATCCAAGCAATGTAATTGATGGTCTACTTTTACCTTTTTGCATCCAGCACTTAAGTTTAATACTTTAGAGTAAATATACATAGCTGGCTTAAGCTGGGGATTTAACATAAAAATATGTTTTTGTGTCACCTTTATCTTTAGCATTATGAGTTTTCACACTCTAATTTGTAATCTAGGTCAAAGGCTGCATGAAATGACTTTGAAACCTCCAACAAAAGTTTGTGGGCTTTTGCCTGTTGTAAGTTGAATTCCTCTCTTCCTACCTTCTGAAAAAAAGATAAAGATATTGCTTGTGGGAGCTGTATACCCTGTGTTCTTCGGAGTTTTATTGTTGCAGAAGCTTTTGAAGCTTAATCCTTTATCTTTCAGTTCTTTCCTGAGGACACATATTCTCCCTTTTCCTGTGATGTAGGTTGCCCAGTCGAAACTTTCTTTTATAGGCGTAGCTGAGGCCACTCCAGTTTTTAATTCTTTGTGTTCTGTCAAAAGAGAACGTTGTGGGATAATGATCATTGGGCCCGAAGGAGGTCAGTGCTCTCAAATGTATATCTCTGTATATTTATATCTCAACAGGTATATTTATGTGATAAAGAGGTTTTGCCTAAGCAAGTTCTATTTTCCTCTCCAACGTTTTGTTGGCCCTTAGATATTCCTGTTTGTATCAGTTACTATTTCTTTGAATTAAAATGGTGTGACCTGCAAATAGAACTTGTTATGGCATTGTTTTTGCTTATTTAGATAAACGTCCTACCCTAGCTGCTTCTAATTGAGGAATGATTTATCATCTTGCTGTCATAGAGAAATGAGTCAAAAGGGCATTCAGATTGTGGAATCAAGTTCATCAAAAAGCAGTTGACTGATCTATCATTCTGTCTAAGTGTATTTTTAGGTTAACTAATATTTGCTCATACATCTTAATTTCCATTGCATGACCTGATGTTTTGATTCTCTTTCTGCCTTCTTTTCATCTGGATTTGAGTCTTTAAAGTATTACTTGTGATTTCTGTTTTCAACTTCTCAAGACATCTAATTATTATTTAACATGAATCATTCCAGACTTCACTGAGAGAGAGTTGAGTATGATTGTAGAGGCAGGAGCAACTGCAGTTGGACTTGGTCCCTATCGCCTACGAGTTGAAACTGCTACTATCACTCTGTTGTCAACTCTAATGTTGTGGTCTGACTCAGGAACTTTAGACTAACACATAAGGCGCCAGGCAACCCTCTATTTATCTTTTCTAACTTGTCTTTTGCCTTCTGCTACTATTTCTCGTGGATGTTTCTTTCATCACAGTTATTGGGATATTGTTTCTTTGTTCATCTGCAACTGCAAATTTGGATAAACTTTTACTAGTTGTTTGTTTACATTGGATTGCTATCATGTACACTGTACCATATATGTAGAGGAAAATGAGTGGCATTTCTTTTACGCTAATGTCATACCTCTGAAACGGAGCTGGCTCAACTGGAAATTTTTTTCTTTCTACTTTTCTGTGTAGAACTCTTGTATGAAAATTGGGGGTACGACATGTCTTGCCAGATGCATCGACTTTCTTGCTATTATATTATCTTTTTATTGGTTGGACTTTTACAATTTTTTTGTGTTGAAGCTTTTGTTGGCAAACCATATTGATTGGAAATTGATCTGAATTATCATGTCTAGAGAATTAATGAAGGATAGGCGAAAACCCTGATTGCTAAACAGACACGAATTAATTAATTTCTTTTGGTAAAACTTCTCAAAAAGATGACTCATATCTGTATATCTCTATTGCAATTTGGACTTTCTCTGTCCTTGGCTTGTTTCAGAAATTAGAATACAATTGTGTCTGGCTGGATTTTAAATTATCTGACAAGTCGTCTTCTATGCCACAGAAGACACAGAAATTGTATTTCAGAAAGACTGGAGAATTGTCTTTCCATAAAGAAATGAATGAATTCTGCTGTGCTGGATATTTCTTTGGCTAAAGGAATCTGCTATTGTGAGCTGCATTACCATTCGGAACACAAGCTTTCTGACAAGTTGGTGACTTTTTCCCTTTCTAAGATTTCATATCGTGGCTTTGCATATTAAGTCTAGCTAGACAGTGAGCCACCAGCATTTGAACATTCACTTCTTATGCAAGTACTAGAAAACTAATTATTGTAGAGGGTAAAATCTTCTTATTTAATATCACTTCCAGGAATTATTTACAGTTTATGTTGACAACCATAGGGTCTACGAAGGCTTTTCTTGGGTTGCTATATCTAGGGCAGGTTTTGTCTTCTTGTAGGATGAAGTCAAAATTATTTTGTTTCTTTGTGGAAACTTCATTTGATTAAAATTCATTTCTACCAAACATTTGTTTGACTAATTGTTTCTAAGCAAATTTATCTCTACAGGCAGCCATTTGTTTATTATTATTTTTTTCTGAATAATTTGTTTATTAATTTTTACCAATGATAGTCATATAGCCGGTGTTTTTAATGCTTTCTGCTTTTGTCTCTCATTCTATTAGGAAAGTTGTTTTAGCTTATTTAATGGTATTTCCATCTTTTTGATCAAATTGATTCAACCTTTTTAATTGTGTGAAGTCTTGAAGTTATTTGTCCTTGCGAACATTGTTATTGAAGAAAAGGTCTAGTTTTGAGAAAATGAAAATGTATAGAGAGATTGCATGCGTAGGTTGTCTTTTACAACATAGTATAATATGGGAGGACAATATTCAGTCTTTAGTGGAAGTTTAGTTCAGTTGCTTCATTAGTACAACAAAAGAGAATTAATGAACATGACTCTATAGGGCCATTTGGAGCTTTCAATATTAAAGCCTTGTGGGCAGCTGAAATTGTTTGGTTGACTTTAATTATGTCATGATTTTATCTAGGAAGTATATTCACAAAAATGCTTTCTTGGAAAGCTTTTAGGATATCATCACATCCTTCTTCAGCACTAGTAATCTATCAAATTTACAACTCTTGTTGGATTTCTTGCATTAGTATGCCATTCTATGTTTCTTTACTTATCCTTAATATTTTGGGCGAATGCTCCTAATATGGTCCTTAATTTGGTGAATTAGCTTGTTGCTATTGTAGTTTTCTTTTATCCATTGGTGTTGTATTACCTGCAATATATAATAATTCTTCAACTAGGTGATGATGTTTATAATAATATGCTAGTACTTTTTTAGTGGTCCATTCTTGTGAAGAAAGTGCTCAACCAGGGGAGGATTATTCTTCGCGGTGTTTACATTGATATATTTGTTCAAAATAGGAAATTGCGTTAAACTTAATGTGAGAAATAAGTCACCCTTGTGTATTTTCTTCCCAAATTATTTGCATGTCTGACTGGCTGTGAGACACTAACGTTGGTTGGATGGAAGTCATTAGGGAGATATTGGGAAGTAAATTCAAGCGACATCTCGTTATAAATTGAAAGTCTCTTTCTGGATGCTGCCCATGTCAAAGAAAATGACTACTTGGTAGACATCTTAGCTTGTCCCTCTAATATTTATTTATTTAGAATTAGTAAGTGGTACACAGAGTGATTGTGATATTTTAAACCGTAATCTTAGAATTTAGAAATCAAATTTGTTTCTGCCCCGTCTGAATTAGAGAGTCAAAGGTTATTAATTATGTGTCATCACAACAATTGGGGAAAATGTAGGCACTGGAATGTTGAATGACTATGAATAATCTGCAGAAAGAAGCAGAACCGTATCCATACCTATTGTTAGGGATCGAGTTTAACAATAGAAAAAACGGCAAGACTTGAGTGGATGGATATAATATCGTATCATATCATATCTATGAAGGTAGCCATCGCCAATCTTGACCGTAACGGGTTAGTGTTTTGTTTTTTCCCATTGAGCAGCAATATTGTGTCGTCAAATTGCCTGCCGTAGGCGGCTTTTCATTACCAACTGAATTTGTCTTTTAGTAGCACAATTTTAAGAGGAACAAGCTAGTGTAAGAAACAACCTTTTTTTAAAAAAAAAAAAAAAAAAAAAACAGAAAGAAGACTATATTAGGGAAGGTTAAAATCATTGGTATAATTAACTCGTTATCCATCTGGATGGTTTACTATCTTTTAATACACTAATACATTTTTTGTATACATTTTTCTCTAATCTCACACATCTTTTCCTTAATGGTAACATTGTGTAGAATTGTTTTTTATAACAGATTTGGTATATTGAAATTATATGAAATAAAATCCTTTATCATTAGGAATTTTTATTCATCCGAAATGGATTTTCCATTCTAGTGGAAGGAAAATGTAAAATAAAATGATGATTCTTTTTCTTTGTTTGGAAAATTATTATTTTATATTGGAATATAATGAAATTATAGTCTAAATGCATTTCTAGTTCATACCTTAGCACACACTACAAAACTAATAAAAAAATTTTAATATTTTATTGTAGTGTAAATATTTATATATAAGATTAAAAATAGTCATAAAAATTTAAAAATTATATAATGAGCTCGGATTACCTATACAACTTCTTTAAAAGATTAAAATAAAAAGTCACAATATATAAAAATTAATTGAACGTAATTATATGTAATATATTGAGAGTATAATGGTTCAATACTTTTTATAAGAATAATGGATGTAATATGTAATTCTATTTCACCTCTTACCAAACATAGCTTTAGAGTTACTGAGCGACAATTTTGAATAATTATAAGAATCTTGGTGAGATTAGTTATTATCTAACATTTTAAATTTCAATTTTAAAATTCACACATTATCCGACAAATAATTTACTTTTTACAAAATCTAATATAATAATTGCCAAGTCAAACTTTATTCAAATACATCTAAAACTTTTTTTCCCGAATAAGTATATCATAAACTTAATTTGTGCACACAAAAATACCTTAATACAGATAAAATATATGTGAAATTTCAAAAGAAACTAATATGTTAATTTAAAAAATCAATTACGTATACTCAACACGTTAGAAAATTTCTTTAAAAAATAATTTAATCTAATACTAATTATAAAATCATAAGCTTTGAATTTGATTCAAATATAGTATTTCCTTCTATTCCTCATTGTAAGAAAAAATTATTAAATAACTAAAAAAGTCAAACCACGAACATAATTAAAAACACAAAAAAATTAAAAACTAAATTAAAAAAAAAGAGCAAGAACCATTGGGTTAATAGTCCGAGTCAATGTGAACCCCCAAAAATCGCCCGGCATTTGTTAGGATAAATAGAGTAGAGAGAGAGACAGAAGAGGTTTCCTAGTAATAATAACTACAAACTCCCCAACGCCACATCCTCCCCACGCCGCCCATTCAACTTTCTTCAAATCTCTTCTCTTTGATCTTCACCCAAAAAAAAAATCAGAGAGCAGAAAGAATTTATTGAATTGCAGCAGAGCGAGAGTGATTTAATCAATTAGATCGACCGGTCGATCAATGGCGAATCAACTGGAGCATTTGGTACAGTCTATAAAGTCCAAGGTACGAGCACTGAAGAAGTCGAAGAAACCGTATATAAAAATGGATAAGAGCGCCTCTGTTAAGGTGGAGATCCGAAGCAGAAAAGCTCGAAAACTTATTGATAAAACTCTTAAGGTAGCTGATAATCCTGGAAAGCGCAGCGTTTCCTCCTGATCGTATACGTCAGTGATTTTTTTTCTTCTTCCATTTGGAGGTTTTCGGCTTCGGCGTCCCTGAAATAGACAGAGAACATCACAGCCAGAAAGCGAGCATCATTAATAATACTCAAGTAATGTTCATTCGCATACATGTTGAATTGGAAATTTTACGACTTTTCTGTATGAATTTTGTATATATATATATACCATATAGTACTATATTAATTATTAATCAAGTCAATTGAAAGATTGAATGATTCCGGTTTTTAATTATTGTGATATAACGTTTTGAGCTTCATGAGGTTTTTCTTTGGCTTCGGAATCTGTTTCTGGATCTGAATTTAACTGTGTAAATTTATAATAATAAATGAAATTTCTTTATAGTTCTAAAACTTAATAATCTTCAGAAATGAGAAAACTGTTAGCAACCAGGAAAAGTTGCGAGAATTCCTATTGAAGAACAATTGCTTTTATTGGTTGGTTTTGGATGATTTTCAATTTTTCCAAAAGACTACCTTCAGAAAATTGAATACTTCACCTTAACTATTCTTTTAAACTTTACTTTTTGTTATTTTTTTTTTAAATTATATTTCTTTTATAATAGTTTCCTTCTTTCACCGTGACAAAAATTGATAAGAAATCACATAGTAAAAAGGTAAAAGTTATTAAAAATAAAAAAAAGTAAAAATTAAAAATATTTGAAACTAATTAAATAAGTAAGGTGTGTATTTATAGTCCTTATTAATTTAATGATGATGAAATTATAAAATGAGAATGGGAATTGTGAATCTGGAGTCGTAAGGTGTGGGCGTGGGAGATGAGATGCTGATAGTCTGAGGAGTCAGATTCGGATACCATCTCTCACCATACCACAACTCACTATTTATTCTTCACGTGCTCCACTGACCACACCCTTTTATTTTTTATCATCAGTGACCAGACCTTAAATGGGAATCAGAATTGGGATTGGTGACTGCTATATTATCCACGCTTCTTTTTATTTCCTCTCTCTCTCTCTCTCTCGTAGATAATAGAACATCATAATCTACCAATAACAATGAAAAATAAAATTGAAAGGCTTTATTTGAGTGACAATAATTACTTTTTCTTTTAATATTATTCTTATTATAATATAATTTTCATTAACAAGAGAAAATATATGATAAACAAGTTTTTTAAGGAGTAGGAATTCATGGAATATGAATGTGTAAGTAGGAATGTTTGGATGAAGTTGGTAGGTCTCGGAATTTGCGTTTGGTTTTTACATGTAAATGGAATAATTGCGCAGGGCCGGGGCACCCAATTGTGGACACTTTGAATCATCCAAACACCGGAGTAACATAAAATCCGTCATTTACATATAATTACCCAACACATTCTAGTCTATAGATTAACAATCGCACTACTACTTATTTATGTCTATCAGTAACTCATGATTATATATATAAAGAATAGTAATATAGTGATGTCTGTGTATGTCATGAAAAGATTTTAAATATGATAAATAATTGACGAACACCAATTTTAATGGTTCACGATTGACGAGCGGTTTTTTTTTCTTTTTAAATCCAAGTATTATGTGAGAGGAAAAGAGAAAGAAGCAAAAATATAAACTAAAATAACATGAAACTTACCATATAAAAGTAAATTTTGTTCTTTTAGATTCATAAAAAATATATTATTTGTGAGAGGATGCGTAGTCCAAAATAAAGAAATATTTTTAAATTTCAATTCAGATACACCTTTAGTTTATTCTTTTTTTCAAGGGGGTCTTTAATTTATTCGAAAAAAAAAAAAATCATAAGTAAGGTTATAACAAAATTACGAGTAGGTACACAATTTATTTTGATACGCTACCCTATAAAATATTTTTTAACTTTGTCTCTGTCAAAACATGGTAAATCCCCACCCTGATATCAAGTAATGATATAGATGATGATAGGTCATGTATAATAAGTTTTTATTTTTATATGAGATATTAAATAATCGAATTTGGTTAAAAAACAAATGCTCATAATTCTTTATATATATATATTGAATATTGACTTATAATTTTTAAAGAAGTTTATGATAATGAAATTGAATTCAATCTCCAAGATTTATGACAATTCTGTACTTGTAGGTGATCTTTTAATTGCGATTTTTAGTACGATTTACAACCGTTCTTGATCTTTTATTGAAAGTACAAAAAAAAGTAAAATTGCATTTCGTAATCAGAAAACAGTTTCTTCATTCTTTAATCATTTTGATATGTACTTCAATTTTTTTTTTGGATGCATATATGTACTTCGATTGAAAGACGCAACATTAGAGTGGACTCCTAAAAAAACATCATTATTTTGATTGATTTTAATATTGACCTTTTAATTCTATGAGTACAATTCAATATTGTATATTGAACAAAGTTTATCTTCCTCTTTTTTTTTCTTTTTTCTTCTTTTTTTTATTGTTTAAAGAGAAAATTTATTCTTCGTTGACTTTGTTTTTTTGAAATTGCTTCTCTCCTTAAACTAAGATCATTATCTATTTTAAGTTCCCGTTAAAAAAAAATCATTTTAGATTTCTTCCAAATAAGAAAATTATCCTCTCCCATCCCATAAAGATAAGATAGTTTCACTTTTTTTTTTTTTTTTTCTATTCCAAATTAAAGTTTCATTTCTTTTATGAATAATCATTAATTTCTTAATTTCTTATTATATCTCTCATTGTGGTATATCTTAATTTTTAAATATTTTCACTTTCCAAGAAATAAAATTAATACGAGGTATATTATCCTAATAATTTTATCCATATATTTATAAAGTTTCCAAATACAATTCAAAATCAAAGTCATTTAATAGAATCACTGTGGGCATAAAAGAAAATGTAAAATAAATTAGCTTAATTATATATTTTAATCTATGTAACCCACCCACCATCTAACCTGGTAACCCATTAACCCATTCCCCGTTAAAGGGATGATCCAAGACCGGAAGCCACCAAAACACTCAATTTGATATATGTAAGCCCATTGTTCTCTATTTACTCCATTTGACTTTGATCTTGGCCTAACGTTATATCTCCCATTCTCTCACAATCAATCAAGACACCTTCACTTCACATCCCTAGGTAAATTATGATGACTCAATGATTCTGGAGACTGGAAGTCAGACTTGATGAATATAAGAAACAAATCCCATATAAAAGAAATTGAAATTTCTTGTTACTAATTTTGTAATCTTAGAACCAATTAAACTACGTTCATGCAGACAGACATCACATGCTATGATTAATTTTCTTAAATATTTTTATAAAATAAAAAAAGGTCCTTGAATCTAATTTTCTTGTGAACTATTTTCCAATTTTTTTTTTCTTTTTGGGGATAAATTCTCCACTTTTTTCTTATACAAATCAAGATATATTTTATTAAATGCCACTTGATGTTTTATTTTGGGTGAATGCAACAAGAAACGAAGTAGAGCTAATTAGGCACTATTTGGATTGAAGTTTATCCTGAAAACAAAATAAAGAAAGTATTTTTTTCGTTGAGTTTTGGTGAAACACGACGTTTAGAAAAAAGAGACCCCTAGAAAAGAAAATAAAAGAGAGAAAAACTTTCCAATCACTTCACTTTTGATCCTAAATCTTTTTTTTCGTTCAAGTTTAGTCCCAAATTTTTTTAATTTCAAATCTATAAATTCTTAAAAATTTTAATCCCAACCACCATAAACATCAGGAGCAGATACCAAAATAATGCGCAAGACATGTAATAAAATCACGATAATAAAATCACCAAAACACACTAACTCCATAACTCGTCTTATTTACTCAAACACAATTAGTTCAATGTATCCTATGCAAAACATACAATAAAATTACGATGATAAAATAATCTAAATAATCGTGGCGGAGATTTTCTTTTTTTAAAACAAAATAATATTATATTTTATTAATATCCATCAAAATGGTATTTGCTACAATAGTAGGAATATCACGGGTCCATTCCTGGGGTGTAGGGGAATGTAAGACAAGTTTAGTGAGATGATGGACCGGGAAATTGCCGTCCGATGAATATGCGAGAAAGTAATAGCAGAAAGATCAATGCTATTGAGGAAGTGGGATGCTAAGGCTTCAAGTTCAGATAGGTCATCTCAATATAGGGAGAGATAACTGACAGTCAAAAAGAGAATCATTTTCAATAAAATTAACCGTGCTGATAATGGGGAACTAACCACATGTCCCTCAATAATTCCCTACTCCACATAATTAGTGCCTTTTTATTGTAAAGTTTTAGCAAACAAAGGGATGTCCAGATGATTATGGCCACAATACCAATGTCAATCATATCCTCCGAGAAAGCAACATCAATATTAATTTTTAGGGAGCCCGAACTCGGAGGATGCCAATGTCTTCGGGGTGGACTAACATCTAACTCCTCAGATGGGGGTAATATGGTGATGAAGTCTAAAATATTCATCGAGATTACTGCAAAGCGTGGTTAGCAATCAACATTTCAAAAGAGCATGCTTCGTCATGCTTCAATTTATTTCAAGCAAATCAAATTAGCTAAACACAAGTAACAAACAAAACAGTAACTTCAGGATCATAGAGTAATAAAACTGAATGCACTAAATCCAAGAAGCTGAGAGTAGAAATTCCGCACCATTTATCTCCTAACGGTAGATAGCTCTAGACTTTTTTTTTGAAAAAACACAGTCAAATAAGACATGTTTGTCATCATTTACTTAGTATCCATAATGCACGCAAGCCAGACTTTCAGAAATACCCTTCCTCAAGAGATTTCTACCTATGGGAAGAACGTTTTGAGCAGCCCTCCAACAAAAGATTCTAATTTTTTGCTGAACCAGGAGACTGTGTATGGCATTCCAAGCTTTGGTTTCTTGGTCAATTGTTGATGGTCCCTCACTTCTTTCAGCAGAGCTCATAAAAATCATGTCTACCTTATAGCACGACTTAATCGTGTAGATACCATTGGGAGTGAAGTTCCAAATAAGCCTGTCCTCAGGCCAAGCAGCGTTAAGAGAGATCTGCAAAATTGCATCAGCTTCATAGGGGAAGAAGATGTGTCTAACCCCATCTTCACGCCAACAACCTTGGTTAAAATCAATAAGGTCTGCCACCCTCCTCTCAATGCCCCTGTTAAGGAAGAAAGAAGATAGTTTGAACCCATGCAGGACTTCTTTACCAACTTGTGACAAGACTTTCTCCTTCCATCCATTAAGCTCTTTCCGTGTCCGATCCTTCACAAATTGAAATATTTCTTTTCTGGACCGTCCTATGAGACAGGGAAGACCAAGATACAATATATGACCTTCTTTATTTGGAAGGTCCAGACAGGAAGTGATAGAGTAAAGGCAAATGAACCATCTTATGAAAAAACAATAAGATTTTTTTTTTTACTTATTTTATAATTGACCTCTTGACTAGAAATTGAGGCATAATCATGCAAAATAGTTCGGATTGCTCTCGAATCCTGAAGAGAAGCTTTACAAAAAATAATGCTATCATTTGCAAAGAAGATATGAAATAGAAGGGCAAGAGGTGTTAAAATGCAGATAAGAGAATAGATCTGGCCTTTCAGAGTAGCGTATCATGGAGTAAAGGTCCTCTGCACAAATGATGAACAAATATGGGGATAGGGGATCACCCTGACAGATGTCACGAGAAAGGGAGAAACTAGTAGAAGGGATACTATTTACAAGAACATAAAACCGCATAGAGCGAATGCATCTCATAATGAGAGAAACTAAAATAGGAGGAAATTTCATATTAAGCATGACAGATTCCAAATAGTTCCCCTCAACCCTATCAAAAGCCTTATTAAAGTCAAGTTTCAAGGCAAAATGATTAGATCCATTGATTCTGCCTTGGGCCATAGAGTGAAAAGCTTCAAAAGCAATAATAAAATTATCGATTATAACTCTCTTCTTAACAAAAGCACGCTGGCTGTCATGAATAACATAAGACATAAAAGGTTTAGGCCCATGGACAATGGTCTTATAAACAAGTTTATACAAAGTGTTACAAAGTCCAATAGACCTAGTCTTTTGTCATAGAGCGATACTTCACTTTAGGTATTAAAGTAATATTAGTATCATTTAAAGCACTAACATCTGCCCTATTTTTTAAAATACTTAGGATCATGTTTGTTACCTTGTCCCCTAAGATATACAAGTACTTGTGTAGAAAATATGTCTACAAGCCATCAGGACCTGGTGCCTTCCTACCATTCATTTGTTTAAGTGCATAAACAACTTGATCAGCAGCGAAAGCTTTTTCAAAGGAACTTATTTCATCCATTCTGAACGTTTTGTAATCATATCTACCAGAAATGCGATATCAGAATTATTAGAGATATAAATGAAATGAAATGAAAGTAATTTAGAATGGTTGACTCTATGCTAGCTGAATCCTCATGAGTAACTCCATTTGCATCCTTTATCTTGGTATGAAATTGTGGTGGAGTTTGAAGCTTAATTTTATGGTTCAAAATTCTTCCTTATGTACCAATAAAAAAATTTTAGATAGCCAAACTTTATAAATTCTTTTATATTAACATGAAATATACGTAAATAGTTCATATGAAATATATATTTAAGGAAAAGAAAACTTTTTGGAAGGCTATGACCTTCAAAGTCCCATTTAAGCTCTATCTTTCAAATACCTTAACTCCATAATTTGTTTGACTTGCTCAAATACAATTTCTTTTTTCTGCTGAAAATTGCTCAAACACAATCAATGTTTTATTTGATAAATTAATTTATCTCACAAAATAAATTAATTAAGGGAATTAAGTGTGTTTAATAACAAATAATTTTTAACCGCTTAATATTTTAAGTGTGTTTAATAATAATATTTAGAAAGTACTTAATTATTTTATATGTGCTTAATGTAAGTATAAATTTTAAGTGAAAATATTTAACTTAATTCTGAATCTAAAAATACATATTGTTTGTAAAATTATAACACATTTTTATATATAATTACCACTTATAAATTAATTCAACATTCAAATCCAAACTTTAATATTTAAATTTTAGTGTTTGTATTTAAAATTCAGAATTATAATTTAAATAATTCACACTTCAAACCTAAATGATCTAACCCGATATAGTACAAATTTTAATCAAATTAAGAATGGAACCATAATATTAATTGTCAAATTTTCATAAATCCGCATAACTCATCAAAGCCGTACATTTTACTCCAAACCAAGCATTATAAAATCATATTATAACGTTCTCTTCTCTTCCACACCTGTTAAATTTTTTGTCCTACTTTGTTGTTTTCTTCAAATTTATATTTATTAATAGGAAAATTCTAAAAAATGACCCTCCATTATTTATTTAAATGATATAATTCTTAAATTCATATTTTATTCTTTTATATTTTAAAATTAAAATAATGTATTTAAAATAGCTACTCCTTCACACTCAAGATTAGATATTCGGAACGTAAAAATATTAAAATTTAAACTTGGATTGTATATAAAGAGTAATTATTTTTTTAAATATTAGTTATGTGAGATTCTCAATATTTATAATGCACAATTTTAATTTATCAGTATATAAAAAATAAAATATAAATTTAAGGATATTGTATCATTTAAGTAAGTAAATAGTTTGAGGGAGTTTTAAGAGAATTTCATTAAATTTATAAATTGGGTTGACATGTTCCAATTTTTGTAATTTATGAGTCAGAAAAGTCCCCAGGAGGGACGCAGTCAACTTACCCACTGCCATTCGTTGAATATTTCTCTAATGGCCTCGCCTCACTCTCTCTTAGTCCCAATCCTCCTACTTAGTAGTCTTCTCTTTGCTCAATAATCTTGCCGTCTCCATTCAATTATAAATACCCAATCAAATCCATTATCATTCATCACAAATTCCGTAATTTCTTATTTTCTAATATTTCTGTTTGATTTCATTCTCAGTTCATAGCCCCTGTTTTTTCATTCCAATTCTTAATAATTAATTGACGAGACCGATCAACCATGGCCACAATCATGAGAACAAATAAAGGAACAAAGAAGCAAAACAAGTACCTGAGAGGAATAACGGCGCCAATTAGGGCACTGAACAGAATTTTCATGAACACAATGTTCAGTTGCGCTGCAAGTTTCGATCAGGCCGCCAGTAATGTTGTGAATTGCGGAATTGGTGCTCCTCATCAAGTATGCGCTGAATTACCCAGAAGTTTCAGCGTGAATTCATCGGTATCTGCCACTGCCAGGGAGAGTATAGATCGAGAGGAGAAGGAATTGAGGGAGCTTATTCGTGTGGTTTCGAAGAAACTGAATGAGCCGAATTATAAGCTGGTTGAGATCCAGAAAATGAAGCTTCGGACAGCGGCGGAGATGAGGAGTTATAGTGTTGGGGTTGGGAAAATGGGAAGAATTGATGAGGATTGGCCATGTGAGTTCAAGGAATTAGGTGATGATAATGGCGGCCTAGGTGTTTATCCAAGGAGTAGAAGTTGTGCAGTTACGAGAAAAACAGTTGTACCATAGCAAGCTGCTATTGATTCGCATGGAGGAGCAAAGGCCCTGCGTCTCAAATCGTTTTTGTTTTTTTTTTTTTTTTGAGAAACTCATATTGTATCTTTAATTAGGGAGGATGAATATTTAATCCCTCAAAGTTTAAAACTTGAGATTATACAGTTTTTTTTTAAGGGACACTATACGGTTTTTATTTTTTCAAAATTTATTTTTTTGTCATCATAGTTCATAACACAATTTAATAAAATCATTTTGTCTGTCAAAACTTAACTTTTATTAAAAATAAACTCAAATGGAGATAAAAGTACCTTTTGTTCTTGAAACTTTAAAAAAGAGGTAGTTTGTCTCAGTAAAATATGTAAAATGATCAAAATATCCTTATGTAAGTTATAATTTATTACAAAATAACTTCTAAAGTTTGATAAAAATTATTTTAATTCATAACTTACTTAATAGTTATAGTTTAAGGTAAAAAGCTTCGGTAACCCTTAAACTTTTCTTGATTCTGGTTTTAACACTCAAACTTAAAAATTAAAAATGATTAATTTTAACATTTGAACATCCAAACATATTAATATTAACCATTCGGGTAGTTTTGCCCGTTAGATGGCTAATAGAGCTTTATTTGCAAGGCATTTTAGATATTTAAAAAATATATATATATATGATAGTAAAACAACCCGTGATAAGCCCGGAGTTAATATTCAAAAAAATAAATCAAAAGAATATATTGAAATGTTTTATGTATATCTCTCGGTTCGTTCATAGCTTAAAAAAACTCGGCCCATAAAAAAAATTTTCGAACTATGCACTAAACATTTTTGTTAAAAAAATAAAGTTATTTTGTTATTTAAAAAATAAAGATGAAATTAAAATATATTTGTATAATTAAATATTTTTTTTAAAAAACATACTTCTATAGGAAAAATACAAGCTAATATCTCAGACAAATTAAGCTTTTATTTTAAATTGTTCCATTTAATAGAGAAATAAATTCTCAATTATCAAGAGCTTCTTTTCTTTGGATGTTTCTCCAAAGATTAAAAATTCTCACTCATAAACATTGGGGAATCTTTCTTTATTTATAGTGTTTTAAAAAAAAATCAAGAACAAATATACCTCATACGTATATTTAGATTTTTCTAGGAGATTTCCAGAAAATATTACCAGAAAAGTTCAAAGCACTAGAGCTCCTCCAAAAGCAGCGGGACTTTCTGGCTACTCCAGTACTCAAGAACTGGCGCTTATTAAGGATATTGATAGGCTCCAAAATTCGAAGGATGAATAATAGAAAATGAGAAGCCGTATTTCATGGTTGAAAGAAGGGGATCGCAATACCTCTTATTTTCACCGTAAGGCTTCCCAGAGGAAAAAGAAGAATACCATTGATGCCCTTATCAGTGATCTAAGGCAACGAATAGAAGATGACCACGAATTGGAAAATATGGCAATCAATTACTTCTCACAAAATTTTCAATCCCAAGCACAACGCTCGTCCATTGATGATGTTCTTATAACTAAGACACTCACAAAGACGAATATTTTTTCTCTGAGTACGCCTTTTTCTAGGGACGAAGTCATTCATGCCCTAAAGCATAAGCGTCCTTAGAAAGCTTCGGGACCGGATGGTGTGCATGCCTGTTTTTTCCAGATTCATTGGCATGTTATTGGGGAAGATGTTGTGTTCTTTGCTTTGAAAAGTTCTTAATGATGGGGCTGAACATATCGACAACTAAGCATACCCACATATCTCTTGTTCCTAAAATAAAAAACCCCCAATATGATGGTGCATTTCGGGCCTATTAGTCTTTGTAATGTCTTGTAAAAAATTGTCTCTAAGGTTTTGGCAAATTGCTTGAAGAGGGTGACGAATTCTATTATTGATGAAGCCCATAGTGCGTTCCTCCCTAGAAGGTTGATTACAGATAATGCTACTATTGCATTTGAAGTTTTCCATAGCATCAATAGCAATCATTCTAAGACTAAACCGCACATGGCCTTAAAACTTGACATGCACAAGGCTTTGACCATGTCGAATGGCGTTTCCTAGAAAGATCAATGCAAAAAATGAATTTCCTAGGACATTTTCTTAGCCTTATCATGAGGTACATCACGTCGGTCTCTTATTCTGTTCTACTGAACGGTATCCCAACACGATCATTTACTCCATCCCGGGGTGTCTGACAGGGCGACTCGCTTTCTCCCTATCTTTTTATCTTGTGTTCAGAAGGCCTCTTAGCTCTCTTGCGAGCTACGGGAAGAAGGTGGCGCTGGACTTCGGCGGAGGGGGCTACAATTTCACATCTCCTTTTTGCTGATGATTCATTGCTATTTGCACAGGCAAATCTTTCACAGACAGTGCAATTGAAGTCAATAGTTTCTATGTATGAGGGTTGCTCTGGACAAATCATAAATTTTGAAACTAATGTATTCTTTTAGCAAAGGCGCCCTGCTTCTACTCGACAAGATATTTGTTTGTTGCTCCAAATACCTGAAGGAGGCAGAAATAATAAATATCTTAGACTCCCGTTTATGACAAGACACTCAAAAAAGGAGATCTTTAGCTATCTTCATGATCGGGTATGGAAGCAACTAAATAGCTGGAAAGAAAAGACGTTATCACAAGCTGCAAAAAAAGTCTTAATAAAATCAGGTATTCAAGCTATTCCTATCTTTGCCATGTCAATTTTTCTTCTCCCTCCCTCTGGATGATGATAAGCACAAGAAGATTTACTGGAAGGCTTGGGTTGACCTTTGTCAGCCGAAGAAATTAGGAGGTTTAGGGTTCCAGGACCTGGAATCCTTTAACATAGCTTTACTTTGCAAGCAATGCTAGAGAGTTCTCAAGAATCTTTTTTCCTTACGGTGAAGGGTCTTAAAAGCTAAGTACTACTCTTTGGACGATTTCTTAATAGCAACCCTAGGTCGATGTCCTTCTTATGTATGGAGAAGTATTCTTACTGCACGGGCTCACCTTCTGAAGGGGATAAGATGGCATATCGATAATGGATGTTCGATTAGAATTTGGGAGGATAAATGGCTTACCACATTCTTTTAAACTATCCACCCCATCTCACATGTCTTCTTTTGACCGTAATTTGAAAGTTTCTTATCTTATTGATTTCGAGCAGCGTTCATAGAAACGGGACCTCATCTAGTTCCACTTCAACCTCTATGAAGCCGGAGAAATCCTCAAGGACCTTTATATGATGATTAGCCTAGGGATGAGCAAATATGGGCCTATGATAAGTCGGGATAATTCACTGTATGCTCGACTTACCGATTAATCTTTCAAGCTAAAAACAATCCTACGGGAAGCGAAAGCTCTTCAACCTCTTCTACCTCGCGTTTCTGGACTCATCTGTGGGGACTACATACCGCTCCAAAGGTGAAATTGTTTCTTTGGAGATTGTACAATAACATTCTCCCCACGCGGAAAAATCTATCATGGAGGATCACTTGATTTCACCGTGTTGTGCCATGTGTCCAAAAAAGTGAGGAGGATATTCTACACATCTTTTTCCGTTGTCGGATAGCAACGAAACTTGGTCGAACTTGGATTTTTCACGCTTGGTGAACCTCTTTTTAAGTCCTATGACTCATCAAGCCATTCTCGAGCAAATGATAAGTTGGCCGGCTCATGACAGTGCTCGATTTGCTTATTTCTTATGTTGTATTTGGAATTGTAGGAATAATATGATTTTTCAACACATACCTCCAGATCACTCGAAAATCATCTTACAAGCAACAGGTTTCTGGGAAGAATTCTCAAGAGTGCACGGCATAACACCCGACATAGCTAGGACTCACCCTCCCCTCCCAGATGTATCAGTGGTTCCAAGTGTCCCAGTAGGAGGAATCTCTTGCAAAGGTAAAGGAATTCTGGAGCACCCCCAGGAAGCATCGGTAATGGTAGGACCCACCGGATCCAATATGCGACAACCTATTGTGCCAATACGAGGATGGCTCACCTGAGTCCGCTGGACATGGGTTGTTTTAAGCTAAATGTTGATGTCTGCTTGGACAAGTGATGGAGCAGGGTGTTGGGGTCTCATTAGGGATAACTTAGGAAAGGTGTGAATATCATTCATAGTTGCCTTAGCAAACTCACACTCTCCCCGAACATGCGGAGATGATCGCTATCTGGGAGGGTCTTTGTCTAGCCAAAAGATTTGGATACACAAACTACATTATCGAAAGTAACTGCAAAGTTTTTATTGACCAGCTTCAAGCCCAATCAGGGATTTTGAGTTCTCTAGGACATATTCATCAACAAATTCTTTCCCTTGTTGACAGACAGTCTGTTGTTTTATCTTTTTCTCTCTATGATGCTAATATACCGACGCATTTATTGGCTGCTCAATCTGTTTCTACCTACCTCTCTAATGTTTGGTTCGAGGTGGTTCCCTATTTTATTTCCACTGTTGTTCAAGCAGATTTAATATAATTACTTTCTTTCTTTAAAAGAAATATATTTAGTTTTTAAATACCCAATAAACACTCCTTATTAGTCCTAGGTGAACTTGACAAAATTGGTGCCGAAGCTTGAAGCTATTTTTATTCAAAATCGTATGTGCCATGCTTTTTCGACTAATCTAGAAAAATTTTGCATGTGCTTGCATAAATTATCAATTAGAGCAAAAATCTTTCTAAGTTTTAAGAGTTAGAGATTGTTTTGGAATTGGAGTCCTCCTAATCCTCACGTGTCCATATCTTTATCATATGTCTGATTATTAATGTAAATTGACTTGCTAGATTTGTTTTCTAGCCATATAGAATAAAAGATTTCTAGTGTAATTAGTTTTCTTTCTGGTAAGTTTATGTTTCATGTACTGCTTATAAGTGTGTGTGTATATATATATGTGGGCATCACCGTGAATATGATCTATGATCAGAATGTTGAGGAATAAAACTTCTCAATTTTCAATTATTGTTTCTTGAGATTTTTACACTAACCGTGTGTTATCAATTACTCAGAAAGTGATTTTGAATATTTTGTTTTGCAAAAAAAAGCAACACTTGGTGATTCTGCAAGAAAGCCCTAGAGTTTGATCTTTTATGTGGAATTTTGGAGTCACAATTAGATAAAGAAGAAAAATTTTGGGTCGCTATCCGGTAAGATCTTGCCATGTCAACATTCAAAAGGAATTTTCAAGGAAATAGGAGAAATCACTTGACTTGATTGTGGGAATCACAACAAAATTCACTCTTGTAATATCATTTGAATTATTTTTTTTTAACAACGATGATGATTGATAACTCCGAATCAGTAACATATGAGTTTACTGTCTATTGTTTTCCTACTTTTTTCTCAATTTCAATTTCACGTTTTGACACAAAAAACCCAATGAAATTAAAAAAAAATGCAGTCCCAAAAAAACCAAAAAATAAGTTATATGAATTTTCACCTGAATGTGGTTTGATGAACAAAAATCAAAAGCAAGTTTCGCCCGAGAAAAATTCCAAACCAGGGAATGTGCCTCTATACGATGATATGCTTGCATGAATCAACAAATATAACCATCTTATGGATGTGAATTAATTAAAAAAAAGAAGACAAAAAAAAAAAAAGACAAAACTGCCTCTTACAAAAGGGAAAAAAAGGACATAAAATGACCTTATTATCATGACATTTATACTGTCAGGTTTAGAGGTTTTTGACCACGAAATTATACAATAAAATTAATTTTTTTTCTTTCAGTGTTAGAGCATGAGTGCTAAGTAGTGTGAATTGTAGAAACAAGAGAGAGAGACATGATTAGGAAGTAATGGAAGAAGAGAAAGGGAACAGTAGTGAGGAGTGGTGGGATAAAAACATGGAGGATGTGGAGATGATGAGGAGGTTAAAAATTTGAAAGCAAAAAGAGTTTGGCTCTTATTTGAGGTAGATGTTTGTAGATAGTTAAGAAAAAAGAAAAATCTAAGAATTTTTAGATTGATGTGGTATTCAAATATAGTATATATGGATATACATATATACTATTTCTTTCCTTCATATTAGTATTTTTATTATTTCTGTTTTGGATCTCTCTCAACCGCTTCTTAAGTTGAACTGATGAGATGATATGCTTCCTGTATATGCTTGTTTTTTAAGTGATGGATTTGGGGTGATAACAAAGAAGGGGGTCTATTTATTTTTGCTAATGTTGTTCAAAGACCCTTTTGGGGTTTAACATTTCTAGACTTCTCAAATCATATGCTTCTTTGTTTGAGATTTAGCATCTTCTCAAAAGGTCAAATCCTTGCTTAGATATGGTTCTAGGCAGTCAACACCATAAAACAAGGGATGAGATGTGAAAGGGTAGCGGCACAAATAGTGTGATGAGAGAAAAAAAAGTGAAGGAGAGCAGCAAAAAGAAAGAGAGAAAAGCTCTCAATGATCAAATAGCAATTGGGTGAGCTCTGAGCTGCAGCTACTGGTTCTGAAGATGGCAATGCCAGCGAATGACGTCGAGGATTGGTTTGTGAAATTAAGGATGGTGATGACGCAAGTAGAGAGAAAGAAGAAGAAAATTTAATTTAATTTAAAAAGTACTTAGAAAATTGCATCAATAATCAATCTTACAAATATAGGCCTATAGACCATTTACCGCTAGTCTTCTAATAGCTGAAACTAACGCAATGGCAAGTATTGATAAAGTTTGAAAGTTCATGTGTTAAAATTATTCATTTTGAAGTTCAAGTTCTAAAATCAAAATTCGGAAAAGTTTAAGGTTATCTAGGCTTTTTACCCTATAGTTTATTACAAAATACTTAGAAAAAACCACATACCGCAATTTCTCTCTCTTCAAGAACTAGCGTCAAACATAGAATTCTTCGCCTCTTTCTTGCCGGTAAATGGTGAACCCTCCAAGCTCTCCTTCTCGCCAAATGAGTGGGAGAGGCAAATTGTTAATTTTA
This sequence comes from Catharanthus roseus, assembly GCA_028651295.1. Taxonomy (NCBI): domain Eukaryota; kingdom Viridiplantae; phylum Streptophyta; class Magnoliopsida; order Gentianales; family Apocynaceae; genus Catharanthus; species Catharanthus roseus. The sequence continues at coordinate 5,348,432 of JAPQWS010000038.1, read as the reverse complement.
GTTTCATATTTAGTTCTCTTTTTTTGTATGATTTTTCTCATTTTTCTCTGTATTTTCTTCGTTCGGATGGTAACAACCAAATCTGCACGACATTTAGCGACGAAGGTGCTTCCTTGACAGGGTGGATACTGTGGGTGGTTGTAATTGAGCTTTATCTTTGGTTTTGGTGGTTCGATTTTGTAAGTCCCAAAAGAGTCAAAGAGAGGGAGAGGGGGAGAGGGTAGGTAAATTAGACTAATAGAAATTAAAGAAATAAAACTTTTCTATTAGTATACTATAAAACTAGCTTGACTTAAGTATAGAAAACATATGAAATTCTTATGTCAGCCATTATTTTGACTTTGTATAACTTTCATGTAGTAAGGATATAGAATAAAAAGCATAAAGATAAATTCATAGCAAACAACTTCTCATATCAGCCATTAGCTTGACTGTAGAGATTTCAGTAGAAATAATAGAAAAGAAAGCAGAAAAAATAAAGGCACAATAGATTTTATAGTGGTTCGGCTATATGCCTACATCCACTTTTTCCAAAATCATAATCTTGAAGATTCCACGAAAATAAAGCTATCTCGATCGGGAGTGAGATAAACCCTTACAGAAACACTAGTATTTCTACTAGACTAGCAACTAATAGCTTCCTTATCCCAAAGGAAACCAAACTATAAGTTTTTACTGGTTCTTGTAAAACCACTTTCAAGTTTTACAAAGGAACTTGAAGAAACCAACTTAAGATCAAAAAACAAGAAAAAGAAAACTAAGAATAATACATATCAAAAGCATTCATCTCTCTAACACAAAGTGTATCTGCTCTTGCTCAAAACTTCTTCTCGATGTTGATGGACTTTTGCTGCAATTCTCACTATTCTTGAAGATAATTCTCTATATGTTGTGCACACTTTCTCCTTTATTTTTACCCCCTTTATAGACCTCCTTTTGAGTCTAGCAAGCTTTTCTAGAATATATAATACTACTCCAAGCATGCACACAAACAACAAGCTATTAGCAATAATATATTGTATTTAAAAAAGGAAAATAGGATAGCAACAAAGAATTGGACCACAAGGATAAAGTGCAAGCATTTGAAGTACAATACCCATTTCTTATCCTCTTACAATGTGCCACATGGACAATGTACTGGGTACAAAACCATAAAGCAGATCTTTTTGGTCCCACTAATCTTGATAGTATAACTGTACTTTTCTGCTTTTCTAATTATCTCAAGGTCACTAGCTCAAGACTCCCAGATATAATATTAACTCAACTATTTTGAGATGAACTAAAAATAAATTCAGAACAAACAGGTCAATCATCGAAATAATATATAGAAACAATCCCTTGAGCCAATAGGTTTTCAAATTTTAGTTACAGATCTGGAACTCTGGTATCAACAGGCGGTGGTTTAGCAGCAAAAATGATTCCTTCCTGGTGGAGGATTGTGGTGGTGTTTCTTAGTTTGTTTTTTCTTCTTTGTGCATTCTCTACACGTTGATCATCTCACTCAATGGCTCATTTACTTTATTTATGTCCAAGTTTAGGTTCATGTGGTGATCTGATACTTTTTCTGTAGTCACTTACCAAGTTTGGATGGAGATTGTTTTTGGGTAAATAGTGGATTGAATTTTGGTTGCATGTCTTCCACTGTGAAATCAATGGGCTTTGCTTTTGTTGTTCTTCGATTGCTCTTCCTCCAATGGTAGAATGGTGGTCGATGGGTTTTGGTTTCTTTACTTATTTTGCTGCTTCTTTATCTATTTCACCAGATAGAATCTTCTGCCAACGCAATGATGTTGAGGATTACATTTGGTTGCAAAAAATTAAGCCTTGTGTGTTATCTAGCTTGTCTAGTTTGGTTTTCTAGTTTGCTAGTCCACTTTTGAGTTTTTAAATAAATATACTCCAGGGTACATGACCACGTTTTGGTTTAACAAAAGTTGTTGTTAATTGTAGTCTCTTGCAACAATAGTTATGTTAAGTCTCCACGAATCCAGTCATAATAATTAGACAAGTTAGATGTTTGTCTTTCATATATTCAAACTTTTGACCTATACTCCCCATCATTTGTAGTTACATTTGTACTCACTAGATTTTATCTTCTCTAATGAAATGCAGGGGTTTCAAAAAGAAATACAAAAGACTTCCATAAAATTTTTAATAATATCTTTTTAGGCAATATTCTTAAATATTTAGCTTAAATCATTTAAGGAAAACTAGCTTGTTGATTTTAAATTTAATTCAACGAAAAATAAAATATTCAGAAGTAAAATATTAAAATAATATATGAAAATGTAATTGTTTTTCTTTACTGAAAATAATATTAAATTTAAAATCACTTTTTTTTTTCCTTAAATAATTAAATTTTTTAAAGTTAAATAATTATTTTGAAATAATATAGGCTAAAAAAATACTATTACAAACTTTGTGTAAGTATTTTACTCTTTATATTACTATACGTGATTAACTCGTGTAGTTTTTTTTTTATTTTTTTAACTATTTTTTTACAAAAGTTAAGTGTTTGATGGTGAAAGGATCTTATTGGATTACTATAAATTTGTTAAATGTCATAAAGGAAAAAAAAACTTTGGATATCATATCATGTCAATATTAAATTTTAGAGACGTTATGCTATGTCTTGTATGCGAGAATAGGGTGAAATAGAATGAATTTTTTCCAACTTCTCTTTCTATTTATTATTTGGTGTTCAAATTAGAAGTAGGAATAGCTTTTCTACGGGAAAGACTATTTCAGGAAGTTAGAAAGCATTTCTACACTAAAACCTATAGAAAGTGGGAATCATTTTTATAAATATTAGACTATAATACCCTCAATACATATTACATATATTACGCTTAATTAAGCAATATGACATAAACTAAACCTTGTAATAGAGAAGAGCGTATCTACCGTTTCTTAAAAATAAACTAGAGGAAAAGGGAACTCCATCATCACCTGAAGGATCAATTCTAATCAATGTAAAAAAAAATTTCTTTGCTTGATTAATTAATATTTGCTTTCTTTGTGCTCCAATTTGTTATGATTAATGGGCGATCAATTTAGTTGATTTTGTTACGATTAGTTGATGCAATGAAAAAGTTGAATGGATGAAGATAATAATTTCTTAGCTGTTTAATTTTTATATATCATACTTTTTCTTTATTTGGATTTTTTAAAGTGATTTGTTTTTATCATTATTTTCAATCTTATATATGAAGATATTTACACTTTTTGTAAAATATTTGATTTTTTTTAGAGGTTTAATGTGTTTTATGGTATAAAAAAAATCTATTTTATGTTAGAAGTACGTTTAAGTCTTATTATATATAATTGGGTAAAAAGTGCCACGAACACCTAAACTTTCATGCTTTATCCATTTTAATACTTGAACTAAAAAATGGCCTATTTTAACACCTCAACTTCAAAAGTCTCTCCATTTTAATACTTCCGTTCAAAAAATAGGGTTAAGTCTTAATGGAGCAACCCACGTGCGCGTCTCATGACCCTTTTTTCAGGGGACTTTTTTATCAAAAAAAAATTGCTAACTACACTGAAATTAAACTCTTCGAATCATTTCCATTCTCATTCTCCTCTGCGAAGCTCTCGATTTCTCACTATCCTCAACCCAATAAAAACTCTCAATTTTTCACAATCCTTTTAGAAATCTTTCACTGTCTATCATACAGGGGTTTATTTTATTGAAGCCTCCATTGTTGAATCCACCATTGTTGCTGGGTTTTGAAGCTTTTGAAGATGACTTCAACCTCGGAATGGGGGACTACGAGATAGAGACGCATATTTTGATCCGTATACAGAGTACAGGAAGTTTGAAAAGTTGTTGTTATTAATATACTCTAAAATACTTTGATTTTTTCTTTAAGAAGTTTTGAAACTTTTTCTTGTTCTTGCTCAAAAGTTGATATTTTTTTAATTATTTCCTTTAATTTAGGTTCTAAAGTTATGTATTTTGCTTGCTTATATTGGGCGTTTATATTTGGATGTTTATTTTGTTTTTTCGGTATTTGAGGGACCACAAAGGTGAATTAACCTATTTTGTTTAAAAAAAGGTCACTTTTTTTTCTTTAAATGGTTGAAAAACCCCACCCTTTTTGTTTGATAGTACTTCAAGCTCCACTTACATTATTTTTCGATATGGTATGTTTTGATGTGGTAATTAGTACTATTTTTTGTTCATATATAACCAGAAGAAGTTGAAAATTTTACAATAAAACTTCATCATAGAGGGAACACTGACAAAGGGCAAGTATGTATATTATGAAGATGGGGAGATATATTATATTGACTATTGTCATGCTGAAAAAATTTTCAATGCATGAACTTTGGGAGATGTTGAGACAACTAGGTCATGAGGAGGATACAATGTTATTGCATTATTTAGAACCTCATGGCGATATGATAACTAGGTTAGTGCGGTTGGTAAATGATAAACAGACACTGAAAATATGTGAACTTGTAAGTAGGGTGATGTTGATTGAGGTCTTTGCTTATCTGAAAACAGAGAGAAGAAATAAGGAAAATTTGGATGAATAATCTTGAGTTTAATCCATTAGAAAAGAGGAAGTCACCAGTCTAGAAATGATGGGGAAGTAAGAGATTGGACAATGATATTTGGGGAAGTATCAGTCAAGAGATAGATGAGACACTAGGAGCATATATTGATAAAGGGGCAGATTTGGACACAACACAAGTGATCAAGAAAATGTGCAAGGGCCAGATTTGGCCAATAACAGAAGTTAACAAGAAAATATGCAAGGGGCAGAGCAACATAGGTGAACAAGAAAATGTACAGGGACAGATTTGGGCAACAACAGAAGTGAACAAGAAAATGTGCAAGGAGTGTTTCCAAATGAAAGTGATAATTATTCTGAAAGAAATGATAGTTCTGATGAGGATTTCAAAACTAATCATTTCACTGATGATGAAGATTATGAAATGGATGAGGATCTTGTTCAAGAGGATATAGATGTAGATGTGGTAGAAAGAGGAGAAACAAGTGGAGGCGCTAGATGAGGGTGTTTCTTGATGGTGTTAATGATGAACTTTCTGATGGAGTTAGTATTCAGAAGTTGAAACTACTGAATTTAGGGGTAGATATAATTGCTTTAACGCTGAAAGGGATATGAGGAGGCCTGTTTTCGAATTAGGTATGAGATTTACTAATGCCCCTGAATTTAGACAAGCTGTTAGAAATTATTTGATTATAAAGGGAAAGACAACAGACTTTCATCCAAATGAACCAAAAAAGGTAAGAGCAAAATGCAAGAATAAAACCTGTGGTTTGAGTGTCTTTACTTCTATTCAAACAAATATTAAGAGCAACATAGTGGATAGTTAGGAGGTACTTGGAAAGGGTACAAGTTCAAAGCAATATCCCTACTACCTCAATTAGACAGATTGTTGATGAAGAGTACTAAAAAGATGAAATAAGCAAATACAAGGCTTATGCAACAAGAAAAATTGCAAGGCAGTTGATTAGTAGTGCATATGAGAATCAGTATGCAAAGTTTGGAGTTATGCAGCTGAATTAAGAAGAACTCATAGAGATAGTACAATTGAGATAACACATGAGATTTTTAGAGAAAATGGTGGGCAACCTAGATTCATGAGATTTTATTGTTGTTTAGAACCATTAAAGAAATGTTTCTAATAATTTTGTAGACCTCTCATGGGGGTTGATAGCTGCCATACTAAAGGAACATACATAGGGCAATTACTTATTGCAGTGAGCGTGGATCCTAATAATGTCTGGTGGCCAATTGCATATGCATTAGTTGAATACATGAGGGTATTTATTCAGTTATTCATTGTCTTTATTTGTGTATTCTGTCTCATACAGGTGGGTAGTTAATATTTCACATCCAAGACTAGGGCTGTAAATGGGGCGGGTCTTACCCGTACCCGCACGGGTCTGTACCCGTTTTTAGCGGGTAAGGTTTAAATTTTATACCCGCGGACCTGCACCCGTGCACTGCACCCCGTATTTATACTTGCTATATGGGTCCGAGTAAGGTATGGTGATGGCTGGACTCAGTATACCCAGTATACCCAGTATTAATAAAATAATAATATATTTTATATATTATATTATATTATATTAATATATAATTTATAATTTTTTTAACATATTATTTTACTTTTATCTTTAACCCTAACCTACTACCTCTACCTACCAACCAACTACACTCACATCACATCACACTCACACTAATCCAAATGCTTTGATTAATGTATTTTATTGAACTAGAACTTTTATTTTTATTCGATTAATGTACTATGACGATTTTGTGTATATTTGAACTTTTAATTATGTGAATTAGAGATGTTAAATGATTTTATTTGTTGAAAAAAATGTTAAGGAGATTATATTAATCATGTTAAAATTTTTATTTTTTGAATTATACATTGTTTTACATATTTTTGTTTAACAGGAAAATAAAATAGAAAAATGTCATACGGGATGCAGGGTATACCCTGCACTCTACCCTCGGAATCTGGAGGGTCGGGTCCGGGTCCGAATTTTATACCCTGGAGGGTATGGGTCCCAGGTCCGGTCCAAGTTTCACTATAAGAGTGCAGGGTCAGGGGTCCAGGGAGTACTCGAGGGTCCTGGACCCGTTCATGACTCTATCCAAGACAATAGTGTAGAACATTTTTTCCAAGGCACACAAAATCTGACATATTATGCAATAATCTCTGTGAGTTTTTTGATTCCTTTATCTTAGAGGCACGGGACAAACCAATTATCACAATGATAGAGTCAATTAGAGTTATGTTCATAGAAAGGATCCAAGATAGAAGGACAAAAATGCAAAAAAACGAAGCCTGAAGAGAGTTGTTGTCCTAAGATTTAAGAAATCATAGAGAGACATGTGATTGAAAGTAGACAATAGAAACCTGTATGGAATGGTACAGAGGGTTATCAAGTGTCACGACCAAGAAAAATGCAATTCATAGTGGATTTGAGGTTGAAAAAATGTACTTGTGAAGCCTGGACATTATCTGGAATTCCTTGCCCACATGCCATGCTGCAATCCATAAAAGAATATAGGATCCTTATGAGCATGTGGATCAGTATTACAGTAAAGAAAAATTCATGCATCAGTATGACAATATTTTGCAATCCATTAATGGAGAGACTCAATGGTCAGAAGATGAGGGAGTCTTACAAGATCCTCCAAGAGCTTACAAACAGCCTGGTAGACCAAAGAAACTAAGGAAGAGGCAACCTAAAGAAAATGATAGATAAGATTTTACAGTGGTTGTTAGATGTTTTTACAGTGGCCCAGAAGCTTCAATGCATATTTTATGCCTTGGAATCCTCTTCTGTTGTCTATGTCTGTTGAACAACTTTAAATTCCTCTTTTTTGTTGAAAAACCAGTATTATATTGGACCACTAAATGTTGGCATGCTGATATAGACATGTGATATTGCTAGGGAATAGGGTAAATGTGACTTTTGTACATCTTATGTGGACCTTGAAATAGGAATGATTATTTTGTTCTTGCTGTTGTTGCAATTACAACTTAAATATGCCAAAAATCTTGCTATTGTTGCAAATATACTAGTTTAGACAGTCTTTGGAACTTAAATTTTACATAACCGCTTTCTTGTAACTTTTTAAATAGCTAAAAAACAGAGAAATAGGGAATAAGTGAAGATATTTACTTAATTGGAAACAAGGCAACACATAGGTTCAAAAGACAACAAAATAGTTGTCCATTACATCTTCTTCATAGACTACATATTTGCTACCAAAAAAAAAAAAAAAAAACTCAAGGTACTAAAGATACTAGTCTCTTCTATCCTTTTCCTACACATCATTTCTGCTCAAAAATATATAAAAAAAAACACATCAACACAAAAACAGGTATAGATCCATTTCATCCTAAAACTTAATTTCATATTCTCAACTTCAATTTCTACTTTCTTCTTCTTCAATTTCTCCAATTTTTTCTTCCAATCTTTTATTCTCTGCAAGAACAAGCTCCAAATCAGACTCTATTATTTTAATTTTCTCTACCATTACTGGTATCATCCCACTAGATCTCTCAGACAATTCCGGTTCAAGCCATTCAAAACAATCACATCTTTGACCTTTTAGAATAGGAAAAAACAAGAAAACATAAACATAAGTAAGGAGAAACAACAAAACCCTAATTTATCATAACTCACATGAGTGAGGGAAAAAAATAAAAAATTGCACCTGAGAATGCCCGCAACTAGCAAACCTTCTTGCTGGATTTTTATTAGTCCACGAGGTTCTTCCAACACTCACCTTTCCACGATGTAGATTCGGAAGCACAAAATTTCTTGTATTTTTTCTCATCTCATCACAAGTGTTAGAGAAGAAGAATGGTGTAAGAGGTCGGAGGTAAGAGGAGAAGAAAAATTACGAAAAGAAAAAGAGAAGACCACATTTCACATACAATTAGCTAAAGGACAAAAAAAGGAGGGAATGTGATGAAGTATATAGCGCCATTAACTTTTCAATTTTTTCCTAACGAAAAAGCCCTTGGAAAAGGGTCACATGATGCACACGTAGGCTGCATTATTATTACTTAACGCAAAAAATGAACGGAAGCGTTAAGATGGAGAGGTTTTTGAAGTGTAGGTGTTAAAATAGGTCATTTTTTAGTTCAGGTGTTAAAATGGATAAAACATGAAAGTTCGAGTGTTCAGTGGCACATTTTTACCCTATATAATTTTATTATATTCGACATAAAATAATAATTTTTCCAAATAAAAAAATAATCATTTTCCATTCTACCTTTTTTTTTCTATACACTGGAGTAGAAAGGGGATTACATTCCATTTCAAATGAGAAAGGATTCCGGATGGTAAATAACTGCATTCCATATCATTTCGATGATATCAAACGTGCTTCAAGAGTTCATTTAGATTTGAAATAAAAATAAAAACTTTTTTAGTTTTTTACTTTGGATCCCACAATCTCTCTCAAAAACTATTTATTACCTCAGTATATTATAAGGTAATTTGTTATTTTGCATGGATTAAGAAAATCTAAAATCGATGTGTCTTAATAGTAACATGCCTATAACGCTCATTGTATTAATTTTAATGAATTTCATATTTCAAGGCTTCATGTTCTCTCTTTTCTCTATATATTTCAAAGTTTTATCAAATGTAAATAGGTTTAGGTTTTAGGAATTACCACTAACTAGCATTAATTGAATAGAGGTATTATTGGAAAAAAATTATATAGGGAATTTTCTTATAATATGAAATCCCAAATATGTCAATATTGCCTTATACTCCCTCCTTTTCCTTACTTGTCACATTGTGAGAATTCTTTTTTTTACTTGTCACATTATGGTTTCAAGGCAATATTTAATGAATTTTTTTCCTATTATATCTTCCTATTAATAATAAATGCTAACCTATTTTTATTCTTCCAACATAAAAAACTAGTAGAAAAAATTAATAAGGAGAGAGAAAGATTTAAAGAGCATTCTAATCCCAAAAAAAATCTAAAATTTATTTATCTTTTAAATAGTATAATATTTAAAATATGACAAGTAAAAAAAAAAGCATAAGTAATAATAATATCAAATGGAAGTACCACCTTTTACATGTTTCAAGTGAATAAAGTCCATTTTTTTCTAATTAAATTCCTTTTGAGATCATTAAAATCCAATCCCCCTAAAACACTAATCAAAGCCATGCGTTCTTTTCAGATGTACCCATAGTGAGGCAAGTTATAAAGAAAAAGACCCGAAATGTAAAGGGTCACAAAATCCGACCACGCTTTAGCGGAACTGGAAGAGTTCAGTCGTTCCGGCAAAAACATGAGGTGTCCTCCATCAAAGTATGGGTCTGCTCCCCGGAAGACGACGGAGATATACTCCGCGCCAACATCGCTGCTGTCCCCGGCGGTGTGAGCGTTGGTGGCGGCCTCCGAAAGAAGGCTGCGGGTGTCAGACCATGGCTGTTATTGGACTCAACGGGTCAAGCACAAGTGGTGGAGGCAGGGAAGCACGCCATCATGCGGCGAACGGGTTTGCCGGCTCGTGATCTCCGAATACTGGACCCGCTCCTCTCTTACCCGTCCACGGTATTGGGTCGTGAACGTGCAATCGTCATCAATCTGGAGCACATCAAGGCCATTATCACCGCACAAGAAGTTCTCCTGCTTAATTCCAGAGACCCCTCTGTCACCCCATTTGTTGAAGAGCTTCAGCGCCGAATCCTGCGTCACAATCACGCAACCAAGTCACAGGTCAGTTTAGTGTATGCCATATTTCTGTGCAAAAGATTGATCAATTCTTTTTTTGTTTCTCAATCTGCATGCCATATTTCCCTTTTCTGTTTTCTTAATTGGATAATGATTTTTTGCTAAATATTGATTAAATTACTGTGACTATTGGGGTTTTAATTATGTGTATTTGTCATTTATCTTAATCCTATGACAAAATTGTCATGTGTTTTCTTTCAACGTTCATATATTGGATGGAAAAGTGCATTTCCTATTTACATTATTTATTTATTTTTATTTGGCAATACATGATAAGATGAATGATGGTTATGAAGGAAGCTGGAGTTAATGGAGATGATGTGGACTGGTCAAATTTGTATGATCTGGACGAGCCACGATCTAGGGCAGTTAGTCCTCCTAATTATTCTGGGAGCTTCCCGGCTAAAGACGAGGATGGTAAATCTGATTTTAAGCTACCTGAAAACAGAGATGGGCCAAAGCTGCTTCCTTTTGAGTTTGTTGCATTGGAAGCATGCCTTGAGGCTGCCTGCAGTTGCTTGGACAATGAAGTAAAGAAAATTCATTATCGGATTGATTTTCTTATGTTCCTATGCTGTTATGTTAATATTAGAATTGTGTATTCTTTAATGTATAATCCTTTATTGTTTGTGTTGTTTTTCTTCTATCAAGCTAGGCAAGGACATTGGAGCAAGAAGCGCATCCGGCGTTAGATAAGTTGACAACCAAGATTAGTACACTCAATTTGGAAAGAGTTCGTCAAATTAAAAGTCGACTGGTTGCCATAACTGGCCGTGTTCAAAAGGTTGAGTGTATTAACAGCTTCTTTTTTGTGGTCATATCTAAAAGTATTGGTGTTGATGTCAGAGATATATCTTAAAGACAATGCTTTGTTTTGATAAGTTAAGAAGGTGAATGGCTTAGCCTGTCCTGTCAAATTCTGTTTGATTACCCGAAAGTTTGTTAGTGTCAGCTTGTTAAAACTCATTTTCATCTTGCTTCTACTATTTCTTGTTCCAACTAAAGTATGTGCTTGTCCAGCTTTCTATTGTTTACTATTTTTACCAGCTTTTTTGCAAACTGATATGGGAATGACGTTTATTGAAATAGTAGGCTTTCTTACTGCCAATATTTTGGTTTTCTTGCTCTCAGATAACTATTATGTATTCCTGCTGCCTTTTATCTTGCCTGGAGTGAGGTGTTCATAGCATGCTTCCTGTTAAGCCGAAAAATATCTATTTTGAAGTGGTCATATCTTCTTCTAGGTAATAGATTTTCTTTAGGGTTGTGGGGGTTGGAAAATTATTATTAGAGATGCTTTTCTAGATCTACTTGTGTGTATCAATATTTTCAAGCGAACTTTAATCCATCTGACTCATCAGGAAATCTTTTCCATTTTCTTTTGTATTTATGTTTGAAAATATGAACCTATTGAGGGATAGGCAGCTCAAGTCATGAGATTGAATCTTCTTTTGGAGGTTTTTGGGTGATTTCTATTATAAAAGAGCTCCTTCACATATTTCCATTTTGCATTAGTTTATACTATGACTGAAAGGTTAGAGATTCAACTGATCAATAATTTGTTAGCAAGATATATATCAAAGAAAGTAAATTAGACATTGACATAAATCTCTGTATTGTCTTATCCTTGTTTATATTTAATTTTTTCTCTATAATTTTACTCTGTTTACACTTGCACATTATTGTCCCTGGAATTAGAGGGAACCTCCAAGGAAATCATTGACAATTCCTCTGTATCTGTAGTTGTCAAAGAGGATATTTATTAGCTCTTTTCAATTCATTCGGGAAACTTCTTGTCATATGGCTATTATTCCCCCCTCCCCCCCAACACACACACACACACACACACACAGATTTGGTACTTCCAAGCACTAAAGTTTGCATCCTACTGTGTAAATGTTTTACTTTCTGCTCTTTCTGTGGTTAATGATCTAAAAGAATTCATCTCAGGTGAGGGATGAGTTGGAGCATCTGCTAGATGATGATGAAGATATGGCTGAGATGTATCTAACTGAAAAGCTGAAACAACAGCTTGAAAGCTCTTCTATTACTTCAATGGATGAGCAAGATGACTTGGATGATGAAGTTGCTGGGTCAGACATGGATGACAGGCAGTTAATAAACTCTCTGTTGTAGGTTAATATTTTCTTTAACTTTTATAGAGTTGATGATAAACTTTTCTTCCCCTTAACTATCAGGATCCCTGCTGATATCTCAATGGAAGGAAATGAGGATTCGAGGTGTTTTAATGCTGGTATTCACAACATTGATGAATCTCAGGAGCAGTTATTTGGTGGTGCTCGGACCTTGAGCAAAGGTAGTCGTGGGACCCATACTAGTACGACTCACAGCTCTATAGGCAAGCAACTTGATGTTGAAGAGCTTGAGATGCTTTTGGAAGCATACTTCGTCCAAATTGATGGCACACTAAACAAACTTTCAACTGTATGTTCTTCTTTAACCTATTTCTTAGTCCTCAGTCTTTTTGAATCACTTGAGAAAATGACTTTTCACATCTTTAAAACGTTCCATTTGTTATGATAATTTAACTTGTCATAGTCTTTGATGTTTGAAATCGGGTATACCCTAAATGTAATCAATAGGCAAGTGCATCTATCAATGTAGTAAAAGAGATTTACCGGGGTTGTCGAACTTAGAGAACACGAAAGTTAAAATACTAACCGTGTATTCTTAGGTCTAGTCTAAAAACTGATTTTTATGGAGAAAAGAATAAAACAAGAAAACGAGAAAACAATTAAACAAAGAAAACTCGGTTTGAAAGATGAAAATATGAGGAATAAGTTTGAATGATGGAATTCTCCTAGACTTTGTCAACTACTTTCAATTGGAAAAACACAAAACGATGTTTGAGAAAACGAGGTTGGGTTATCACACTCTAACTTGGCAAAATCCCTATCTCTGGGTGAAAACCACTCTATTCACCAACATTTAAAGAAGATTCTCTTCTCTCTCTAACCGATTATGAATACGTTAAGTTTAAGTGATTAAAAAGGACCTAAAAGTGCAATTAATATCTCTATTCAATTATTAACTTCTATTATTCAATTCGTTGCCCTAAATCGGTTTTTTTTTTTTCAATTCCAACCTGAATTAATCGATTTCGCGCAAATGAATTAAACCAACACCACAACTGAATAACAATGAGAAAGAATCAAACATCAATTTTATAAAAACTAATCAAAATTTCATATCATTCAAAATCTAGGGTTCAACCCTCATTCAAACAAAACTAAATTAGCTACTAAACATCTTGGCGAAACACAATTCAATAAAAGAAATCATAAATAACAAGGGAGAGAGAGGCTTAGGGATGAAAAGAATCGCTTCCACGGTTCCGAGTGTCACCAAGTTCGTCTCTCGATTTTGCTCGAAGAACTTCAAAATTGCTCCATTGTTGGTCTTCAATCTTCTCCCAAGACATTAAATTTATTATTGAATTTATGAAAGCTTCCTCATTGAAGAGGAATTGTGAAGGGTTTTGAGTTCAATTTTCGCCCGCAATTCTTCCTCTATCACCTAGAAACTGAATAATCTCTAAAAATGGTGAAAAATTACATTTAAAAACACCAAAAAGACATTAAGCCCTACCTTCCGTGGTAGGGTTCTGTCCAAAAAGTGCCAATGTTGTCCAAGACCTACCGTCAGCGGTAGCCTACCGTCGCTGGTAGGCTTCTGTCCAGAAGTTCTTCGTGTGCCCAATACTTACCGACGGTGGTAAGTTTCTGTCTTTGGTGTCGGTAACTTCTGTCTTCTCCATTTTGCTCCATTTTCGTTCGGTTTTGCTTGTATTCTTCAATTTCTTTGGGGAGGAACTGAGATAAAATGTCTTCAGTCTTCGTAAGGTACTATATATTTTAATTACATCTTATGCAGAGGAGGTCTTTAGGTTCTGCTGTGTTATATGCAAAATTTACTGCAAAAGTCCATATCACATTGTATGAAACTTAGGAGATCAGAAAAAATCTCAAAAACCAGCAACAAGGTTACTAATATAACTTGATGACAAGAACCTGAATGAAGAAGAAAATATAGATAAACACATATGAAGGTGTTTGTGTTCTCCTGCCTGAAGGGAAAATTTTGCTTGTATTGTGTTATTTGAAAGTTTCGGATATTCTACTGAGATGTTCCTTTAAAGACACTTTCTATGATTTACTGCACTCTAGAAAATATCGCATTGAAGTCGATTGCTTGTGGTGTTGTCTGTTAATTGTCTTTGTGAATGTCTCCATGTAGTTTCATATATAAATTTTGCTTTATGTGGCTTTAGTGGAGAAGTACTTTTTCCTGAACTTTGAGCTAGTTGAATTGCATATTTTTACTTAGCCTCTCTCTCGCTCTCTCTGTTGTTGTTCGAAGCTGAGGGAGTATGTAGACGACACTGAAGATTATATCAACATCATGCTGGACGACAAGCAGAACCATCTCCTGCAAATGGGAGTAATGTTAACAACAGCAACCCTTGTGGTGAGTGCCTTTGTTGTTGTGGCTGGGATCTTTGGAATGAATATCCATATCGAGCTGTTTGATGAGAAAGACACAAGCATGCAAGACTTCTTGTGGACAGTTGGTGGGAGCACCACAGGTACCGTGTTCCTCTATGTGATTGCAATTTTCTGGTGCAAGCATAAAAGATTGCTGGAGTGAGTCTAGCTTGCATCAATCAGGACAGCTGCTTTTCCTATGAGCCTTTTGATTTCTTGTATATGAAAACAGAGCTCATTATACATTTTTATGATGTCTGTGTATTTATCTCGACATCAAAATACTTCAACAATGTTTGAAGCCACAAAACACTTCACATTTCTCATTTTAGCTGTTTTTTTTTTCAATTCACTATTCCTGATATTGGTCATTCCCCTATTCATTAGATGTTGTACATGGCTAGTAGTGTACTAAGACCTCTTCTTATCCTTAGAATTTGGTTCTCATCTCACAAGTTTTTTGCATAATTTTAACTATTGTCTGAACATCAACTTCTTGATTTCCTCTTTCAAATGGTGGTCTTGATGATGACAGCAAACCTTGTACTAGGATTTTTTTGTGAGCATGGAAGAAAATTTGGCATAAATATTGGTTCAAAGCGCCAGATTCTTGGATACCCATTTCGCATGTGAGTATGACTGAATTGTGTAGGGTTAAGTCTGATTTTGGGTTTTTGCTGATGTTTTCAATTTTTTTTTTTTTCTTTTGCAATTTGTTTGACAAATGTTTGGATGATATAGCACTCTCATTCTGATTGATTGATTGATTGATTGCTTTTCATATTGCCCTTTCGTTAGTTGGCAGAGATTTCATTTTGTGGGCCTATTTTTATGTATGGTTTTGTTTTTGTAATTGATCCCATCCCACTGTCACCCCTTTGATTTTTTTGGTTCTCATTAGTTGCTTTCGGTTTTCTTTGTTGAACTTTGGGAGCAATTATTGAGTTTCAATTCTGTGCTCATTAGAACCCTTGCTTCTCCGTAATAGTTCAGTTATGGATCAAGTTTATTAAATAATGATTTGAATGACAATATTAAATCTTGGACCGAGATTGATTACATTATTTTAGATCTTAAATCTCAATTTTAAAATCCACGGTCGGTGAGAAAGTAGTACAGACTATATTGGGGGTTGGTGGAATTTTAATTCAATGAGTGATCACTGCAGATTTGGAGTTTTGTAGTAGTGAAATCTCAGTGATAAGGTTTCTTGTGTTTCATTAGTCTCAGAGACAACCACGACTGCAGCCTCTGAGCCTTGTAAACAAACCCAAGTAGTTGGTTTGACCAAAGATGAAAACAACTTTGCTTTGCCTCTGCAAAGATCCTTTCCTTTCCTTTCCCCCATTTGACAAATTGTTGTCCTATGACGTTTTTAATGCTATATCTGTTCAACCATCTTGAATGGTAAGAGCCAAGGTTTTCCAATCCACAAGTTGGATATGTAGAAAACATATTACACATAAGGATGCTTAGTGTAAAAAACATATTATTCATGGTAATAGAAAATAAATCACACTTAAACGAGTTGTCATACCATCCGCGTGAAATGTACGCGCCTGTTATTTGATGTATTATTTGATGGCTTAAAAATTAGTCAAAAAAAATGTGAAAAATTAGGTACACAACTTTTACAATTTGTGTGTTGTGTAATGTAGGTACACTATTTATAAAGTAGGGATACTCAATAGAAAAAACGGACACACAGTTGTTGAAAAGTATGCATACTACTTTCTTGTGACATATTTCTTTGCTGTCATATTCACTCTTTATTATGCAACGTATGTGCCTCTGCACATAAAATTGTGCACAAAAGATTGTCAAAGAAGCACAAAATGCCTAAATGATACAAACGGTGTGTTATATAATGTAGGCACATTTTAATTTATAAAGTAAGTATACTCAACAGAAAAGGTAGGCACACATTTGTACAAAAGAAGGCACACTAATTTCTTACAATTTTTTACATGTTTATTGACATATTCAACCTTGCTTATCAACCTATTTTACCCCTGCACATTAAATTGGGCACAAAAGATTGTGAAAAAGGCACAAAATGCATAATGAATACAAACTGTGTATTATATAATGTAGGCACAAACGGTGTGAAAAGTAAGTATACTCAACAATAAAATTGGGCACACAACTATACTTTCTTTGTATAACTTTTCATGTTTATTGCCATGTCAACCCTTGGTTATCACCACCATTGTACACCTGGATATATAAATAAGGCATAAAGGTTTATAAAATAAAAAAAAAAAAATACAAAATGTATATAATCTAGGCATACTCTATTTGAAAAGTGGGCATAAATAGTTATAAAGTTAGGCACACAATCTTATAAAATTAGGCACACAGGTCAATAAATTGAAAGCATATATACTTGTAATGCTATGTATACTTCTTTATAAAATTAGGCACACATAGTCATAAAAGTAGGCACAAACTGTTATTAAAATAGGCACACAAATTAGAAAAATGTAGGCACACATACTTGTAAAGATATATATAACCTAGGCACACTCTATTTATAAAGTGGGCACAAATAGTTATAAAGTAAGGCACACAAGTTTCAAGAATTAGGCACACATGCCAACAAAATGAGCACACATACTTGTAAAAAAGAAAAAACACATTCCATTACTAAATTGGGCACATATAGTTATAAAGGTAGCACATTCTTTACAAAAAAAAGTAGGCACATATGATTATTATACAATTTAAATGCATCTTCTTTGGAAGATATAACAATCCCAACTAATGAATCTCCGTTCAATATTTTCGTCACAACTGTATTAAACACAAAAAAAAAAAATGAGAATTAAAACACATAGAAGATGTAAATGAATCCAACAAAATGCACCGAACAATATACCTGCAAAGACAAAAAAGTTCAAATAAGGTAAACACACAGTTAAATAAAGTGGGCACACTCTATTATAAAATTGGTCACAAAAAGTTACAAAAGTAGGCACACTATCTATAAGAGTAGGCACACCTTGAATTTTGACAATTAAACTACGAAAATACATAAATAAAATCATGTATAAATTTAAAAAACATAACATTGCTTTACATTAAAATAAAAACAAAACATATAAAATAAAAATCAATATTACACTTATGCATAAAAGTATGGATACTCTGGGTTTTTTTCTGCACCTGGCCCACTTTAAAAAAAGCCAGACTAAAGTGGGCCTTTTTTTCTTTTTTTTTCGGTTAAGGTCATAACGCACAATCGTTGTGCGTTATCATCTCTGATAATGCACAATCGGTGTACGCTATCCTTAATCACCGCGTTAATCATGTAGAAATCTAACGTGGATCCCAGCTGGCGTTGAGCTGTAGATAACGCACAATGACTGTGCATTATCAAGCTTAATAACGCACCGCCATTATGCGTTATTAAGCTAATAACGCACAGTGAGTGTGCGTTATCATGTTATAGAAAAACCCTAGCTTTGCGGCCGCCGCCCCCTCCCCTTCCTTCCCCTTTTTTTTTACCCCAGTTTTAGCTGGCCCCCTCCCCCCCGCCCCCCCTTTTTTTTTCCCACCCTATTTCAAATCCCCTTTTCCCTACCCATTTGCTGTTTTTCCAGTCTCTCTCATTCTATTTCCTCTCATTCTTTCTTCTTTTTTTCAGCCACCTTCATCTCATTCTTCTTCCTTTTTTCATCCTTCTTTCTTCATAAAATTTTTTTTCCTGCCTCTGCCAACTGCTAGGTATTTTACTCTATTTTTTTCTTAATATTATGTGTTGATTTCTTTTTATCTAATAAATGTGTATTTTATTTTAAAAATTACAGTTAAATTAGTAAATCTTGGAGATTTTCTTTGGAGTACGAAGGCTACTAAAGCTGCATTTTAAAATTTCAGTAAGTTTTTAGTTATTTAGATTTTTTTTTTGTTTATTACATATTAAGTGTGATTATTTCGGTATTTGTTGTTTGTTTTTTTTTTTATGAATTTTATTTATTAACTTGAATTAATTTATTTTTTGTGGAAATGGGTTTTACATTTATATTTAAAATGTTTGTTATTAGTGAATTTATACAAATGTGATAATTTTATGTATATAATTATTTTTTAATTTAAAAAGTGATATTAGGGTGATGTATTATTTTCTTTAATTTACGTGGATAATTATGTTTACTTTATTACCTTACTTTATTATTATTAGAAATTATTTAGATTATTATTTTGCATATTTCGTATAAATTATCGAGTAGAAAATATAAGAATATGTAATTCGATATTTTTAATTTTTTTTAAAATGTAGAAAATATGAAAACAAATCTTTTTGTTTTAACTTAAAAATTGTAAAATTTAAATACTACAAAACTTAAAAATGTATTATTAAAATCCAAAATTTTACATCTTTTTAATTTTTAGATTTATGTTTAAAATTGTAGTTATTAATAAATTTGTACAAATTTGATAATTTTATGTATGTAATTGTTTTTTTGTATTTGAAAAGTGATATTAGGGATAATGTTTTTTCATGAATTTATTTGGATAATTATGGAAAAAAAATTTTTAGCAACTTAAAAATTGTAAAATTTAAATAATACAAAACTTAAAAATCTATTATTAAAATAAAAAATTTTACATTTTTTTTTTTTTTGTGAAAGTGTGGTTTGGATTTATGTTTAAAATTGTAGTTATTAATAAATGTGTACGAATTTTTGTTGTCATTAAAAAAGTGATATTAGGGTTTAGGATTTTTTTCATGAATTTATTTGGATAATTAGGTTTAGGGTTTAGTTTATGATTAATAGAAATTTATTTTAATTATTTAGGTAATTAATTTGGATGTTAGAAAATATGGGAATCTGTAATTCAGTATTTCTAATTTTTATTTTTTTAAACAGTAGAAATTATTGAAACTTTATTTTTTGCAACCTAAAACTTGTAAAATTTAAATAATACAAAACTTAAAAATCTAGTATTAAAATCCAAAATTTTACATTATGTTTTTTTTTTTTTGGGTGAAAGTGTCGTTTGGAGTATTGTTTAAAATTGTATTTATTAATAAATGTGTACGAATTTTTGTTTTCATTAAAAAAGTGATATTAGGGTTTAGGATTTTTTTCATGAATTTATTTGGATAATTAGGTTTAATTTCTTACTTTATGATTAATAAAAATTTTTTTTAATTATTTAGGTAATTAATTTGAATGTTAGAAAATATGGGAATATGTAATTCGATATTTTTAATTTTTATTTTTTTAAAAAGTAGAAATTATTGAAAATTTATTTTTTGCAACCTAAACAAGAAAATATATGAAGTAGCGTAAAACCGTAATAGCGAATTTATGAAGTAGTAAACTGTTTAACTATAAAATATACTATAAGTAACACAAGAAAATTTATTACCAAAACACAAAAATCTATTACTTTAAACACAAGAAAACATAAAAATCTGCTCCGGCGCTAAAAAAGAAACTACTTATTCCTCTACTACCAAAATCCAAAAATTTGTACCAAACAATAAACCGTCGTACTAGAAACTTTTTAACAGTAAACCTTAAAAACTAACAGTAACATTAAAATTTATTACATAACAGTAAACCTTAAAAACTTTAAAATCTTATTTATTTAAAAATCCCTAAATCGTTGATTAATTGTGTTAACAATATACCTGATATTTGGAAATATGAGAACGTAAAACTACAAACTTTACAACTGTTAAACGTAATAACAATTAAATCTTGATATTCCTGGAATTAGAATATGTTTAAAACTTTTTAATTTTAACATATAGATGTTGACACTATCTGGAAAATATAATTAATATAGATGGAAGAAGTGCCAGCACATGTGCATCCGGGGCCCATTGTCACTGACGTCTTATCCAGACAACACGAGCACAGATCGGGTTTGATCTGGAGTGGGGATCGGGAGACGTGTTATACTGACTTCCACTGTAGGCGTTTTGGCCGCAGCCTATTCCAGTGCCATAGTGCAGCTCCCCGTAGATTGGTTGAGATTATTGATAGAACCAGTTTGGGGGGAATCTTTAGGTGTGGTTATATTGGATTGGACTACGCGCTTATCACCGCATTGGTCGAGCGGTGGAGACCAGAGACCCACACATTTCATCTAACGTGCGGTGAAGTCTCGATTACACTCCAAGATTTACAGGCGTTGTGGGGTTTAGGGATAGATGGCACGGTTGTTATCGGGCCTAGTTGGAGTTTACACCCTAAATAATACTGGATTGACGTTATCGAGAGATTTCTTGGTATGCGGTTGTCTTTCAACCACTTTTCCAGTTACAAAGTGAAGAAGGAATCATTGGAAGCATGGATTCTAAGAGCGTTCACCGGTTCAGAGACCGAAGACGATCTAATCCTGCGCGCTCGTGGATTTATTTTCTTACTTATTGGCGGATACATGCTTCTCGACTTCTCCGGGAATTTGGTTCACGTGCGCTACCTCAGCTTGTTGGAAGATTTTGATGCTATTAGGATATATAGCTGGGGTAGTTGCGTTCTTGGGTTTCAGTATAGGCAGCTGTGCATGGCGGCTTTGGGAGGTGCACGACAAATTGGAGGGGCTTTGGTGTTAGTTCAGATATGGGCGTGGTCGTGTATACCTACATTGCGGCCTCAGCTGATGACGGAGATTATGGCCGACCCTCTTGCTCCTCTTGGCGCAATATGGTGCACAGCATTTAACTGTAGCCAGCTGCCTAGCACACTCTGGTTACATACAGAGACCAATTGGACTTTATGCCATCTGACCAAGTATGCTTTAAAATAGCTTGTATTATTTGTAACTAATTGTATTTTCTTTTCGTACTTACATTTTTATTGACTTTGAGTTTTGACTTGACAGTTTATGTGGCTCTCGTATTATGACCGCCCTCTAGTTCTATCTGACTTGTGGCGGGCAGAGGTGCCGCTCATGTTACGAGATAGTGGAGTACCACTATCTTGGACATGTGATGCGACAGTTCGCACGAGCTCAAATGGTTCCAGTTGCAGTCGATACTCGTCTGGACCTGCACCAGATCCAGTTAAGAGGGAATGACAACACATCCTGGGTTACACAGCATGCTATCCATGTCGATGCCTGGAATCAGTGGCGAGTTCGTGTTAGAGATGGTCCAGCTGTTGCTGTTGAGGCATTGTCGTACCCTAGTGATGAGTACATCATATGGTACAGGGATGTCACACGGGTTTACATCGGCAACCCAGCTAACCGTGATACCCGTGCGCATGGTTATCAGCCTGCCAGCGTGGACAGACAGATGATGGTAAGTTCTTATGCGTTTCAGTTATTTATGTTGAATTGTAATTTATTTATTTATTTCATTTGTTAAATTCTTTTCTTTTTTTAGACTTCCATATTGTAGGAGGTGGATGATATGGCTTCAGTGGCGATTCGGGAGCCACCTTCATCTCCTTCACAGATTGTCGCGGTCATGAAGAAAGTGCAGACGATCATCCGGCGGTGCATGGTCTCCATCGGGGGTACTTTGGGATGCACTCCTTCACAACATGATATCCAGGCGACGTTCCCTGTTCAGCCGTCGTGTTGCTGTCCCCGAGAGCACGTTCCAGACCGAGGGGCTCGTGGAGTTAAAAAGGGTGCTCGGAGACATCCTGGCCATAAAGGCAGGAACATGTCGACCCCGGCCCAGCAGTGGTTGAGAGGGGTGAGGGATCTGGTAGCGGTTAACAGTATGCTGACCCATTTGACAACCCACAGCTAGATATGCCGTCTTATAGTTTGGGTTTGACGTCAGATCCCCAATCTCTCCCTAGTGGATTCGGGACGTCGCAGATGCCTCCGGCGCCCAGTTCAGGATTTGCAGCATTCCAATCTCTGCATCCTTCAGCCTACGGGTTTGCGGGGTTTAGGGCACCACCTCCTCCGGGCACAGCCGATTCATCGACGCCACAACAGCTTATATAGCAGGCATCTTCGTCTGACGAAGAGGAGGGGCAGGATGCTCTCGAACGCGGGCATCGTGTTGGGAAGAAAACCGTGCGATTCACGCCATCTGACTGGCCTTAGTTGTACAGATATAATTTTCTATTTTTCATTGACAGTTATATGTAATTTAAAACTGCATTTAAAGTATTCATTTTACTGTTTATATTATTGAATTATTAGGTTTATGTATCTTTATTATATTCTTATTTTGTTATAGGGTAGAAATCCGAAAAAAAAAAAAATTAAAACAAGTCAGGAATAGAACAGGAAAAAAATGTAAGATTGAAAAAACAAATTTAAAAAAAAAATAATAATAATAATACTGGAAAACGCACAATGGTTGTGCGTTATCCAGGAGATAACGCACAACCGTCGTTCGTTATCTCCTAGATAACGCACAACCACTGTGCGTTATCCCTGTGGACATACAATAATTTCAAGCAACTTTCTCAGCAATAATTTCACTCCATCAGGCTTTTTCAGTATGCAGGAAAATCACCACACATTTCAGTATGCAATAATTCATATGCAATTGAAAGCCTATAAAACCAGCAAAGTTTCATGGTTCTTTACATATTCAAAACAATCCAGCAAACCACTCATTCTCTTTTCAATTCCCCCAGTTCCTAGTATCTTCATATTTATCCGCCCTAAACACGTAAATTTTACTGTATTTTGAAATGGAATCCATCAACCCTGTTAGAGTACAACTATTTTTGGATTCTGAAATTGCAAGGGATGCATACGGTCCCTATTTTACTGGAACAATTCGGAAAAGTTGGACATTGCCAACGAACCGAATTATTTCACATTCGGACCTAGTAAAAAAAATCTTGAAATACCGAGTTATGAATCCCAATCTCTGGAATGTTTGAATGACGATGATGGTGCCTACGTACTACGAGGCTCATTGTATGTTCTACTTTAATTTATATAGCATGAACAATGACGAAGAAATACGGTATTTATGAACTATTCCGGCCGACATATCGAAGGAAGGAATTCATATTCTTGTTGAATTCGAGCCTATCGAACAACAAAATATTCCAATTACTCACGACATGAACACAACATCTTTGACCGAACATATTACGGCCGTAACACAGATGATTTCTGATGAACCGTCTATGTTGTACAGTGCCGCAAACAATGATGACGATGAGGTTGACGGGTCTGACGGAGATAAGGCCGTTTCTAGGCAATCTGAATCGGATGATGATAATGAACTGGAAGAAGGAGAGTTCCAAACTCCAATCAATCCTATAAACCCTGTCAACCCGGTCACCGAAAACACAGTACAACAATGGGAGAGCAGCCAATGGTTCAGCAACGCTAGGTATGACTACACACAATCTGGAGCATTCCTAGATATTGGCTTGGGTTCTCCTGTAGATGAAATTAAAGAATCTGGTACCGTCCGATTACTCGATTGGAACGATTCCATGACTGACATACAGTTAGGCATGAGATTAGTTGACAAAGTGCAGGCAGTAAGTGCGGTTCGTAAGTACTCTGTCAGTGTGGGGCGTGAGTACCAGGTTATGAAAAGTAAGATAGATACATGGACTGCAAGATGTTACCATCACAGTGACGATAATTACTGTGCATAGCACATCCGTATAAAAAAGAAAGCCACGCACAATCGGTGGGAAATAACCAGATTCATTAAAGAACACACATGCCTTGTACAGATAGAACAAAACAAACATAGAAACCTGTCTTCAAAATTTATATCAATATCCATATCACACCTAGTTGCCAACGATCCTGAGATACCTATTTCGAATATCATTCAAGAAGTGCAGGTATTGTATCATACTGGCTGTACTTACAAGCGGGCATGGTATGCTCGAAAATTTGCCATCGAGAGAGTTTTTGGTAGCTGGGATACAACCTTCAATATTCTACCTAAATACTTACAAGCTGTACAGGATATAAACCCGGGGACTGTATACGAATTTTTGCATCACAGAACAAGCAGTCCCCCTAATTATGTTTTCAAATTTGTTTTCTGGTGTTTCTCGCCGTGTATAGACGGATTTCCATATTGCCGGCCGGTGATTTCTGTGGATGGAATACACTTAAGAGGACCATACAAGGGCGTGCTGTTAATTGCAAGTACGTGGGATGCAAATAATCACTTGTTCCCACTTGCTTTTGCAATTATTGATAAGGAATCTTTCGAGAGTTGGAATTAGTTCCTTAAAAACTTGCGATAATACGTAGTCAAATATCGCCACGTATGCCTCATTTCTGATCGCCACAAAGGTATTTTCTCAGCTATTCAAAGTCAACTTTTGTGGCAACCACCATTTACAGTTCACCGGTTTTGCTTACGTCACATTCGAGCAAATTTCAACAAGACCTTTAAAAATACAACCCTAAAAAGTTTGATGTGGCAGGCTGGAACAGAAACGAAACAATGGAAATTTGACCGTGTAATGAAAGAGATTCAAGAAAGAAATGTGGATGCTTACTTGATGAAGTTGGACGTAGAGAAATGGACATTGTTGCATGATGGCGGTCATAGACACGGTATCATGACAACCAACATTTCCGAGGCACTTAACAGTGTGTTGAAGAAAGCTAGGGTTCTACCTTTAAAAACTCTGGTTGAACTAATATTCAACAAACTAGTTAAGTACTTTCACCAACACTGTGAAGAGGCAGAAAATTGTGTGCATCCATTTCCAACTCGAATTTTTGACAAGTTCTTGCGGATTGAATTGAAATCAAGAGAACACAAAGTTACAACTTACAATCTGCGAGAGGGAATAACATGGTCAAATCTCCAATCCGAGTTTCTGGTACAGGCAACAACGTTTGTACATTGCGGCTAAATAATAAATTTTGTAGTTGCGGAAAATGGCAAACATATAAATGCCTTGTTCTCATGTTCTTGCAGTGTATACAGAAAATGGGTCAAGAACAGATGCTTATATTCTGGAGATATATTCGCGATAAACGTACATAAAAACTTACCAAACGAATTTTCATCCGGTCATGAGTGCGAAGTTTTGGAGGGATGTCCCTTTTAATTTGACATTCTATCCTCCAAACATGAAAAATGAACGGAGTAGGAAACAAGACAAGCGATTTCAGGGGGAAATGGATTATAGAAATCCGGATTCTCCTCCAAGATGAGATAGATGTCGCATGCCGGGACATAATAGGAAAAATTATAATAACTTCGGACCGAGCAATGTATAAGTTTGACATTTTCTTGAAATAGTTGTAATAAAACATGTTTATAGTAATGAAATTTTTCTTTCAATTTCTTCTAATTACTACATCATTGCTCTAAATATTTACGGTTTTTTTAGTATTACTTCTTCAAATAACTTGCAATGAAATGGTCAAAATGTAAATATATTTTCCAAAAAAATGATGTAAATAGTACAAAATAAGTTAAATATAATAAATACAGTCTTTTTAAAAAAATTATACAATTATAAGTTTTTCCAAAACAAATTTTCATTAAAAAAACAATTCATTAAACAAATTACTAAAAAACAACTTATATAATTATAAGTTTTCCCAAAAGAAATTTTTATTAAAAACAAAAAAAATGTACATTCAAAAAAATAAAATAAATTAAATAACACAATTGTAAACAAAAAAAAATATTAAAAAACATTTAAAAAAAATTTTAAAAATTTAAAAATAAGTACGTGGCTGATAACGCATAACAAGTATGCGTTATGCCTAGTCATAACGCACACTGATTGTGCGTTATCAGCCACGTTGGCTTATTAGCTTAATTAACTGATAACGCACAATGGTTGTGCGTTATCATTACAGATAACGCACAGTCATTGTGCGTTATGGCCTGAATCGAAATATATATATATATGCCCACTTTAATCTGACTTTTTTTAAAATGGGCCCGGCCCAAAAAAAAAACCGATACTCTATTTCAAAAGTAGGCACACACAATTTAAAAATTAGGCTCAATAGCTTATAAATGTAGGCACACTAACTACTGCATCATAAATACGTAATACAAATTAAATAAAACAATTCACAACTAAAAATAAATTAAAATTCGATTGAAATCACAACAAACATTATATTGAAACCAACAAAAATGCCTAAAATAGAAACAAAACAAAAATTCAATATTATACTTATGCAAAAAAGTAGGCATATTCTATTTAAAAAATAAGTACACAGTTTAAAAATTAGGTACAATTGCTTACAAAATTAGGCACACAAACTACTTTTCAAATACATAATACAACTAAAATAAATGGTACACGATCATATTAACATTAAAATACGCTTAAAAAGCAAAAAAAACATTATATTAAAACCATTAAAAAGTCTAGAAAATATAAACATAACAAAAATTTACAATTTACAATGATCATAGAACAAAGGCACACTTAATTGGACCACAATTCCGTCGTCCATACCTATAATACGGCACACATGCATTCACTAACACAAAAAACTACAAAACAATAAAATAAACTGAAAAATAAGCAATGTAGTACTTGTAAAATCTTCTTCAACAGATTCCGATAGCATCAAAACAACATCTTTGTATGACGAAGGATTTAAAACATCACAATTGACCTCATCCACATTAACAACCGTCACAGTATTAGTTTCTTTTACAATTATCCATTGATTACATAATTTTGTAGACGATTAATGATAACCAACTGAATGAAATCACACGAAATCCGGTGAAATTGAACGGTTTGAGCAATATAGAATCGTGAAGGGAGAAGAAGATCGTGAAAAGAAAAGAAAAATACGTGGATTTGGAAGATTTGGTTGATTTTGTTAATAATAAAATAATTAAATCACTTTTCAAAATGACATCGTTTTGATAAGTGAGTACACCTTGCATGGTGTACCTAGATACGTGGTATAAATTGTCTACTTAAACATATTAAGTGGGTTTAATACACAAAATAAGAAATAATACAAACTAAGAATAATTACTCTATCTTCGCCAACATTCTTCTTGAACTTCGTCGCCAAAACAAGTTCAATATCATCATATGAAACTCAGTAAAATAGCCCAAATCTGATTTGGGTATGAAGGTCTCTCTTGAAAAAGGAGAAAAATATTTAAATCTGAAAAAATCAAGAAAATAAGCCACCAATAAAGTAAAAAAGTTACAAAACTCTAATGGAAGGAATTATTAAAGTTTGAAAGTAAAAGAGATAAAAGAAACAAATAACAAAAAAAAAAAAAAAAGAAAAAAGAAAATTTCAGCCATAACCGAAGCTCGCGATCAATGCTGAAGTTCAGCTATGACCGAACAGGAGGTGAACTCGGAGACGCATAGAGGAAAGGCAGAGGGAAAAGGAGGCAGACAGAGTAAAGCTCAAGAATGACGTCTCTTGGTGATTCCATGTTCTTAGCAAAGCCAACATTCCTCCATATCAAAGATTTTATTCTGGGATGCTGCAAAATGAACATAGAGAAAAAAAAAAAAAACTGTTTTGGAAACATATTACTATCTCCTATCAAAAATATAAATCTTTTTAAAACTTTTGAAAATAGTAAAAAATAGATATAAATTTTTTTCTATTTTTTTATAACAATTTAATGATATTTTTAAATATATTCCCATTAACTTGTCTTATTTAGAGTGTTAAAATTAGTTAATATTTTGAACTCTTAAATATTGGATTATGGAGATAAGAAAAGGAAAAAGTTAAGAAAAAAGAAAAAAAAGTAAATTGAATTTTTATATTAAAAAATTAAAAAAATACCTTAATTTTAGAAATATTAATTTGTATACAAAAAATTAAAAAAGACTTATTTTTGTGGAGGGAGGTAGTAGGCATTTAGGTGACATGAGATGAGAGTTGGCATTTGCCTCGACTTTTATATCCTTTTGCCATTTTGATTTTTAACAAACAACAAGAATGCCTCCCTGTCGGCCAACCGCCGTTAATTACTCCAATTCTTCATCATCTCAGGCATTGTTACTTTTGCACCAAATTACAAAGGATATCAAAACATCCTTACTGCTGCTACCAATATGTCTTTTTCCTTGGCATGGAAAATTTGCTTGATTTCCTGTCTCCAAGATCCTTATTGTCACGCCCCTTGCCCAAAATTCATTGCCAATACTGTGAAAACTTTATCTCATATATAATATATAAGTATGATGCATTGGTACAATATATATGTATAATATGGATTTAAGAATTCATAATACATATTAATATATTTATTTTGGTATAATTGAGTATGTAATAGTGACACTCATATCTTAAAGACTAAAACCTTAAGGAGAGTAAATGTGATACCTCTATCTCATGTAAAGATACCTCGATATGAATAATTGTAATATTTCTATTACGTATAAAATATCTCGCTATGATCTTTTTAAAGTAGGAGGTGAGTCAACTCGTTCGAGAATCGCTTGCGAATTGTTCGATCAAAACTCAATTTGAATTCGTTGTTGATCGAGTTAAAGTAGGGTCGTTAAGCAATTGAGCTGAGTTCGAGCTTTTATAAGATTGGTTTGGTGGCTAAAGAATCTATCGAGCAGAGATATATATTCATAGTGTATATAAATAAATATTTTATTTTTAAAAATATATATAAATAAAAATCGAATTCGAGCTCACCACAAATAATTGAGTTTGAAGTCGAGTCAAAATTAATGCACTTAATTGAGCTCATTAAAAAGGTATCGAATAAAACTTGAATTCCACCCCAACTTGGTTACCGCCTTACTTTAAAGGGGGGAATTTGTGTCAAAATTCCCAAACCTTAAAATTTTTACATTTGAACTACCGAATATTTACGAGTGATGATAGGTGGTGAGGTTAGCGAGCTGAAATGTGTGAAGCCTACAAAATTACCGTTTTTGTTTGATGTGTGAAATGAGGGACCAAACAGAGATGGTAGGCAGGCGGAAACGTAAATAATCTGAAAGAAGAATAAAAGAAAGAAAGTTAAATTTTGATGAGATTTTGTCATCTTTTTTACGTTTGTTTGTGAAGGATTTTGGAATGTAATTGATGAATTCAGTGACTGAGACTGAGGAGCCATCCATCTCATCTTCTTACATACATAGTTTTAAGCTGCAAAAAAATTATGGGCAACTTGAAAAACAGCATTGTTTGTGGGTTGCAGAAAAAGAAGATGGATTTCCTGTTACTACCATTTCGTGGGGATGAATAAATTGATGATACAAAGGAGCTCTGACTCTGCCTGCCTGGATCTGATCTAAGTATTCTCTTTCTATGGATTTTCCCCCCATCTATCTTCCCTACTGATTTCTGCCACGTGCTTGGGACCCATAAGGTAGAATTTTGAGTTTCAAAAGTGTGATTTATAAATTTAACCGTACTTAAAATCTCTGAATTTGAGAGTGCGACTTATAAATTTAACAGTACTCACAATTCTTACTTGATAATCGAATTTAAGAATGTAACTCATAAATTTGACAGTATTTATGATTCCTACTTAATAAATATTTCAAGAATGTTATAAATACTTAAACTCATACTTATATAATATACTAACACATCATATCTATTCCATCTGAGAAGAGAATGACAATAAGATGAATTTCATCATAATAGTCAGAAGAGAAGTGGGATGGCAGAGAGAGAGAGAGAGAGAGGAAGAGGACAGAAACCTCATTTACCTTCTTCTGTAGAGTAG
This sequence comes from Catharanthus roseus, assembly GCA_028651295.1. Lineage (NCBI taxonomy): Eukaryota > Viridiplantae > Streptophyta > Magnoliopsida > Gentianales > Apocynaceae > Catharanthus > Catharanthus roseus. The sequence continues at coordinate 5,318,067 of JAPQWS010000038.1, read as the reverse complement.
GAAATTGTTGTCAAGAAAAATGGGAACAGAGTCCTAAGGGTTAAAATTGAATTCATATGCAGCAGAGGCAAACACGTTGGTTTATTGCCATGAAAAATGAGTGTGTGTTTTAGTAGGCTGTCTTTTGGTGGTAGTTGGTTGGGCAAAATTGTTTTCCCCCATACCCTTTGCACTCCTATATGTAATACAATACTGTGATCCTCCTTTTTCCTTCAATGCAAACATTCAGAGCCTTATTATAATTAATTACCATATTCCAGAAAACTCTCTTGTTGGAACCTCTTTCCTTTACTTTAGCAGCCATATAATAAAGTGATCAAATGAATCGTGAATTATAAATATATACACGAAATTTGTTTCTCGTTCGAAAGTAATTATTGATGATTGATAAGCCTATTTTCAGTTACACGGACTTGAATCTAATAACCATCAAAGGGTTAAATGGGAAAGGAATTGAATGAGATGAGGAGAAGGAGAAGGAAAAATAAAAGGACATAATTGTGTATGACATACATCTCAAGTCAAGTCCAAATGACAGCTTGATGAAAGCAGACGACAAAGTCTAAGGAGCCAAACATACTAAGAAAGATGGCACATAAACAATGTAGAAAAGAAAAGCATGGTAAGAGAGCCTTCCAATTGGGATATAAAATAATATGGGATTTTTGCATTGGGTCAGGAAGATCTCATGGAGGATCTCTCACTATAAACAAAAAATATGCCTCATGTCATCAAGATTTCATATCATATTACTATTTTTTTAATATCTCATAGGTTAATATGGGTAAAGTATGATTTAGAATTTATTTGAATTTTTAAAAAATTGTGATCTTAAAATGAATATTTAATTTATATTATTGTATTCTTAAAACACTTAGATTCGACCGTAATATTTTCTTCTTATAATATTTTTAGAATTTAGTTTTTTCTTTAGCTATCTATATTATAAAGATATATAATATTACAAATGATTCAAACTACTCACGAGACACATATCAGAAAAATTTATTTTAACATTAATTTTTGGCATTTGTCTCCTATGTGCTTTCTCAAGTCTCTTATATCACTTTGTGTATCACTTTTTGTACCAGTTTTTAATTTGATACATTTTATTAATAAAATTTAATAAATAAAAAATAAATCTAAAGAGACAAAGATAAACTCTAAAAGAAAAAAAATATATTATAAAAAGAATGTAGCATATAGAATGATACACCGAATAGTACAAAGAATTTGGTGCATCCCACAACCTATTATAATTCATAAAAAAAGCTAAAAACATTTGAATAATTAAGAGAATAGATAGAGTCTTGTCTGAATAATTTGAGACATTTGGGGAGGGCTATGATCAAACCCTTTCTAGAAATTTTGTTCTTCTATAAATAGGTATGTATTTCTCTCTTATGGATTTGATAGAATCCTACCTAAACAGTTTCTTTATTAGTTTCACTAATGCTCATTTTATATTTTACTTTGCCCCACTTTTGAGATTTTGCCACTCAAACACTTTTTAGTTCCTAAATTTGCACCTCAAATTGATACTTTTGTCTCTTTCTCCAAAAATTCAGAAAAAATGTAACATTTGTAAACTTTAAGGTTTGATTTATATAAGTAGATAAGATAATAATTTAATAATAAAAGCGATTCTAAACATCTATAATTTAAATAATATCCCTTCATTCAATCAATGCATAATAAAAAACAAAAAGTTCCATTCACATCTTTTTTTCCGACAACATCAGTGTAAACATTGATCAAAGAAAGAATACAAAAGTTGTAATTGTAGTGAAGGAAGGGGAAGAATATTGGAAGAGCATGGGGCTCCATGAGGAACAAAGGATTAGCATAGACACTGAAAAAACTCAAGAGCCCATCATATGTTGCCATATCTCATTTCATTTCATTGACAAGAAAATTTATAGATTTGTGGAGAAACAATGCATTTAAATTCCCACTTTTTGCCCCTTTTTTTGGGTTGTTTCCCACTGCATTGACAGCAACAGAAGAAAAAACGCAAAGAAAAAAGGAAATGCCCCAACAACAACTTCCCTTTTTCTTCACACCATTTTTTCACTACTTTCTTCCTTTCACATTCCTTGTTTTGCTATCTTCTTCCAGAAAACCATCTGAAAAAAAATCAAGAATTACTACACTAATATTAAAAATGTTAAATTCCAAAAAGAGTATTTTCATATTGAGATGATAACCAGAATGCCTTTGAATTATTTATAACTATCCAGTTATAAATTTTTTTTTAAAAATATACTTTTACCTTTGAACTATTTAGAAAGTGTTGTTTATGTCATTTACTTCTAAAATTCGATCGTTTTAGTTAGATAATTGACAAGTATATATGCTCACGTGTCGAATCCTCTACTGAAACGATCGATTTTAAAAGTTAATGATAAAAAATGACACTGTATAAATTAATTTAGGAATAAAATGTGTGATAAAAATTAAAAAATATAAAGGGTTAAACTTAAAATAGTTAAAAGGTATTTGTTGGCTATTTTCTCTTTCATGCTTGGATTGTATTCACAAGTGCAAGAAAGAAAGCGAAACTCAACTGGTTTTCCTGCTGCAGATAGTTTCTGGATACTGAGGAATGGAAAAAACCAAACTGGTCCTGATCATAAGCAGACCTTCCCTGCAAACCAATGAGCATTTTCAAATTAATTACCTTCTAATAGACGGACGGAATCAGACCTTTCACTTTGAACAACAAAAACTCGAATCCTCGTTCGGGTTTAAACCATACCTGTAAATGAGTAGTAGAGTAGCCCTGTGAAAAATCCAACACTTTTTCCGCAGAATCATGGTTATTATTAGCCATTGTGAAATTATTCTGCCTCAAAAGAAAATATAAAAACATCAATAAATCATTTAAAGAAAGAACTTAAAATGTGGGAAGAAAAAAAAAAAAAAAAATCTTACATTGGCAATGTCGAAAACAGGGGAGCTAGCAGTATCGTCAAGTAGAGAATTAGAAGATGATTTACTATGATGAACCTTATTTTTCCTTGGTCGATTTTCTTTGGTAATATTTTTTTTGTTTTTCCTCAATGTAGTAGAATCAATCATGGGTTGTTCATCATAGTAACAGCAGTAATAATCTTGTTCCACAAAATTTGGAGGAGGAGGTCCTGAAGATGCATCAGAAACCATTGATAAATCCTCTTCTTCTTCAATTTCTTGAGAAACTTTCATTCTTTTTCCGTCACTAAAATCACAATCTTTGTAGGGAGAAGCAAAGGAATTATCTAAGTATAGAGTCCAACCAGATTCACATCCACTGCTACACTCTGAATTGGGTAAAAGATAGTCCATTTTTTTCTTTTCTACAAAGAAGAAATGAGGAGAAGAAGGAAGGGAAGGGAGGGTATATAGTGGAAAAGGGATGGAGGAAAAGACGAAAGAGAATCAAGCAGAAATCTTAGAGGTGTTTTGTCCGGTTAGAGGGTGGTCTTTAGTGACAATGAATCAAGAAATGCCAGTTGGGGTGAGGTTTGTGGCTGAGTGTGTCATATAGAGTGAGAGAGAGAGAGAGAGCGAGGGAATGAATAATGAATTGAATATGAAGATTGAAGAGAAAGAGATAAAGATTATAAAGATTTGGAAAATAACTATTTAGTCCTTCAAATTTAAGTATTAACATGATATGTTTTTTATAATTTTTTTTTATCATTATACTCCTTAAACCATTTAGGGTAATTGAATAAGCTCAATTTGCAGTTAGGCACTACATTTTTAGGTTTATTTTGCTTCTAGATACTACCTTTTCTAAAAAAAATCTTTGCGAGAAACATTTTTAAAGAATAAAATATGCATCATGAGTTTTCATTCATTTGTTATCACTATTGATATCATCGCTGCCACTATCAATCACCCCTTAAATTATTATTATAATTCTCGATATATAACAGTCACATATATTATAAATAATATTCTACTGTCTTTTCTTGCGTGATAGCCATTAGCAGTCTATTTGGCTGGTCTTTTTATGTCAAGAATACATGATTTAAAAATTTTACAGTATTAGTAAAGATAATCTTGAGTTTGTAGCTCAATAAAAATTTTTAGATGAAAATTAAAATGTCTGACAAATAAAGAATTTATTAAACAATCGCAAATAAATTATTTAAAGACGATAAATGTGGGAAACAAACTTTGAACACCATAATGATGTTGAGGTTTAAGCCTAAGGACTGAATAAGCAATTTATTGGGAAAGATTTGAAGAAGTGTGAAGTGAATTGAATGGAAAGGATTGATGATGAATGGGGGAGGGGAGAAGGGAGCCAAAAACACAAGGGCTTCACATGGTGGACAGCTAGGCAAAGGGAGTACTATCTATGGCCTTTAACAAGAAAAGGGTACACGTCCTCCTTCCCCCTTCCTCAGTATTTGGACACCTATACCCATCTACAGTAATCAATCACTCACTACTGAAATGTCTTCTCCCTTCCTTCCTGCCTGGCCCTCCTCCTCCTCCTCCTCCTCACCAAATAACCCACTAATCTTCATCCCTACTTAAATTAAAAGTTGCTAAACTAACTTATTAATAATGTCAAATTTTAATTCCTACATCTATCCTAATATTCATACAACTTTATGTTTAACTTCTTTTGAATGGGAGTAGTGAAAAAAATAATTATATTTTATGAGAAAATTTTGTTATTTTTATGGTCTGTTTTAATTATAATAGCGCAATTTAAAATATCAAAATGGAAATTACATGATGAGGTTGAAGATGATATTTGGAGGGAAAGACTACTCTATTTTTTAGGATTAAAAGAAAGGTAAATAAATTTAATTAAAAACAAGAAAAAAATTATATTTATAACATAAGACTCGCTGGGCTTCTATTTTATTTTAATAGTGAAACAATGTTATTTCTCCTTAGTATTTTAATAAAATAAAAGGTTAAAAAAAAAACTAGTGAAATCACTCTCCTCTCCTTAAAAAAGATATATCAATACACAAAGTTTATTCTAAACTCTAATAACGACAATTATGATTCTATTTTGGAACACACTCTACTTAAAGTATTTTTAGGAGGATTAGCGACCACTCTTGCCTAGGGTGATTCCAATATTATTTAGTTCGAATAAATATAATCTGATTTTAAAAAGAAAAATTCGTATACGTATGAATGAACTCGCTCACAATTAAAAAAAAAAAAAATGTTGCTAGAATGGTGTTTCTGGGGAATTAATAGTTTCACTAGTGACAAAATTGTGAACAGGGATTAAATTGGTTGTATCCTCTCTTCAATTTCTACCTTTTTCTGTGTGTTGGCTTTTAGTACTCCCCACTAGCAAGCAAATGCAAATGCAGATGCAGGACTGGACTGGACTGGCCTGGCCCCAAAGGAGTGTTAATGGTGGCACCCCAAACCTATTCACTTGCTTTTTTCAAGTGGTTTCTTCAGTATTAAAACTACCCCCTCTTCTTTCTTTTGTGTTGCAGTATATGTACTGTACTATCTCTGTTACTTGTATTTACTAATAAAAGTAAATACAACATATTCAACCACCTATTTCAAGAATCATCAGTACATTTTCAATTTACCCAAAACCCTCTCTTTTTCTTCTTTTAGTAATCAACTAATAATGTGCTTAAACTACTCATCAACCCTAATTTCTTGAAACCATTTTTAGCTAACAATTGTTTGATTAAGTGGTCTAATACTTGAGTTTTTAAGCAAATAGATGAAATCCAACAGGTTTGAAATACTTAATAAGCAAACCGTTAATGTTAATGTGAGTTCAATTTTTATATATAGTGTTATATTGAAAATGTGGTAAGACAGGTTTGTTAGATTTGGATACTGCGGATATAATTTGAACTGAATCTAAACTAGTTTCACCATTTAGTAAGAATATTGGATATTGGTCCGACACTTGAGTTTCAAAGCAAATACTACACAGATTATCAATGTTAATGTAAGATTATGAGTTTAATTATCACATATGGTGTTACATTGAAATAATTGTATGCTGAGTCTTTTGGAGTTGAACTCTACGAATATAATGTTACCAAAACATGTTAATTACAATTTGTATACATAATATAAAGATTCCAACACAAAATGAAATATAGGAAAACATAATTAAACCCAGTCTTGTGTTGTACAAAATATCCTTAAAACAGATCCGCTCCCTCACAAAATAGTGTAAAAGATTTATTTGAATATCTATTTTCCTAAATAAACCGGAAAATATGAAATTTACTTTATAGTAGTGTTAAGCAATTTTACCAACGAAATTTGAACAAGAGAATTTAATGAACACTATGAAAATTATGTCAAAAGAGATGGATCCAAAACTTAAAAAAAAAGAGACGAAATGATTCGGAATTGTAGTGAAGCTCAAAAGGGCAGTTACATATTGCCTTTGAATTCAACCGCCTATTAAAAAATTAACAAAATGCAAATTTGGTTAACACACGTGTCTTAGCAATTTAATCCTTAAAGAGTACTCTCAGTTATAAAGTGTTTTCTCTTTTTATACCTCTCTCTCTCAAGTATAGGATTCAAATCTCCTTTTTCCCAATAAATTAACCTTTAAAAAATTATTTAATCATTTAACATCCTTAATTTTTGAGAAATTATTTTCTCATTCAACACCACTTTAATTACATTAAATATTATTAATAGTTTCCAACATATAATCGTGGAGATTAATAAGAAAAGTACTAAGGGTGTTTTAGGGTAGCTGAAGTACAGATGAACTAGAAATGATGTTGTCAGTAAAAAATTTAAGTAAGGTAGGGTTTTGACTGCTCATCAGATATGTTCAAACCTCTGAGTTTGCTTTGTCCCTTAAACTTGCCACCCAACCCAAGTTGTAAGACTAAATAATAATGGAATAATGCTTTGTTTAAGGGATGTTCAGATTTTAAATTAATAGGTGAACGAGGCTGAAGGGGTTGTGGTTTTGCTATGCGTTTAATGATAATATTAATATAAATTTTATAAAATAAATATTAATTTTAAACTTAAAGAATAAAAATTATTATTAGAAAAATATATTAGATGATATTTGTTAGAGGAGGGTGAGTGGTGGTTTTGTGTTGGATTTGAAAAAATTTGACTGTGTTTTTAAGGGAGTTTCACATGACTAATGGACTTGTAAAATTTTCACGCACTCACACACACATGTATGCACGTGTGTACATATGGGAGCTTCCAGAGTTTTACACACATGTATGCACGTGTGCACACACTTCAATTTCTACTATTGCTTTTTTAGCACTTTGTACTAGTTGTGGTTGTAGTACCAAATTTTTTTACACACTTTCCCCTCTTGTGTTTTTTCGGGTCTATCAATTCTAACGTGTGAAATTATGGTAAATTAATAATTTATTAATAAATACTTTTTATTATATCAAAGTATTATATTTAAATTTTATTTTTATATTTTAATAAAATATAATAAATTTTAACTGATACGTCTTTATATTTTTTTTTTAAAAGAATACTCATCAAACGTTCTTTATCATGTTGACATCGCATCTATATTAATTTTTTTGCACGTTAATTTTGTTATATATTGTGTCTTTATAAAATATAAGCTTTACGTAACATTCATATATAAATATTCATACCATATCGATAGTATAATTATTCACTTGGTAAATATATAGTCATAATTTATCTTTTCATTCCTCTTAGAATTGATAAACATGCTTCCAAGTAATTTTAAAAATACAATTTACATTGAGTCTGTATTAATTTTAGCAATTGATTTGATGATGAGAATATTATACGCTAATGTTTTATTTATGAGCAAATGAGCGCCGCAGATATCAATGAATTCAAAGAAAGGGGGCATAACATAAACAGAGAAAACACAAACACATGAAGATTTTTAGAAAGTAGTGCAAACACAGAGATGTTGCCTTTATCATCTTATAAGTGTGTAATTTCAAAGAATACTAATAAGCAAGCAAGTAGGTTTATTGAGATTAGTGGGTTAAACAAACCATGTTTTTGGAACATGATCATAATAATCATCTCTCTCTCTCTCTCTACTTCTGCCACAGTTACATTGTATTGTACTATATATATATATATATATATATATATATATATATGAAGAAAAGCTTTGGTTTTCCTTGTACATGGATCTATCAGTCAAATGTATGTTGAAAACTTTGCCATGTGCGATCTCTTCAGCTCAGCTCTTGGATCACTCGTTAGTTAATAATAGCCAAATGGTAAAATTCTACTATGAACAACTTCAAATCAAATGTTCACCATCTGTTTGTATACTTAATTGTCGTGGGCTCCTGCCATATGCAAATCTTCATTTGTTTTTTATGACGCATTAAAGTGTACATATTTACTGGCCTCACAAATGGGTCCATAACTTGTTTTTCCCTTTTTTTCCTTCCAATTTTTGCATAGAAATGGGTCTATAAGTTGATGTTGGATAAAATTCACTCTAAGGACTCCAATTAGTTTTATTGTTATTATGTATATGTTTGATATTTTGAGATATATTTTAAGTAATTCGGATTCAATTTACAAAACGTTTACAAAGTTTGATTCTTATTTAAAATTAAGGTTAACATTAGACGTTTCACGAAACTGTAAGGAATTCGAACCTCCAATTTCGTTTAATAGAAAAGGCAAATTATTATTTGTTAAGATAGAAGTGTTAGAATGTCAAAAATAATAAACGAGCGGCATGAAGGCAAATTATTATTTATTAGAAGTGTTAGAATGACTAAACGAGCGACAAGAGGTGTGTGGTTTGATGGTACCAACCTCCAAACTTAGATATCTCCACTCAACATTATAAATTAAAGGTCTTGAATTTGAGTCTTTGAGAGAGCAGTTTAATGCTGCATGTCAATCTTGTAATGCTATTTGAATACCTTGTGATTACTTATGAATTAGTCGATCACTCTTGATATCGAGTTAAAAAATAATAATAAATGGAGAAGTAACAAGATTCATTTGGAGATCAATCCCCAACTCAAACTTAAACTTTCTTCCTTGTGCTCCACACCTTAACTCAGATCAAATTTAACTTTTACGATTTTCTAGACAATAAAACCTATTTTTTTCAATTTAAATACATGTGGTAATTCAAATGAAAGAAGCACTCTTTATTTGATTTGAAGCTCTAGGTTTAATTTACGTTCCTCTCCCTTAATGTATAAAAAAATAATAATAAAGGAGCAGTGATTTATTTTATGGGTACCTAGCATTGAATTAGTGAAAAGAATTGGAGGACCAAAAATGAAAAATAGTTACTAAAGTTGTCTTTGAGGTTTATCTTTTAAAGTTTAAAATTTATCTTTTATTCAATACTATTTCTAATCAGAAATATAAGTTCTCTATTAGATAGTCAAAATTATAAGTTTTTTTACACATTTTAAAATATATTTATTGTTACTTTCTAATTTTACTCTCTTTAATTCGTTTATTATCTCCCTCTACCTCTTTTTCTCTCCTTAATTATTAAGAGTAAAATAGATATCTTAAATTAAAAATTATATTATTTTTTAATTTTAATTCGTATATAAAATTTAAAAGAACTTATATTTTTTATCACAAATAATAAAATTTATATTTAAAAAAATCCTTTTTTAATAAGCATATTAAAAAGAAATTTGTTTTTGCTAAAAAATATTAAAAAGAAAATTACTACTATATAAAAGAAAAATTTACAAATGTGTGTTAGGACATGTACTTATAGGGTCCTAATTCGGCGGGTTTGGAGGTGTCGGAGCTTTGACTGCTTGCATATGATGACGTCAGAAAGCAATTAGATGAAGCCACGTAGGAAGTGGTCTGGATATTTCTAATCTTGGCCCCATAAATAACGTTATCCCAATCTCTATGGCTACAGTCCATTCCACAATTTTGTCGTTTAGTATCGTACGTTGTACGGACTCAGTGTACCATTTGCAATGCGCATTGTCCCAATCAATTTCAACTACCTCCCATTCCCTTTCTTAGTACTAATTGCAGCTCAAAATCAATTAAACTACGCACATACTGACTCCATTTTCTTTTATCATAAGTGTGAGAATTTTATCCTTTACACAGATTATAAATTTTAATTACAATAAAATTTTTAAATGCAATACATTTTTTTATTTTTATAATTACAAAAAAAAATAAATAGTGAGTGAAATAATTAATACTGCCTCTTTTCATATTAACTGTTGTTTGTACATACTTTTTTCGTTTCAAAATATCTATCACTTTCGTAATTTAAAATAACATTAAATGATATTTTTCTTTATATTTCTTATCTTATTGGAATTACACAAAATCGTTCTTGAAAGAGCCATATTTACACCGAACATGCACTCAGGAATAGTAATGCTTATCCGAAGAGGATTGTTTAACCGTAGCGCAAGCTTTTACTTTCGATACCCATTCCTCTACTAAAAAAGGCAGACGCAGCAGAGTGATACCCGGGAGAGGATTCCTCACCGACAGGAGGACAGGAGACGACCATCCCCCAATTTCCCGTCGTACGGAGCACTCTCAGGACGGACCCAACATAATCCTCTAGCATATGGCCAAAATTGTCAAGAAACTTTCATTAGTACTATCAATAACAGTAAAAAGGTAATTTAGTTTATTTCTTTTTTAATCTATATAATTCATCATTTTTTTAATTCTAGTTTCATGTTCTAAAGTGACATTTAATATGAGACTAAGGTAGTAGAGAGAAGAACAAAATGAAAAAAATTTAATAAATACTTATCAAAAGTTATAAAATTCTTTATATTTTTTACTATCTTTAATGCGTCCTTAATTTGGTAAATAAGTCTAATTATTTTCCAAGGAAAAAATATAAACTCAAATGAATAGTTAGTTTATAATGACTAAAGGATAGATTTTTTTTTATTTTTAAATGAAGCTATGGGTCTAAATTTTCTCAGAAAAAAAATGTTTAGAAATTCATTACCGGGCTAGAGCTGTTGGGGGCCCAATAATTTGGTGACATAGAAGGGCCCAATGATGGATGACATTGGGTAATAAATGGAAGACAAAGTGGGAATGGAGAAATTGTTAATAGTTGGGATGGGAAAATGGAGGTATAGGCAGGCTTAGTTAGTGGTTAAACGACACCGAATTATGGAGTGTATAGAGGTGGTCGGGCAGTCGGCGGCACCAATAGACGGACCTTAATGCCGTTTTGTCTCATCCCTTGGCTTCTATGGACTCATTCATAACCCTTTAATTGAAATTGCCAGACTTGAGAAAGCCAAACACAAAATGCCCTTCTTTACTTTCTTTATGTTGTTTCTGCTCTGCAGCAAAGTATGGTATAGGTATGTCATACTCTTATCTATGTGAATTCAAGGATAACTGTGATATGTTTGTGTCACAAATAGTGAATTACAGATATTATGGCGCCTTTTAATTGTATTCTTGAATCTGCAAGCACAAATCGTAATTTTATGATATATAAACACGATCACTTGATGAAAGTGTAGGAACCAAATGCTATATATTTTACACTCTTAATATGATCTACAAATGAGATAAGACTTTCAAAATTGTTTTATTTCAATTGGTTTTTAATTTGAATAAAGTGTTTTTTTTTTAATTCTGTAGAAATAAAATGGTGGGGTTGTTTTGCTTATCAGCATCTTTAGTATGCTCCATCACTTTGTGTATCAACCTTCTTTCTCACCTAATAATAGCACAACATATATGTTAGGAAGAAAGAAGAAAAGCATCATTCATTGCCATTGAGTCTCTCTCTCTCTCTCTCTCTCTCTCTCTCTCTCTCTCTCTCTCTCTCTCTCTACATCATTCCCAATTTGAATTATGTATTCTTAAGGGTAAGTCATACAAATAAATATATAAATAGATTGCTTTAGAATGAAGGAAAATATTTTGTAAGGCCAAAAGGCAGCCTGTAGAATTCTTCACTTCTGGGATCTTTGTCAAAGCTTCTGAACTTTGCCCACCAATGCCTACCACTGTCTTTCCTTGTTAAGCTGTGTCCTCGTGCCAACGTCAAGTCCAGAAACAGGGCTACCATCCCAGCAACAGTTGCCGGAGATGTGAAGATCACCATCATCAATTCGTTAAACTGCATAATTCGAATTTGAAATCGCGTTTTTACTGGAAATGTATATGTTTTCTAAAATGAAGTATAAAATGTAAAGCCTGAGACATACCCACAATGAACTAGAATTAACAGGGCCATGACCGGTTGTCAAAACATAGCCATTGAAGTACTGTGGCACTGACAACCCCATGAAGAATGAGAAGCCTAATATAAACTTTGTTCTGAAGCTATTAAGATTGCAGAACTGAAGTAGACCAAGACCAGCAGAAGCTGCCATATCCAGGAAAATTCAATCAATAGACAGATATCTATTTAGAAACAAATTTTGAGTCATTTATCGGTTGTGGTTTTGATTTGTTTTACAACTCTAGGCCTCAAGTGATTGACAACAAATGCGTCATAAAACAATCTATCCTCAATCGGAATAAAACTGATTGTGGTATTTGTGGACAACAATGGAAAAGAAATACTCACACATGAAGGCAAACAAGACGCAGTATAATGCTCCAAAAATTGGTAATGGTATCGAAGCAAGCACAGCACCAAATTTCCCTGTTTATGAAAGTCGAGATGTCAGGTCACCACGAGTTCAAACAATATTGGAACCAAAACTTAATACGAATATCTAAGGTCACTTTACTTGGAGCTGTAGCAAGTTAAAGCTGGGTCATTTAATTAGAGACAGATAAGACTAGATTTATATGTAATTTCATGATAGTACTATTCAAGTGTAGCCATCAGCGTGAGAAAGAACTTGACAAACCTAGCACAGAAAAGAAAAGCATAAAAACTGCAGATATTTGGATCACTCTTCTGCTTCCAACGCGTGTCAGCGCCAGCAGACCAACATTTTCACTGTAAATTTTAAGGAAGAAAATACAGTTATACAGAGATGGCCGGAATCCTTGCACCAAGACCGTTATTCAACAGATTAGGAGCTCAGATTTCTAGACTACATTGAACACATAAAGGAACTTAGATGCCGGATTAAAATAAAAAGAATATCAGAGAAACAAGCTTCAAAGGGGTAAATAGCCTAGACTTGAGGGAAAAAATGCATTGTTAGAGTTTTCTATTTCAGAAGAATTAGTGCCATTACACTGATACTGTGGATCCACTTGCAGTCCCCCACAAACCATCCAGCAAAATGCCTATTCCCTGCTTGCATGTGAAATATAAAAATTGTGTGCATGAAGAAAGACTTGGAGAAGTTAAAAAGAAAATTTATGATTTACTATCTTATAGTTACATACCAACCAACCAACCCCACGGCTCAAAACAGAAGGCGGAGTATGTGTAGCACTTCCAAATCGTGCTGCTGCTATAAATGCTCCCGTAGACTGCCCAAAGTATAAAATTCAGATGTAAATAAATACAACAGAATGCAGATGATAGCTTAACTTGAAAGAAACTTCTAGTATATATATCAAATTCGCATTTCAAATGGAATAGGAAAGATAAATATAAAAATAAAGAGCAAGGAGATGGGGGAAAAAATAAGCTTTATGAATGCAATGAAGGATGAAATATGCATTAGATGTTAACCTCAACAATTGAAACGAATGCAGCTGCCAACATAACAACAGACTCTCCAAATTGTAGACTGGGAGTGCCCCATTGCCATGGATATGGAAATCTTATCCTGCATATTGGGAAAAGAGAAAGCAAAAATAAGAGTAAAAACAATCAGCATAAACCACTTTGTGTTGAATCAGAACAAAGCACACTGAGAAAAGGAAGTTTGGCATGTCTTGATGAATTTAGTGGTGGGTTATAAACTTCAATCTATGACTGATAAGATTTTGCTTTAGAGAATCTGGAATTTAAGACATACAAATCACAAGTTTCACAAATATTAATTTCAGTAGTACTTGTCATCAGTACCCAAGTAATTGTTGGTTTATCAATAGAAGCCATACCATCCCCGTGTTAGAAGTTATTAATTATAAAAGGAGATATGAGTGTTGTAATTATGAAGTGATTGATCCGGACCAGGGTATGCTGCTGATCATTAGCAGAAGAATGAATATATAGAAATGGAAAAATTGACATGAAAGATACAAAAAGATGTGATATCATTCACATAAGTGACTGAACAACAGAAGAGCTGCTTCAGTCTGAACTTGCCATGAAGCTCCACCAATAAGCCCAGAGCGATCAACACGGCAACTGAACTGAGTTTTTGGCGACCTATTTTTATATGCACCGGCTACAGTCAGAAGGGCAGCGTATGCCCATACTAGTGCAACGGAGAATAGGACAGCGAATCGAGCAAATATAGGCCGCTGGACCTTCCAATAGTGAGGAGTATACTGCATCAACAGTGATTAGACATGTTATCAGTTCAGATTATCCAGAAACTGGTCCAAGCTTAGCTGATAGCTACACAAATCAAGCCATATTTAGCTGAATAACTGATTCAAGAGTTGGAAAGTTTATGCATAATGCGTGCTGTTTAATCATTTGAATAAGTAACCCAGCCAGAGATGTCAGAATGTTCCGTTCTCTATAAGTAAGCTAGTTTTCACATATGCTAACAAATATGAAATCGGTAAAACATTCTAAATTCGTGTTAATAAAACAACGGGGGCGGCAGGGAAGGATATTTCAGCAGGCTTGGAGGACAAGCATGAAGCAGATTTACCTGTGATAACAAAACCAGGATAACCAATTCTGGAAGACCAATCTCAACACATTCTGCAAGCTGCAAGCATGACAAAGCAAAAGTATGTGAACAGAAGCATTTTAACAAATGTAGGAAGAGACAGTAGTAAAGCTTACACCAGTGTAAAGCATAAGCATAAATGAGAGCCCATCTAGCTTGAAAGTTAAAGTCAATAATCTCATTATCTATTTCTTTTATGGAACACAGATATGTGCGTGTGTGTATTCTGAAACATGAGATTCATCCCCTGCTTTATTACATGAATTCGTAGTCCTAGAGCATCACAAAAAACTGCAAAAATTTTATTATGGTTACTAGTAATGAAACCATGGATGGGCTTATACCATCGGGAATCCATGTTGATATAGCCCAAGACCGACAAGCGTTACCAAAGGAACAGCAGAAAGAGGGCTAAGGAACCTGCAGCATGAGACTAATGAATTTAGTTCATTTGACAATTCAAGACAAAAAAGAAGAATTTCAAAAGAATTTGGGAAATATACCTCACAACAATTCTCCATATTCCCAGAAAACCAAACAAAATTGGAAGTATGGATGAAATCATGACAGCCCCTTGAATTCCTCTCATTGATCTGAGAAACCTCTATTGAAAATATCATGACAAAAACAACAATGTTTATACAAGACACTAAATCAATATTAAAAAAGGATAAAGAACATTGCAAATCAGAACTAACCTGACGAGGATCACCGAATTGATTATATCTATTAGCTAACGCGATAAAAACAGCCGGAATTATGTATCTGAATGAACCACCTATCACCACCGGAAGCCGAGTGCCAAACCAAGCTTGTAACAATGTGTTCAATCCCGCTACAAAGAGCAATGTCTGGATGACTTTAGCTTTCTCTGCCTGGTAAGA
This sequence comes from Catharanthus roseus, assembly GCA_028651295.1. Lineage (NCBI taxonomy): Eukaryota > Viridiplantae > Streptophyta > Magnoliopsida > Gentianales > Apocynaceae > Catharanthus > Catharanthus roseus. The sequence goes on along the minus strand of JAPQWS010000038.1, from coordinate 5,302,466 downwards.
GCAATAGGTAATCAATAAGACCAGAGATTCCATCCCATCAAACAATTTCTAGTTTTTGAATGATTAATTTGAAAAACTTACAATTCCACCGCCCATTTGGGGAACAATGATAGTGGGGATGATCACAGTAGTTCCCAGCATTACCAGAAAATGCTGAAAACCAAGAATTATAGCTTCCGCTGCATTTCAATTTCGGAAGATTAATAACGTTGGCATTATTCTTCAATTTTCAACTAAACAGAAATTATTTGATTTGCCTAGGCCAAGCAAGGGAAAAACAAAACATTTTTTCCAAGTATCAACATCAATCCTGAAGGCCCACCAGTCCAGAGTCAAAAAATAAACAAAAGACAAAGGAATTATGACTTTGCATGAAAAATTCAAATCGGAAAAGAAGAAAAATTAAAGGGTTCGAAAATGGGTTCTTCATCTAGCAAGAATAAGAGGGATAAAGACAAAACAAAATTACAATGAGCTACTAAAAGTAATACTAGTAAAACTTACGCCAAGGTGGATTGCTATTGACACAATAATCAACGCCGGTGAGTTGGTCTTTAACCGGGTGTGGAACCAACTCATCCCCCTTCGCCGGTGCCGTCATCTTTTTCTGTTTTACAACCCAAAAAGTCACTTTCACCGGCGATATATATAATTCAATTCTCTTATTTCTGCAAATTAAACATGCAATGAACAAGGAAGCACATGCATGTAAAATAAAATCAACCCAGAAAGGTACTTCTGATCATTTCATTGATGACTTTAAGAGATAGAAATTTACTGTAAAAAGCTGAATAGAAGCAAAGCCCAACTGCAAAAAGGGCTACTAATTCCAATATTAGGAAAAGATGGTTTGGCAGAAGAAGTTGGGAAAATTTTCCCTTAGAAGCCAACAAACTTCGATCACATTTTTCTTGTATAAATGGTATTCAAGAACTTTGATGACATTTTTTTGGTTCCAAATCAAATGAATTAATAGACAAATTTCATCACTTAAAATTAAAAGTAGAGAAGTGACCGACAACCGAACAAGTAAACCTACATCAGCTAAACAGTCTGAGTGACGATCTCTTTTTGGACCTTTTAGAAACCCGGGGGTTGAGGTTGGTGTCAGCTGTACAAACCAAACCAAGAAAATTTTGATTGCTTTGTATAAGACCCAAGAGTTTTTCTTCTTGAAGTTATTTGCATATTTTCACTATTTCAGTTCAATATTTTATTTTTGGCTAAACTTTATAAGTAGACTATTACATGATGTTTGATACATTGAAATCCTTAACCATCAGCAATTTTTCCACATGCGAAGTGAAATGGAGTCATTTCTTCATTTCAGTGTTCGAAAGCAAATTGTAAAATGCAATAAGGATTTTTTTTTTATTTGAAAAAATTATTATTTGATATCGAGATGAAATGAAATTATATAATATGACATAAATAACATCTAAACATCAATTGTATTTTTCATATCTTAAAATCAAATATTTTATTAAAATGTAAATATCCATATATAAGAATGAAAATAATTATAAAATAACCCCTCTTAAATATCAAAAGAAAAAAAAGTACAAATATATAAAAAATTAACTAAGCGTAATATATTGAAAGTATAATAGTTCAATAGTTTTTTAAATAATAAATTTTAGTATGGAATGGAAAGAGAAGTTGGAAAAATCATTTAATTTCACTTCATTTCTACGTTAATTTTTATATAAGTTATAGCTTGCAAATAGAATGTATCAAGGGATAAAAAGATGATTAGACACTTGCAAGTAGAATGAAGTCATACTTCTTAAAAGATCAAGAGATGAAAAATCAATTAAACAAAAGTGTTTGCATCACTAAATTTTAATCATCTGCATATAAGAACATTAGTTTTCTTAATATGTTGATGGGATATAGTGATTAAGTTGAATTTAGGCATCGTGAATTTTGATAAACGAAACATTTTATAATTATAAGTAGTCCTTTAGTTGAGATAAATGGTATTCTTGTTCTGGTGGTCCTTCCTTTGCCATGTTTACAAAGAGGTAACATTATAACAATGTCACTCTCATAAATTCCAAGAATGCAAATAACTTTTATGAGAATGTAGTCAAAAAGCGGTGCACCAACCACCTTGTTTTTAATTGAGGCCATAAATAAATATAAACACCTCCTAACATCGTCCCCATATATTTTTTAATACATATTTATAATAATTTTATTAATATAAATTTTATAAAGTAAAAAATAAATTTTAAATTTTGAAAAATAGATTATATGAGAAAGTTAATATTAAAAAAATATATATTAAAGAGTATAGTAAAAAATATATTAAATGATGTTAAGTGAATAAACACACTATAAAATGTTTAGAAAGTGAATATTTGAATGCTTCTTATAATGTTGAGAAATGTTCAAAGTAAAGCTCTAATCTTTAAAAATATAAGTTATACTTTTTAAATTTAAAGTACACTGTATATCAAATTTAGATTAGTCAGTATCATATATATTTTTAACTATAAATGCTTAACGGAGGAGTTATTAAAAACATGCTGATAAAAGGGTTAAATTGATTAATGCTCAATTAAGGGTTTCCACACACACAAAAAGTTTATTTTTTTACTTTTCAATTTTATTTTCAATTGAGCCTATTAATCAATTAAACATTGATCCCCAAACACATATTTATTTTTTTAGGGTAAATCCCAAATATTTATTGTCATTGTTTATTTTTACTTATAAATTTTATTTTCAATCCCAAAAAAAAGGTTGTTTTTTGACTTTTTCAAATTTATTTTCAATTGAAACTATTAATCAACCCAACATTGATCCCCAAACATTTTGTTATCTTTTGGGGGGGGCTTCAAAGTTATGACCAAATTCGTCAAAGCCCAACGGACGATTTCACCAATCTTTCCACTAATTAATTTTGGACAACTTCACATTCAAATTATCTTAAAAAATTCGATTTTAAAAAAGAATGAAAAACAAAAAGGTTAAGAGGTTCTTTTTTTATTTCATTTAGAAACCAAACTAGTTAGAAATGTTATGCAATAGTACCCAGTTTAGAAATGGAATTGGATTTCAATTTTTTCAGAATCACAACCTAAAATATAATGAAAAATAAAAAGCCTAAAGAGCTCTTCTTTAATTTCATTTAAAAACTAAAATAATTAAAAATGATATTCAAGAGCAGCCTAAACCTATTAATCAACTCAACATTGTCCCAAACATTTATGATCATTGTTAAGAGAAAGTAATTTTTTTTTTTTTTTTTGGGGTAATTTTCGATTCTCCAACCGTGCAAGTTATGACCAAATTCGTCAAAGGCCACCGGACAACTTCACCAATCTTTCAACTAATGGACTCTATTTCCCTTCCCTAAACCTATTTCGGCTTTTTTTTTTTTTTTTACTAATTTAGCTTTTTACAAACCAACATATATTGCCACTTAACGGGCCCAATGAGGCCCATATTTCACTGGATCTTATACAAGAACATTTCTTTTACCAGCCTAAGATTACCGGATTGGGTCAGTGCACTGGTCCATTACCACAGATCATTAAGGGAGTTAAAAAAAAAAACTTTTTAGTCAAAGAAATGACATTAAATTATATTTTTCTGGAAATGTTATTAAATTATTTACTTTTTTTTTTTATTTTAAGAAACCTATTTACGAACTTACAAAGAACTTATATTGGTAAATATTTTTACACAATTACCACAAAACTTTGACAAGAAAACATGTATATTAACGGTGACTTTTTTTCTATGGTTAAAATAAAAAAATTGTAACTTTAATTTACTCAATTACACTAAAGAATGCAAATTTTAGTGAACAATTTAATTTTTTAAGTATATGACCTAATTGTGTCTCAAGTTAGTAATTTAAGTAAAAGTATGATTCATTTAACTAAAAGTTTTATGTTGGAATCATAATTTAAGATTTAACATACATTTAAATAAAAAAAATTTCAAAATTGTCTAATATATTTAGATTTCTTTATCTTATGACTCTTAACTTGTATTAAGGTACATTATTTATTTTTAAAATTCTTATCTTCATAAACTAAGAATAAAAAAGATATCGAAGTTTGTGCAAAAATAAAAAAACTACGGAATAAAAGTTAGAAGAAGATTAATAATAAAATTTTTACTCGAAAGAAAAACAAAATTTTCGGCGGTAAGAATTAAGAAATAAGTTTTGATTTGGGCCCACAAAGAATAAATTATTTTGAAAGATAGTGATCATTATTAGTAAAGTCCACCATCTAATGGTTGTATGCTAACTTACTGGGTTGATTCACACAGTTCACAACCCGGTTCCTCGGCCCCGAAACCCTAACACCTTCGAGCCATCTCGCTCACTTTTCCGGCTCCTTTAGCCTTCCTCCACCACCACCGGACGCTATCCATCCCCGCTTATATCTTTGATCCTAACTCTCATTTAAAGGAGTTCTAGTTGGGGCGTATAAATCGAGGCAATCTGCAATCAATCTGAGGTGAGATATTCTTTGATCTTTCCGATGTAGGTTTACTGACGAATTTCAATTGACTCGTCATGAAACATACATTCATGCTTAGTGTCTGTCTAGATTTTTGTTTGTTTCTAAGCGGATAGACTCTTGAGGTCATAAAATTGGAAAGAAATTTGTATAAATAAAATTTTATAGGTTTGTTGTAGTTGAAATTTGAATTCAGTTATTTCTTCATTGTGAACTTGTGGAATTTGCCAGTTGGTTTTGATGTTAATGGTCATCGTAAAAACATGTGAAATTTATCTTCTTGCTGTTCTAGCTGAGGACTCCTTATTAGAAATAGGTCGCCTTCATTTATGCTTGACATATATGTTTTATCTTTTCTGCTTAATTGAGATAAGCCTGATTGCCGCAATGGATTAATTTTCTATAAAATTATTGTAGAATAGCTTCCACGCTTGTAATTGGATTACCTGTTTTTGATTTATTGGTTGGATTGTTATAGACAAAAGAGAATTTAGTTTTAGGAAAAAAGAAGAGAGGTTAAGCTCAAATGCTAAAGAGTGTAACTAGTAGTATAGGCACTTGGAGATGTTGATTAACCAGATCAGCTGTATGAGATTTCTGCACATATTTTTTGTTTGATGGATGAGTTGTCAAGGTTTTAATGAATTTGTGGCAAGGGAGAAAATGATAGACAGATTTCCCTCACTAAATTTGTATGTAGGTCCATGAAACAAGTATATGAGCTTTTCCCAAGCATTTAAGTATGAACAAGGGTAACTGTTGCTAGGCCCTCCTGAATGTATTTAGAGAACAATGTGAAGATTTAATCTTTTCATTTGAAAATCTGGCTCTTCTTTCAATCATCTAACTATGTTTCTTTTTAAGATACACAGATCGAAAGTTAGTTAGAATGGCTGACAATGATAAGCCAACTGAGAACCATGAACCTACTCCTGATGAAAATGTAGCTTCTCAGAGTGAGTCAGAGATCTCAATTGATGCATTGGCACGAAAAGTCCAAGAGTCTTTATCCCTTGCAAAGAGGCACAAATTTTGGGAAACTCAACCTGTGGGGCAATTCAAGGAACTTGGTGATACGAGCTTGCCTGAAGGACCAATTGAACCTCCAACGCCCTTATCTGAAGTTAAACAAGAGCCTTATAATCTTCCAACCCAGTATGAGTGGATTACATGTGATATGGACTCAGAAGACATGTGTAATGAGGTGTATGTTCTGTTGACCAATAACTATGTTGAGGATGATGAAAACATGTTCAGGTTCAACTACTCAAAGGAGTTCCTTCGATGGGCACTTCGTCCTCCGGGTTATTATAGGAGCTGGCATATTGGGGTGCGAGTGAAGAGCTCAAAGAAGTTGGTTGCTTTTATTACTGGGGTTCCTGCAAGAATTAGGGTTAATGAAAATATTGTAAGCATGGCAGAGATTAATTTCCTTTGTGTTCATAAGAAACTTAGGTCGAAAAGGCTTGCCCCTGTAATGATTAAAGAAGTAACTAGGAGAGTCCACTTGGAGAATATCTGGCAAGCTGCCTATACTGCTGGTGTTGTTCTTCCAACGCCCATAACTACTTGTCAATATTGGCATAGATCTTTAAATCCAAAGAAACTCATTGATGTTGGATTTTCGAGGCTTGGTGCAAGGATGACTATGAGCAGGACTATAAAATTGTACAAGTTACCAGATAAAACCGCCACTCCTGGTTTCAGAAAGATGGAGCCCCATGACGTTCCTGCAGTTACTCGTTTGCTTCGGAATTACTTGAAGCAATTTGCTGTTGCACCAGATTTTGATGAAAATGATGTAGAACACTGGCTCCTCCCAAAGGAGGATGTTGTGGATAGTTTCCTGGTCGAAAGCCCTGAGACTCATGAAATCACAGATTTCTGCAGCTTTTACACTCTTCCATCGTCCATATTAGGCAATCAGAATTACTCTACTCTGAAGGCTGCTTATTCTTATTACAATGTGTCCACAAAGACTCCCTTGACTCAGCTGATGAATGATGCTCTTATTGCGGCAAAGCGGAACGATTTTGATGTTTTTAATGCTTTGGACGTTATGCATAACGAAACTTTCTTGAAAGAACTGAAATTTGGCCCTGGCGATGGAAAACTTCATTACTATCTCTATAACTACCGGATGAGACATGTGTTAAGACCATCAGAACTTGGGCTTGTACTATTATAGCTTGGGCTTTAATGCATCAGAGGAACAAAGTTTTGTTATCAAGTCCTGATTTTTTTTTTTTTTTTCCTAATTTTGAGTCAATGGGCTGAACTAAAGCTATCTCACCAGGTATGTGAATTCATGATTAAAGTAGATAACCAACCTGGAGATTAGAGAGGTAAATTTCGTTGTTTGGACTTCACAATGCTCAGATTTTTCAGTTTTTCCCCCTTTCCGCTCTTTATGTTGCCCTTTGTTTGCTGTTGGACTTTGATTATAAGAAAAGGTATGTATCTTGAATTATTGGATGGTAATCTTGATGTTGTTTGACATTAGTTATCTTATTGCTGTATTTTGTTGATTGATTGATTGATAGCAGTTCCATTAAGATCTATTATCATCATCTGGTGAATAGACTTGGAACAGTTTATGAATTTTGCACACCTATTATACCCTTGCTGAATTTTTTGGACTGAAATAAGGAATCTGGCAATGATTAGAAGTAGTGTTGTGCTGGAGTAGAAGAAACAGGGATAATGTGCTTACCCAGTGTTCTGTTCTGATAATTTGTTCTGCTTGTTCTTCTAGTTTTGGTCCTTTTGGAATGTGAAAGTGTAGTTAATCCTTTGTTCAGAAAGAAGTCTAGAAGTTGAGGCAGACGAATCTAAGGAGAGTGAGTTTACCCAGTTATGAGAAACTACCCTTGGAGGTTGTATCTTGCCCCGGGTGTATCAGAGCAGGCATACAAAATGCCTACTCAAGAAATGAGCTGCCTCAGGTTATGATATTCTTGAGTTGACTTGAAATGATCCAAATAGATCTTTTTTATTTAAATACCATTGAAACCTGTGTGATATTTAGGGGTATATGGTCCTCACGCTCGAGATACGGGATATCTGTGTTAAGTTTGACTCTTATTCGAGTATAAAGATTGGTATTCGAACCCCGTGTCATATATTTATGGCTGTCTAAAATAGAACTTGCAGCTTCATATTCTTCTTCACCATAGCTTGTGAGGGAGGCCTCACGTATATTTAAGGCAGAATCAAATTTGGTTTGCCGCTTCATAAGCAAATACGAGTTGAATGAGACATGTACTAATTGCATAGGAGAAGTTTAACTTTGCCTCAATCGATATCTTGACTTACACCCGTGAGCAAGTATTGCCAGGGATGGCAACGAGGATGGGAATTAAGAATTTCATTCTTGCCTTATTACTTTATATTATATTTCATTTTCATTTTGTTCTAATATTTAAAATTATGTCAAAGATTTTCGTCCATCAATCTCATTCTCATAACATTCTCAACTGGAAAAAATAAGACGAAAAATTCTCGTTTAGCCTCACGAAGAAACGGAATTAATAGTCTCCATTTATCCTCATTAGGATGTGTGAAAATTTTAATATGATTTAACCCCTATAATGAACTAAGATTATTAAAAAAATATCAAACTGAAAGCCTGGGAAAAACAATAAAGTTGTAAAGTAAATAAAAACATGGTGGAGTAAATTAACAAAAGAGAGAAATCACTTGCCCGTCTCTAATCTTCTCAACAGGAATGGGACAGGATGAACAGGGATGGAATGGGACAAAATAAAATCCCATTCCCATTTCATCCTCCCTTTTTTATCTTATTCATAGTCCGCTGTCAATTAAAGTTGGATAATTTCCGTCCCATTCGAAATTTACGAAAATAAATTCTTCTTTTATTTTGAAAAAAATAGGTATTTTAATCTTAAAGTTTATGAAAAATGAATTGTTTGTAAGAGGATATATGAATCCCAAAATAAAAAATGGGAAGAATTTTCATTTTGAAATTCAATCCAAATTGAGCCTAAGGAGGAAAATAATCTCTTGAATATAAATAGAATATTTTTTCTTGCTTTATTTATTTTTAAAAGTAAAGTCTTGAATATTAATCTCATTTTTTTTTTTTTTGGATAAATCTAACTCGAAAATATGAATGTATACTGTAAAAAAAACATTATTTTTCCTACTCTTTCTCTCTCTACACAATTTCTCTCTAACTTCTCTCTACTCCTTCTCCACTCTAAAACTAAAATCTTTAGCATTGAACTTATATAGGAGGTAAATATAGATCATTATAAAGAATTTGTAGAAGAAAATATCAATTTATATATAAAAAAAGTTGAAATAATTTCTTTATTCAAAATTGGGCTCGGATCGTAGAGTTATTTATGTTTCAAGTTTTTCAAATACCTACAAAAATTCTTTCTTTCTAAACCCTAAAAAAAAAAAAAAAAAAGCTCGGGTCGCCCGTCTAGGCGATTCGAGCCCAGTTTTGAAAAAAGAAATTATTTCAACTTTTCTTACGTCTAAATTGATATTTTCTTCTACAAATTCTTCATAATGATCTATATCTACCTACAATACAAGTTCAATGTTAAAGATTTTAGTTTTAGAGTGGAGAAGGAGTAGAGAGAAATTATATAGAGAGAGAAAGAGTAGGAAAAATAATGATTTTTTTTGCACTATACATTCATATTCTTGAGTTAGATTTATCTACTCCTGTTTTTAATGAAAAATAAGATAAATTTTCAAGATAATTTTTTAATGGGAAATAAGTAAAATCAGGAAGAAGGGTAAAAACATGTAATAAATTATAACCATTTTAATTGGTGATTTACTCTCTAATTTTTTTTTTTTTTAAAAATCGATTCATTATACCTACTTTTAGTAAACTCCATGGTGCCTTAATAAGATTTTTTTCTTTAGTAAGGGAAAAATGTTATCAAATAATACAAACATAAATGATTTATTTTACCTATGTGACTCACCCTTCTCTACAAAATTCCAAAAAATAAACTGAGGCAAAAAAAGCTTCATATTTTTATTGTCTAAGTGTTATGTTTATTTGAAACCATGTATTATGTTAACTTTGGACCTTTCTATGGCCCCAATTGTTATGTGTTGGGATTCGAAGTCTCTGTCGTTGAAGTGGACACAAACAAGAGCACTTGATGGTCCAAACAAAAATAAATAAAAAATCTTCTTCAGGAGGATCAACCTCTGGGATGAGCTTGCATTTGCTGGTGATTCTAATAGTACCAAGGAGTGTGGAACTTAACTCATTGAAACTCAAATCTAAAGTCTTCAATGACTGCAATTTTCCGTGAATTCTGCTAGATGCCAACTGAGAAGTTGTTATGCGTTTGAAAAGTGCATTCACAACGTGATATGGTATGAGAATTTAGATTCAAGTGAATTTATAAAAGCTTCAACAGATAAAGCTGAGATCTCCAATTCCGATTTCAAATTCTGTAATAATTAACATCCCAATTAGCCAAGAAAAATATACTTTTGTGCTTATAAATGAATTCAAAATAGTACTTACTAGTTGTCTCGCTCGAAGGAAACAAAAAAAGAGAAAAATGAGGGCAAAGCTCTCATTTCATAATTTACCATTTCGACAACCTTATAATAAATACGGGAATTCAAGCTAATCCTTGTGTTCATTTCGATAATCTTCTGTACTCAATAAATTGTAATAAAGTTAAAATAAAGAAAATAAACACTTTTGAGAAAGCAAAATCATAATTACCTCAATGGGAGGAGGTAGTTTTTTCAAAACATATATAGATTAATGATATATATAAATATATAAATAGACTAGTTTAAAAATATATAAAAGGAAAATTTGAAATGAAAAATGATAAAAGGAAAAATTGAAATGAAAAATGATAAGTTTTTTTTAAAAAAAATGGAAAACGGACCTTTAAATGTATGAATTGTTTTTCTCTTAAAAAAATGTATGATTTATTTGCTTAAAAAAAGAAGAAAAAATAAAAAATGACATATAATTACAATTCTTATCCCAATCGGTTAAAAAATTCTTATGGATGGAATAAATTTTTTAAATTTAAATGAATGTCAATTTTTTTAATTAATTTAATGGATTAAAAATACGATCAACTAATAACACGATTTAAAAATAATTTAAAAAAATTAGAAAATTAAATTGAGATATTGGAAGATTGAGAGAACTTTAAAACTAAAAGTATCCCTCATTAATATATCTATATATATATATAAATTGCTAGTTGGTATGGTTATTGTTTGTATATAAAGATGGTTGTTGAGTGTGTAGATGATATGCTACTATTATAAGTATAAATATTGGCACAATTAATTTGAGTGGTTTAAATATGTCTCCCCGATTCAATTGTATGAGAGGAGGGAAGGGAAGGGCAGGGAAGGGGTTCAGATGTCAAAATCAAAAATCACTCTCACAGCCCCTTCAAAGCCTTAACTAAATTGGTTTGCTAGTATTTGCATTTTTCTGTTATATAACGCAAAACCTCTTCATTTTTATGTTTTTGTTTCCCATACCAACAAAGGAATGAAATACTGAAACTAGTATTCAAATCCATAACAGAATGGACTCGTGAACATGCACTTATATAAGTACCGCTCTTAATTTTTTTTTTTTTTTATTTGTCACATTTCAAATATTATTTATTTAAAAGTATTAAAATTATTTTTTATAAATTAAAATATTCTCTAAACTTTTTTCTCTTGAACTTATATTAGTATGTTAAAAGAATAAAAAGATATTAGAATTTATTATTAATGAGATGGTAAAATAAAAAAATTAATGAAATATCACCACGAAATCACAATGTGATAACATAAACAAAAATTCTCATAATGTCATAAGTAAACAAATAAATAAAAGAGGAAGTAATAAAACATATGTTTATGTCACTCGTTTAGTAAACAATTTTAACATTTACAAAATGTAAAATTTTAGTCAAAATTAAATTCTCTTATAAATAGTTAAAATTTATAAAATTTAAAATTAAACTATATATCAAATCACATAAACACGTTCACATGAGTATCTTCTCAATTATTATCCATGAAAAAGTAAATCAAGGAACATTCCCTTATTATTATAAGTATTAAATAAACAATACTATCTTATTATTAATCAAGATCCTCTATTACAACTTCATTTTCGAAGTATCCTATAATATATATATATATAGCAGTTTAAATCTAATAAAGTTGATAGAGGCGGTATGGTTCGAATCAAGATTGTCAATAAGGAGTTCTTTTACTATTAAATTATGATCATATTTGAATTATGTTTGATATATAATTTATGTTTCTTTTTACTAGAGTTTTTTCTAAATAAAAAAGAATTATATATTATTAATATCGAAAGAAATAGAGTGAATTACATGAAGAGGAATATTATTAGTCAATTCTTGAAGATTGTTAAAGATTAGTGAATCCTTAACTTGTATGTCCTGTGCACATGAGAAAAAGAGACTAAACATACATTAATATTATTAAGGAAACTAAAAGCTAGACATCCAAGTTTCGAGAGGTCTTCACTTTGCGAAGAGAGCCTTCTGACAGCGGTGAGTGAATCACTTTCAATAATAAACCGTCCAATACACAAAGAACCTGTAATATAGCCTTCAATATGTCTAATACTTTACCATAGTCAACAGAAAAATGACCTGGGCGAGGGGTGCATTTAGCCAACGGAGAAATTCCAAGATGATTCCTAATAATAATGCCAATACCGATCTTGTCTTCAAAGAAAGCTATGTCTCTATTTATTTTAAGAGTCTCAAGATCAAGTGATTTCCACAATCGGGGAGAGTTCTGAGAGAGGTCACCATTAGAGGAATAGAAATCTCCTGAAGTTTTAAAAACTCATAAGAGAGAAATGTGTTTGAAGGGCAATTGCACTTGTAGTCATGATGGTACCTTCGTGTCAAAATTTGTTCTTAACAAACTAAATCAACCAAGTACAAGTGACAAAAGTAGTTACTTTCTATGGCAAATACTAAATAGAGATTGATTGCATGATATCTCTAAAATTTAAGGCATGAATCTGAATCCATTTTCTACCAAAATACAAGTAGCTCCAAACTTCTTTGGCAAAAGTACAATCAATGAGAGTATGTATATAATATTCAAACTGGAACTCACAATCAATACAACTAGTGCCCTCATATAAACTCTTTTTCATAAGATTTTTCCCTATTTGAGAGAATATGCAGCGCTCGGCATAAAAATAATTTGACTTTGGGCTGCACTGGAAGCTAATGGGTGTAGTTCCAGAGTTTAGTGTCTTGATGAAGATTTGAAGGGCCTTCAGCAAGTATTGGGCTTTTGATAAAATTTATGCCAAACTTGTTACCGGATTTAACAATGTATATTCCACTTGAGGTATAGCTCCAAATAATTTTGTCCCCAGGCCAAGAAGGGTTAATTGGGATTTGAAGGATGGCATCTACCTCATAATGTATTAAAGGATAGCGAATCATGTCCTTCCTCCAGCAACACTGATTAAAATTAATGAGATCAGCCATCTTCTTTTCTAAACTTCTAGAGAGGAAATAGGAAGATGGATAAAACCTATTAAGGGAAGGTATCTATCTGGAATGTTCAATGATAGAAGAGGACTAGTTTAAAGGCCTTGCCTTATGAAAGAAAGGAAGGATAAGAGGAGAAATACCTTCAGAAGTAGATTCATGAAAGGGAACTATCGTTGTCTAGTGTTGAGATAGAGGCTATAACCGATTGGGTATTGCAGGCCTAGAGAGAGAAGATCATGACCTTCTAAAAGGTTTTGCCAAAGAAAAGACGGTCAATGACCTAATGAAGCATCCAGAAAATTTCCAGAAGGAAAGCACTTGGCTTGGAGACATTTGGCCACCATAGTAGATGGAGATGACAAAATGCGCCAGCATTGTTTGGCAAGTAATGCAAAATTGAACCCTTCAAAATCCCCAAAGCCCATACTCTAAAATTTTTTAGATTTGCAAAGATCTCCCAGGATTTTCAGCAAAGCTTTTTGTTTCATTCGCAGACACCTTAAAAGAATTGTAAAACCATGGAGTTGAGAGAATGATGACATTAACAGGCAATAAAAGCAAGACATAGTATAAATAGGAATAGCTTGAACCACATTTTTAATGAGCATGACTTTTCCTGCTTGTAAAAGGAATGTTTTCCCTCTAACCATTTAGTTTTCTCCAAACTCGGTCCTTAACGAACTGAAATATCTATTTCTTAGATCTACCAATAAGACACGGCAATCCAAGGCAGGTTCTATAACCTTTGAGGTTGGAATCCCACAGTTTGATATAAAACATTGTAACTAGAGAGGAACAAGTTTGTCAAAGAACAAAGCTGATTTTCAAAAATTAATTTCCTGACAGAAATGGCAAAAAAGTCATGCAGAACATTGTGAATAGCTTTTGCTGATCAAGATTAGCTTTACAAAAAATGATACTATCATCAGCAAAGAAGATGTGAGAAATAGAAGGACAAATCAGAATTAAAACGAAGACCAGAAAATAAAGTATGTCTCTCCACATATTGAATCACGGAAGAAAATTCTTCGACACATATAATAAACAAGTAGGAAATCACCTCGGCACATGCCCCTAATAAGCAAAACTAGGAATGAGAATATCATTAACAAAAACAGAAAAAAGAATGGCGCACTTGCATTTTATAAGAAAAGAAGTAAGATTCTAAAGAAAATGCATAGCGAGTATAATAGATTTAATGAAATTCTATTCAACCTTATCAAAAGCCTTACTAGAATTTAATTTAAGAACAAAATGATTCGACATGTTAATTTTTTAGTATTCAAAAGTAATAATGAAATTGTAAATATAACTATTGAATTATTAAATCTTAATAAATCATTAAACTTTAAGAAAAACTTATTAATCTACAGTAATATATGCCGGCTACCGCGTTTTTCTTTTTTTGGTTAAAAAGAGAATCCTGTTATTAATTGCCAAAAAAAAAAAAAAACATTCTTGTTTGCCTTTTTTGAAAAAATCCAGCGTATCAATGCATAAAGATAAAGTAATGTAGTAGTATTACCCCTTTTTTCCCCAGAAAAGTAATTTTATATCTATGTAATTGTAAAGGGTATACTTAGCATTGAAGGTAGTTTGACGCGTATTGTACGCGCATGTTAGCTTACATGCGCAGCACAGCACAGCACAGCACAGCCCTCTTTAGTTATTTACACTGCTTCGAAGTTTCCTCACCACCCCCACCCCCACCCCCTCCCAAAAACAAGAAAAAAAACTGCTTCAAATTCAAAGTATATATAAATGCCAATTTCCTTTTTTTTAATTATTTAAAAGGTTTTATCACCTCGTTAACAACCCCAACCCAACATTACCAATTTCACCCCTCTCTCCCTCTCTCTCTCTCTTCCCCTAATATAAATTTCTCAAAACCCCCTTTCTTCTCTATTTCTTCTTTCTTTCTTTCTTTCCCCTAGATAGAACAGAAAATCTCTCTCCATCTCACAACAAACCGCAAATCTTTCTACCCTTTCTTTAGGAAAAAAAATACTAGACAATTTTGAATTTCATCAATAATGAGTTACTACAATCAGCAGCAGCCTCCCCCTGTTGGTGTTCCCCCTGCTCAAGGTTTGATCAATTTTTTAATTTAAATTTTTGCTGAATTTATCAAATTATTGTTCATCTTTTTTTTCTTTTTTGATGATTTGATTGATTGGATGAGTGGATCTTGTGTTGTGTTTACCCTTTTTGATCTTTTGATTTTGATAATTGTGTTTTATTTTGTTTTTTCCCTTCTGAATGTAAAGGTTATCCCCAGGAATATCCTAAGGACGCATATCCTCCACCCGGTTATCCTCCCCAAGGTTACCCACAACCACAAGGCTACCCTCCTCAAGGTTATCCTCCGCAATACCCGCCCCAGTACGCTCCTCCACCGCCTCCTCAGCAGCAATCTAGCGGCAGCAGCGGTTTCATGGAAGGCTGGTAGGTTTCCCAATTTCTTTCAATTTTCAATTTCTCGCATATGTGTTTGTTTTTTAGTTGCTTTAGTATATATAACCCAGAAAAGGGTACAAGATTGATTTGATTCCTCTAATTTATGATTGGATCTGTATCAATCTCGGCTGTAGCGGCGAGTTGACCAACATGGTAGCCAGCCGCCGCAAACTTTGACATACGTCAGTTTTGATACTGGGAATTCTGTCAATCACGGCCTTAGAAATCTTGATCTTTTACATGATCGGTTTGGCCCACCTACTTAGTTGTAACCTCCTTAATGACCCTCCCTGATTCAATAGTTGGAAAATTCACAGAATTGCGAGGAAGCCAATTGAAACAAACTTATTGGATTGTAAATTTATTTTGCTTGCCAATTATCTAATTAGGAGCAACAAACGACACCCTGTGGTGGTGGGTTCGCGCACTATGTTGATGGAATTTCGGGTCCACTAGGGCTACCGACACCCTTATAATGTTCCACTTGAGATTGGATATTACTAAGTTGATAAAGAATCTGTCTTTCTTGCCTCTTGTGATTTATTGATCACCTTGTAATTTTAGTAAAAATTGTGTTTTGTTTCTGTGTTTATGTGACCCTCTGTTCTAGTAGTATAATACAATTTAATAAAGAAGATTGCATGTGATGATTCCCACCCACCATTGATGTGGAGGACAAAAGAGAGGTCAAACAAAGTCTTCATTCATAGGAAATGGAGTTGTTTTAGAATTTGTTGATCAAATTTGTCTGCTTTATTGTTCTTGGTTTGAGGTTTTTTTTAAAATGTTCTTGACAACTTGGAACTGATTGGGATTTGTTTGGAATAATACAGTTTGGCTGCATTGTGTTGCTGCTGTCTCTTGGATGCCTGCTTTTGATGGAAGCAATGTAGAGAAGAGGAGAAGACAGCTCTGAAAGTGTTTTATTAATCAAAGATTGCTGTGAGGAAGACTTTGATTTGGGTGTTGGGGTTGGGGGGTTTTGGTGGCTGTGGATTATTGTTATTATTCATCATTATCATCATATAAATTCTAAAAACCATTATGTGTTTTCTCAAATTTTAATAACAATCTGCAACTTGAGTTGAAATTCCCTCTCTCAGTATATTTGCTCCTCTTGGAATGAATGTCTTATGTTGATTTGCAATGCCTTTTAGATTAAATTTGTGTATAAATTTTCAGACTTAAGTCATTCTATGAAAAAGATTATTGCATTCAAATAATCTTTATTACCCTTTCTGCAGATAACTGCAGTGAGCAGACTCGGTTCTCCCCCCTCTATTCGTTAGGATTTGCAGCTGCCTTTGACCCTCTCTATTAGGTTTAGGGGTTAGACTTTAGACCAAATAAAACCCACCCACCCCCCACAACACACACACCTGTTGATCTAATGTATCACACAAATGCAGCAGGGGGCATGGTGTGTTTGTGTAGCAATTTTATTTTATATTTTTAGGAGGCTCCAGTTCGTATAATTCAAATCCATTTAAATTTTTTTATTTAAATTTTTTTATTATTGTGAATGTTAATTATGTAGTAAAATAAAATAATTTCTTTTTTGGGCTGTTTAATTTGATAAAATGTAATTATAAATAATTTATATTTATATTAAAGTATCAGAAAAAATTTTAGTGTATTTATGTGAACTAAATGCGTTAAGAAAATTTGTATTATATTTTTAATAAATGAATTAAAAAATTTCAAATCATGTTAGTTAAATAAATCAACTTTGTATTATTTAATATTAATTATTTTTGAATAAAAAAAATATATAAAAAAATGTCAACTTTTACAAAAATAAAGATATGAAGAATGAAATTTAGAAATTTAATTACTCTAAACAATTTAATTGAATCATTCATAATTTAAAAAAACATAAATGGTATTATTTAAATTTTAGGATAATGCTAATTTCAAAATCCAATTGGAAAGTAAAAGGAATATTCCTTTCCTGGATTCCACCACTATTTTACTTGTTCTATGGAGTTATATTCTTTCCCAAACAATAAGTAATCTTCCAAACGCTAAAAAACAATGAAAATCATTTTCTTTCCCAAAGATAAAATCTATAACGACCAAATAGGGCTTTAAGGTTTTCACTGATTCAAAAATATCTTTTCACTTTGATTCTTAAATTACACTGTTATATAAGTTGAAACATGCTGCTTAGGCACAATATCTATTTATTGACACAGAAAAAAAAATTATAATGTGTCTTTTAATACATATTTAAATTTAGAGTTCTAATTTTTATAAAGAAGTGCAACACAAAAATAGAGAAAACCGGCCATTTCTATAAACAATTTTACCTAAAAAATTATGTTAAATTCTTACTTCAAAAACATGCTTTTGAAGGAGAGATACCATTTCACTAATAGGGAGTGAGATGAAAAAAAAAAGATGTTTTTTCTCCCTTAAGAAAAGGGCCAATAAGTCCAATTGCATCATGGGGGTAACATGTGGATAGTATGAATTGTCTAAACAAGAATTCATCTTTTAATTTAACGGGTATTTTTAATAGAAAGATACTCGTTTTATATGAGTAAGAATTTTACTACTTTGATCATTTACCTTCATTGACCTAAGTCTCTTCGGAGGATTACAAGGGAAACATTCTCTAATGCAGCTATAACACCTAAACAATGGGTTTAAGAGTAGTTTTACTACACTAAAAGAGGCTTTAAAAGGTTATTTAAATATATGTTACTTACTATGCTGGAGGGTACACTTAACACTAACTTTATTGACATAATCTCTGCTTTGCCTCACCTCCCCATAGTATGGATCTGGAGAGTTTTAAGGAAAACAGAGATCCTAGTTCCTTTCTCTACTTTTAACTCAGAACTCATATTTTTCTATGAGAATGGAGTCGACTTCATTATCCGCGTGCTGTTGTCTGAGCATGCGACATATTAATTTCTGCCGCAGAAGTGCGATTACTTCCTTAGAAGTTCGACTGAGAAATTCTCACCACGTACTCTTCCGGCGAACAATCTACGATTGAGAGATATCGACAATATAATAGATTATTTGAGTGTCTGGGATGAAATTTGTTTCTTTCACCAGCATTCTGCTATATGTAAAATATTTTTTAAAAAAGTTTAGTAAAAAGCTATTTTTGAATAAAATTAAAATATATAAATTATTTATAGACAATTATGATAATTTATTCAAAAAAATATATTAAAAAATATATTAAATAATTATCAACGATTTATTTATGTGTACACAAGATTGTAACCGCTTTAAATTTTATAAATATTATTTGTTACTAGAGATTTCTTTGTTTACTTTAATTATTTTGCAGGTTAATACCAAAGAAAATGTCTACAAAATTTAAAATTTTAACACTTTAAAAAAGAATTTGTATAAATGATGAGAGGCGACCACCTTCTTAGTTCCATCCTTGCCTGTACTACAATAACAATCAATACAGGATTGAACCACATGTTACTTTCCAAGTCTCCCCGTTTTTACATTTACATATCTTACTTTCGCCAACCTTGGAAAAATGACTAGGTTCAGAACATGTACAAGTCAGTTTCAGTACCTTTAAAAAAGAGTATATTCTTGGTGCCACCAAACATATCTCACAGAAATACAGAAATATACTTACCCCCTCCCACCCAACATCTTGCTAATAAATCTAGATGGATCCTACTCTCAATAATCTTGAAAGGAAGGGGGGCTAAGAGAAAAAAGAATATTTACAAGCAGTAGCTTCAGCTGGCCGGAAGAGATAAAACTTATTGGATCACTATCAAGATTGGAAAACCACTCTGTTAACTTCATCATGCACGAACCATCTGCAGATAGTTCAAAAGAGAGTATGTTGGTAAAGATTGAGATCTCTAGCAATAACTAGCATTGGGTGCAGCAAAGACATTTAATCTAGCATGTTGAACTAGTGAAGATTGCAATGATAACTAAAACAAGCCGCAATTGCATTTCAGAAAATAACAGATGGAATAACTTTGAATTAGTGAATTATATGACCTAAAATCAAGTTATACTCTTCAGCAAGGTCAAAGCCTCTAGGCATATTCTTCAGAAGCATAAAAGGCAATGAAAATCCAATACAATAGTGAGGGGGTGGGGATGGGGGGAAGAGGCAATATTCTGAAGATCTTACCATCCTCGGGATGCTTCTTCCTTTCAGGGTCTTCATTGCTGCTTCTGCAAAAGCCTGTGCTGCATCTGCATCAGCTTCAGCTGCTTCTGCCTCTTTTGCAGCCTCTTCAGCATCTGCAATTGCAGCTTCAGCATCAGCAACTGCTTGTGCGGCAACTGCAGCAGCCTCTTCAGGAGTCATACTCCTCATCTTGGCTAACTCTAAATCAATTTGAGATTTTGTAATGATATCAATATCTTCATGGTCAATCATAGGTGAAAACCTCTGCCTTGTTTCCTGCCTTCCTTCCAAGAGCGGAAGGGAAGGCTTTCTTCGTCTGTCAGACAATGCTGAAGTTGGTGCTATTCTGTACTTGCGCTTTGTCTGCAAGATAGATGGCAGATTATACAGCAGACCCTGAAAAAAATAGCTAGCCAGATACCAAATCCGAAATATATATTGTAGACAATCTTACCTGGATTTTAATTTAATAGAAAGGATAAAAACAAAAACTGAGCAATCAAGCAAACAGAGGGAAAATTTACCTTTACAAGTTTTCCGGTAGCAGTCAAATACTTTAATTTAGCAGACAATAACCTTTTGAAGTTTGGTGGTGCCCAATATTGATCCTACAAGACAGAAAACAGAAAATCTCTAAATAAAGCCTGACCGAATTCTATTTTTGCAACTACAACTTCACATGAAGTACTTCACAAAAGCTTCAATTTCCCCAACATGATTAACAGAACCAACCAATCTTTAAAGCAGAAAAATGTGTGAAGTTTAACCATTTAGGGATGGAAGTAAATAAACAATCTCAACATCAACTACAGGATTCAAAATTGCTTATTCTGAAGCATATTTTCACATTGCTTGATGTTCAAACAATTACTACAGGATGTGAGACACAGGCTTAGATGCGTAACCAATTTCCTTTTTCTCGACATCGTCAAAATACATGGCTAAGAAACCTACCTCAATGTATTCAGCAATGGTCGTCTTGTTAGAACCACCAGGCTCCTTCAGGTTGTTTATGGCATCCATTATAAGATTATCCAACCTATAACAATGAAAAGAAGGAGAAAAATAATGTGAGTAATCTGCTTGTACACACAGATGAACCAGCGTTAACTAGATAATACTGTTGACTACTGAAGACCATTCTCGTCTTATTTAGTAATTGGGGGAATGGGATCTTGATGAAAGACACCCTTGTAAGATTTATGATACTGTATCTGATCCACAGCCTACTAAATAGCTCCGGCCTCTAAAAGAAACAACAATAACTAATACAGCACTTCACATATCCTATGGAATTGGTAATACTAAAACATTAGAATTGCATATTTTGCATGAGAATTTTAATATCAGATAACACATTGTGTATTAGTCATATGATACTTGATGTACACAAAGAATCATAATTGCTAAGTACTTAGCAGAAAATAATGAAACCATAGAAACGCTTCTGTCCAAGGTGCAAAAAAGTTGTTCCACATAAAGCATAAAAGCCTTTTCATTGGCAGTTATATGTGATGTGCTCCACCTTATAACTGATCTTTTGGAGCCACCAACTTGTGGAGAACCACTGGAAGTTGCAAGTGCCTTTGCATCAATAACATCCTCATCACTTTGAGCAACAGTATTGACCATAGCACTCTCATCGTATTTAGGTGCCTGCTGCATCCTCTTGAGAGCTAACCTTGCCCTCTCTCGAGAACCCCAGCCATTTGCCATGACACTCATGTTCCTCCATTTATCCTGGCAATGAGAAATGTATAAGATGAAATCCCCGTATAGACAACATCAAATAAGCGTGTGATATAGATCAGAAACTACCTATCAGCGACTCCAAACAATATATGGTAATCATTTCCGAGATGCACACAATGAAGTAAATTAGGAGAATTATACCTTGAGATCTACGTTGGAGCGGAGACAAAGGACACCACTAAATTCCGGGTCTTTAAGAATTGTACGCCACTTGCCTGGTCCATGTTTAAGGACCCCAGCTTTAAGAGCTGCTTCTTCTTCTGGAGTCCACTTCTGCTTAGGTGCACCCATCAGAGGATTGACTCACTAACTCCAAATTTATAACCCTACAAAAAGCATTCTTCTAAATAAGACATTACATATACATAAATGCCAAACTCACAATTCTCTCTTAGGGTTCTCGTAAAGATCACATCCAGAACCCAAAAGATCAGTTTAGAAAGTCTGCGTATTTCCATTTTGGACAGGAATTACTTGAAGTGATATTAAAAATTCCAACTTCAGGTTTTGTTCTGTGTATTGAATCATAAAGAATTCTAAAGAATAATAGGTAAAGATATTGAATTCCCACTATAGACCCTGAATTATCATCTGATGTTCACTGGTCTGATGGAAAAGAGAAAAATAAAACCCAAAACTGCATGAAGCAATGAGAAACCCCGGCATAACAGCGACATGCACTCAAGTAGAGATAACAGCGAAATGCTAGGATATGTATTCTGATGCATATGATTACTTGTAAATGTGATCCTTTTCCTCCAATTTTTTGAGCTATGAAGCTAAGAATGGGTTATTTCAGCAATATCAACCGTTATACACACACAAAGAGAAGAAAAGAAAAGTTATCATAGGCAGCATAAGATATATTTTCTTTATCAACAATGGGAAAACATGCTCCAATCTCTCATTTCTATCCCCCGCAATACCAAAATCACAAGCAGACATCAACAAATCTGAAAGTACTCTGAATATTTCAGCTGAAAAAATGCAAAGAGGAAAACTTTGCATGTACGCTTAGCCCCCATCAGGTATTTAGCAACCCAGGAAAATTTTCTAATTTTGCATAACTATTCGGGAATGCTCGAATCCCACTAGAAATCAGGATTTTGACAAGCCACAAACCGAAACCCTAATTACATCCAAATGCATAGATAATTCTCAAAACCAGATACAAATTGAACGGAACAGATAGCTTTTGTTAGAAGATTAAGGAAAGAAATTATACCAAAATAAATCTGAAATGCAGATAAATCGATTTGATTGTACGAGCTGCAGAATTTGGAAGGGGTAAATTTCATCGCTGGCTCTTTTCCTTTTCAAGGTATAATAAACAGTTTATGTTGGAGAAGAAAAAAGATTAATTGGGTTCCCGCAGTTTTCTTTCGGGTTAAATATATCCAAGTACCCGAATTTATGACGTGCCTATCAATTGACTCCCTATCTTTCTTTTTTTTTTTGGTTGGCTAAATATTTGACTTCTTATTTAAAAAAAGAGAGTGGTTTGATTGGTAATTTGGATAAATATTGATTTTTTAAAAAGTATTTGATGCATTTATGGATTTTTCACATGTTGTATCAGTTACAAAGCAAAAAAATACATCAATTTTGTTGGTGAGTAGTATATTTCACCCTTCAGCTTGATCTAATTAAAAATTTAAATTAAATTATATATTTTATCATGTAAGAAAATATCGATATTATAATCATATAAGAAGTTAAATAGTATAAACAAAATATAATTAAAAAATAATGTTACAAATAAATAACATTGGAAACAAATTTTTTTTTTCCGAAAGAATCCCTGAATTATATTAAATTAAAAATATATATATAAGAGAATCAACACTTCATAGAATTTACTTACAAAATATTTTCTTTCATTCACTTTGAGGTACCTAAATGAACTCTCTCCAAAATTTTAATTATATATATTTATAAAGTAAGTCGCATAAATTCTTCTATAAGTCAGATAAGATCTTTCCTAAAAGAGCTTTTTCTTAGAAAGTAAAGCTAGTTGTCAATGAGAAGGTTAGGCTAAAATCGACGATTGTAGACTGAGTTTGTAATATTTGATTATGAAACCTCTAGGCTAATTGAAATTGTCTCTTTGAATATCATATCCTAATTATTAACAATCTGTCTTTGTTTCGCCATGTCACTTAAATTGAGATCAACCACTGAGTCGGATATGCAATGTTAAAAATACCGACCAATGAGCCACTAGCAAACAGTCCACACCCTTGATAAAATTAAAGACATTTGAATTTATTTGATAAATATTATTTATTTTTTTAATATAAAAAGTGACAGATTACGAGCGGAAATTACATAAATATCAATTAAATTAAACACAATTATAATTAAGAAAGAATATAATTACTCGAATAAGGCCTCACGGACTTATGAATTTTACTATATAGGTAATATATAATAAATATGTAACAAAACAACTGCAAGAAGTAATTTGGAATACATTAAATTCGATAAATTAAAATGTAGGTAACTGAAAGATTTAAGAAACTCGAATGACCAAGAAGAAAGATGATGCCTTGAAACATTCGCTCATATCAGTGGAGCAATATTACAATTAAAATAAATTTGAGGGACTAAATCAGAATAATTTGTTAAAAAATAATAATTATAAAAATTAAAACCCCCCCCCCGGCCACGCTAGAAAGTAATCAATGGGTATCCCCTGCAAACTTTGCTGGCAAATCAAGAAAATGAAAACCAATTTATAAGGTTAGCGCCAATTCCTTCGTCGTTTCAGGTATCACTCGGCAAAACCCTTCTTGAATCTCTCGGGGCGGAGTATTGGATGGTAATTTGATCTTATTTGAAGAATTGTGATTCTAATTTGATGCAGTAGCTCTTAGGTGATGCCGTGAATTTGTATATGCTATTATAGAAGCTTTGTTTTCAGATATGGATGAATATTTGGATAGTACCCAATCCATGACTGATCGCATCCAACAGTTGGAGCGTGGTATGTATTTACGATGTTATGTTCTTGTTAATTTTACTGAATTTTGTGATTTATGAACTTAATGTTGTTCGTTTATCTGAGAACTGATTGAAGGACTATGTAATGTTATTGGGATAAATGGTTGATGGGAAATGTCCTATGAAACTTGTCCTAAACTTATTTCTGTATATTCTTGCTGGGTGATTAGAAAGAGGTAGTTGATTGACATTAGAAATTAGTAGTAAAGAAACAGCTCTCGGGATTCTGCAGCTTTGCCCCTATTTCGGTTGTTTTCTGGAAATATAAGACAGGGAATTGGAGGTTGAGCATTAAAGTTGGTTTCTTGCAATTGAAGAAGTTGGAGATGGAAAATTTGGCAATAACCACTACTAGCACTATTTATTAAGTTCCAATGTCCTTCATGGATATTTCTGTTAACATCTCTCGTCCCTGCAATAGAATAGGCAATAGGATGGTAATGAAAATGGTTCTCTATATCTTTTAGCCATGAGTTTTGTTTCTGATAAAAACTGTTGCTAGTGAACTTGGATGGTTTATTGTTTGTCGAAATATTTTGACATCTAGCATGGGATACTAATTTATCTTATGACTAGGGTAAGGCCCTGGTTTATTGACCTGGCTCACCATTTTTCTTCTGCAGAGCGTGATGAATTACACAAAGATATTGAACAATTGTGCATGCAACAAGCTGGAAGTAGTTACCTGGGGGTTGCTACTCGAATGCATTTCCAGAGGTAAAACATTTAGACATGCAATTTTTGGCTCTTTACTTTCATCTTTGTATGTGAGTGTGTAAAAGTAGTTATCATTTTCTGGTGGATGTAAGAGGATGCCTTTCACATTTTGCCAATTAGGACAGCTGGGTTGGAGCAGGAGATTGAGGACTTAAAAAAGAAGTTAGCTGCATGTAAGAGAGAGAATCAAAATCTTCAAGAAGAGCTCTCAGAGGCTTACCATATCAAAGTGAGGACTTCTTTGATTCATTTAACATTTCTTAACTGCTTTACATGCTGTTAACCATGTTTCTTTGCTTTTTTCTAGACCCAGCTTGCTGGACTACATAATACTGAAGTCTTAAAGGTATTTCTGCATTTGGACCCTCTTTATTCACTAGAAAAGAAAGCAAGTGCCGGAAAAGCATACTATCTTAGGAATCTCAAATGCATGATATGTTTGGGTGGAAACTATTGATCTTTGATAACAGTAACTTGAAAAATTTATTCCAACATTATATAAGTTGGGGCTTGTTCGTTCTGTTTATGCCAGAATGCAGAAGCAGAGAAACAGGTTAAATTCTTTCAAACTTGTGTAGCTGCTGCATTTGCTGAGAGGGATAATGCAATTGTGGAGGTTATGATCTTTCTCTTATTTCTTATTCTTTTACTTATTATTAATTTACACTAGGAGATCTAGTCGTAAAACCTTTATAATCATGATAGTGCCTCTGAGACAGCTGTATTGTTGAGGATAAAATGGCTCAGTTTCCATCCTGTCTTCTTAACATATAAAGTGAGCCGAGTTATGTGATGATGAATATTGGTTATTTTATTTTCGCGTAAAATGTTTCTGGATGTAGCTAGTAACCTAAGGCAATTCCATGTGAGTTATATATATGACATACACAAACGCATACACACAAACGGCTCCCTACATTAAGGGTCTTCCTATATGTAGCTTCCCCTGATCCAGATAGTGGCAAAAGCCTCATCGGTTGGTTTTATCTCTCCAGCGCTGGTGAATCAGGGAAAGCTATTAATTCAAATAATTTTCTTATCAATAATACATGAGCACGAATGTATATTTGTGTCCCCTCCTTTTACAAGAGGTTCCTGAGATGGTTTAAAGATGAAGTATGCTTGTTGTAGGCAGAGAAAGCTAAAGAAAAGGAGGAGCGTATGTCAACGGAATGGACTAAGCTTCAGAAGAGGTATTTCACTCCTAGTAACATCATTGATCAACATTCTTTTGGAACATGTTTGACTATTGATTATGAGTGTACTGTATAGAGAGCTTCTGCTTCATCCTTAAGATTGTTAATTGAATTTTGATCCATGATTGTTGTTCTTGGTGTCTTAACCTCTCCTAGAGGGTGACAGTTACGAAAAAAATTTTAGTAGCTCTCTGGTCTCTGTGAAGCAAAATTTGGGTGAAATGTTTTGCTCTCTGCGGTTATAAAATTGAGGAATCTATTTCTGCCGTTGTGAATAATTGTAATTTTAACTTCAAGGTAATGTTCTTCTTTGGTTTTAGGATTGAAGAACTCACATCTGAATTGCTTGAAGAAAAGAAGCTTGCAGCTAAAATGAAGATTGATCGAGATAAATGGGAGAAGCAGACAGAAGCTTTCAGAAAGGTACTCAGCTTGTTTTGGATCTAGTCTATACTAAATCACTCTATATCCTCTCGAAATTCAGGATGGCTTTTTGGGGTTGTAGAAGCTTCAATGTAATTATTTATAATTTTTCCTAGTTATTTTCACTAGCCCAGAAGATTGAAAGAAAAGAAGAGATGCACAATCTGCACAAAAGAGCATGTCTTCTTTGATCTTGTCTTATTTTCTTAGTACATTGTTGTAGTTTGTAGTTGGGTTTCTTAGATTCTTTATATTAATTTGATCTACTTGCCCTCTCCTTGGAAGATGAAATGGAAGTTCCTTTCTTTTAACATAATTCTTCGGTTGTCTTTCAATGGTATCTTAGAGGTGCTAACTAAAGGCTGAATGCTTCCTTATTGGAAGTGCAATCTATGGATGAAAGGTTCTTGTAAGAAGTTGCCAATTTTCTAGTTCTTATATACATATTTTATCTGTGACAGGTCATTGATAAGTTTTATGCAATCAAGATTTGCACGGAGTGTGAGGAGACTTCCTGGGAAGATAAATGCGAGAGTCTTTTGCATGACTCTCCAGAGATGTGGAGTTTCCACAGTCAGGAAGAAGACACTTCCACTTCAAATTATGTTGTAAGTGTGACAAACTTTTTTCCCCATGAAAGTTGACAGGAAGCGTAGATTTTCTTATTTGACTTCTGGCAAGCACAATCAGTGATTATAGTTTAGTTGGTTTCTGGTATTTAACCTTGAACGGCTTTGTTGGTATTTAATCCTGCTACATGAAACTGAAGCACAATTACTGTTCTGCGATCTTCAGTTTCACATCCGTTGAAATAATTCTGTAGTATCCCAACTGTGTCTAGATATACTGCAAAAAAAAATGATCTGCTGAAAATGATTGTACTTATCTCTTTCGTATGCATTTGTCATGTAAAGTAGGCTCTTTTCATTTTTTAAGCCCTCTAATATTTTACTGCAAACAGTGGAAAGTTCTGATATATTATATAATCTTCTTTAGTTGGGTACTTCTTTTAATTCCTCAAATTTGTAATTAATGATTTAGTGTGTAAAGAAGGCCATATTTTTCTTGGTAATGGGCTTAAAGTTGTTGGAAAGATTGTTGGCTATAGTGACAAATTCTTGTGTAGCTTTATTCTTAAACAGTATTATTACAGAAATCCTAGCTAATTTGTTGGTTTCATAATCCACATGTTTTAATTATTCATATTTTGCATTATGCAACTTGATTAACTTTCCTTTAGACAGAGTGCTTTGGAACAAGAGGTAGGGACATTGAGGAAGTCTATTGATAATCTTCAAAGCAACCTGCGGATGGTACATTTCTTGCTCATTATCCACATCATTTAGGCTATCGTGATACCATTCTGCTGATTTACTTATGATTATGTTTTTTCTTATGCAACTGGTAATTAGGGTCTAGAAATTGAAAATCATTTGCAGAGAAAAGTTTGCAGTTTGGAAAAGGAGAAAGTAAGAATTTTGCCACTTTTATGGTTTAGTGGTATTGACTTCTCATTGCAAGCTTTGACATAGATTCATGTGCCAGCTTCTTTTACAGGAAAAGTTTGAGAAGGCAATATCTGAATTACAGGATTACCATTCAAAGCACAGGGCTGATGTAATAGGCTTACTTGATGAGGGTAATTCCTTTCTCAAATTAACTATTAGCAGGGTGGATGAAAAGATCGGGCAGCTTGAGTTGAGCTGTGAACAAAATCTGCAAGCTGCTGAGGCAGAAGATGTGGATTCTGGCCAAGACAACAATGAATGCCGAGATGTACATGTAAATAGTTGTGCAGATGTGGATATAAAAACTGAGGCAGGTTTCTAGATTATTGCGTATACTTGCTTGCTATTTTTGTTGTGTCAGCATCCATAGGCTTTCTTTTGTGGGTGACTTTAAACTCTCTCATCTTTTGTTTACTTTAGTTGATGAGAACTTCAGAGCCACGAATCTGATTTCCTTGATCGCAATTCAAGAGCACTATAAATATTAAGATATATTTCAAAGTTGAGACTGATAAACCTATCATGTTGGTGTTGTTGGTAACATAATTTGTAATTATGTGATGCTAATTCTTGTAATATTCAGTAGAGTCCTTAAATGAATGGCAGATAGATACATAAATATTCCTGAGACAATTTTGTGCCTAGCAGTATTTAGAATGCATGAATATTTCTGAGACATTTAGACGACCATTATTTATCATGATATTTGTACCTAGTGACTCACCCAAACATTGCTATTACAAGTCAACAGTTTCCTTCTAACAATTCTTTATATGTTTCAGACAGATGTTCGTAGCTTGCAAACTACCACTACCGACGGAGCTGGAGATGACTCTCAAGCTCTTGCTCAGGCATTACAAGAGAAGGTTAAACTACTTTTTGTCCAAAATTTTAAAAATTTTGAAATTACTGTTTCAGCTGATTTTTGTTATTTGTTTATAAAGGTATCAGCATTGTTGCTCCTATCTCAAGAAGAAGAGAGATATTTGTTAGAGAGAAATCTACATGTAGCTCTTCAGCGCAAAGTTGAGGAACTACAGAGAAACCTGCTACAAGTAATTTTTTCCTTCAGCTGGCATATGGGACTTACTTGGTTGATATTAAAGTTAATACAAATTTTAAGTTATCAATGTTATGTTTTATTCTTAACGAACTAAAAATTTAACTGATTTGGTTTAGGTCACAAATGAAAAGGTTAAGGCACTTATGGAGCTTGCACAACTGAAGCAAGAATACCAAGTACTCCAAGAGTATGTTGGAAAGAAATTCATCTCTAATTGAAGATTGATTGCAACTTGTCTCTTCTTTTCCCATTCTCTTGTTCTCTCTCTCCTAAATCAACATATATTATCCTGAGCTTATTTTTATTTACTCATGAATTTTTCTACATAAAATTGCAAATATTTATGAGCAGCCAGGAACTGGTTGTGTGTAAAATTGCATAGGGCAAGAAAGCTACATTGATAGATAAAGTCCCGATTAACATATAATGTTTCAAATGCTGTGCCAAAAGACAAATATGAGATATGAACATCTCTGAGCAATAAATTAGATATGCCGCAGTCATGTCAATATGCATTCACAATCTTCTTTCCTTTCTCTTTTAGTTGTGTTTGAATTTAACTCATGGATGCAAAAAATCTTGTGCAGGAAAAGCAGTCAAGATACTAGACAGGGAAATCCTCATTCTGCAGCTGGAGAAAAGAAAATTGTTCAGGAAAGAGATGGACGGTTAAAAAATTTACTGAAGAAGACATATTTGAGAAATTGGGTGGGAAATGATTCCGAAAGAAATAATCCAGAAGCTCTCCTGCGCTATGAAGGGATTTTCAACCAAAGACAATCCAGCCACAAGATGGATTTTGCAAGGTTCACAACAGTACTTGGTCTTCTATTGCATTATTTAAGCTGTGATTTCATGTATTTGGATGATATAGATCATAGGTTGCTATAGGGCACGCAGATAACCAAATGATACCTAAAGAGAAGAAAAAAGTACTGTTTACAAGTTTTCTCTTCATTTTCTTTTCATTTTGTCTTCTTTCAGGATGAAGATTGAGAATGCAGCTCTGAAGGAGAGCCTAGAAAATATGGAGCATCTAACCTCTTCAGTACGTCGGCTTCGTGTTGCACTCTTTAAGGTGATTATTGCATATATATTCCTTGGAGTCCAAGAGTCAAGTAACTTTTTTTTCTCTTACTGGAGCAATATTTTTGTCAACTCAATTCTCTTGTTTGGGACAAAAATACATTCTTGCAGTGAAGGATTAAAGGGTGAGGGGAGGGAGGAGTTGGTGATTCTTTGAGCATTTTTCGTTGTTTTGGGTAGGGAAAAGAAAGGAGGAGGAGAGGGGGGGGGGAGGGACCGATGCAGCGAAGGAGTATCAGGTCAACAAATCCTTTCTCAGAAGGACCTAATGGGGCATTCATATTGGCAGAAAAAGTCTTATTTTATGAATTTATCTTAATATGCAATAACATAAAATTTTATACTTCTTGATGAGAATTACATGATTCGTTCGCAAGATTTTAAGAATTGTTTTATGAAACTGATACAAATTTAAACATGCTTGTCTTAAATTTCATCCTGTAGATGATATATTCTAGTTAATCCTTCATTTCATCTTGTCTTCTCCTTTTCTTTCAATTTGACATGTCTCCTTTTATCTTGTTAAAATGGATGGATAGATGAATGAATTAGCCACCCCAGAAGGTAGCAGTAGTAGCTTATCAGAAGCTGTAGATAGCATCATCAACGAGGCAACACTCGTGAAGATGGCCATTGGTAGCTCATTGCCCATCAGTTGGTCAGCTGATGCAGATCTTGTATGTAATGTTGAAGAAGGATCAGGTACCATTAATGCAGAGCAAAGCAATGAGAAAGTAGATTTTGTCGCTGCTGCCGGGTATGAGATGGTGGAGCTCTTGTTATTTGCTGCCCATACTTGGAAACAATACCTAACTAAAATAGGTTGAAGACCAATGCCATCTGATAGGGATGCACTTGTGTTGATAGGGATGTAACATCTACGGTGGGTTTTCGGTTTGGTTTGGTTTATTACTCTCACTCTCTCTCTCTCTCTCTCTCTCTCTCTCTCTCTATATATATATATATACACACGAGCTTGAGATGAAAAGTTTGAGTTTGTACATTGTAGCATGATGCTATTTGTTTATTCTTTTTTTTTTTTGTTTCAACACAGCAGCAGTGTGTGCTGTAATGAGTTTTAGCAGAGAAGAAATTTTATGGATATTGTACAGTCTTCTTATGATATGCATTTTATGTAATGGTGTTTTTTTAGAAATGAAAATTAGCATATTCTGTGGACTTATGGGATCTTTTATTTCTAAACAACTAAGGGTGTGCCGTGCGCACCATTCGATTAAAATAAAAAATCGAATTAAATCAATTTTTCAATTTTGTTTACT
Source organism: Catharanthus roseus (assembly GCA_028651295.1). Lineage (NCBI taxonomy): Eukaryota > Viridiplantae > Streptophyta > Magnoliopsida > Gentianales > Apocynaceae > Catharanthus > Catharanthus roseus. Next base: position 5,270,840 of record JAPQWS010000038.1, on the reverse strand, counting down.
TTATGATTCCATCTATTTGGTTTTTTATTTATTAAAATTATTTAATTTATTTAATAAGTACAATTATCAAACTACTTTTTAATTGGTCTAAAGAGAGAAAGTGAACTTAAATTTTATAGAAATAAAGTATTATAATTGGATTTTGAAAAATAAAAAAATGGTTTGAATCAAACTGAATAAAAGTTGAATTCTTTGGATAAAAAATTAAAATAAAAATTTTACTAAAAATTGAAATCAAGATTTTGACTGAGAATCTAATCGTAAATCAAATACATCCCTTTTAAGTACAATAAGTTAGAATATGATTTATTGAATGTGAATCTAAATATACATTTTATTACTATTTTACTTTCTCCATAGAAAAACTGAATAGTGAATATGAATATATATATATATATATTTATATATATATTTCAATTCGAAAGCAATGTGCGTGATTGATTGAGTATAGTTTGATTTTGTGAATTTTGTTTTAATTTCGTAAATAAGAAGTTGTAGGTGAAACAAAAGGTGAAACCTACCCTGTGAAATTTTTTTTGAGAAATGTGGTGAACCCTAATGTAAGAAATCCAACCCAAATTCATACACTTGGCTATTGATATTTTATGGGATTTTCAACTCTTACCATTTAAACACACCTTTACAAGTTCTTATTTATATTTAAATAGATACTAACTTTTGAATAATAATTTAAGATTTTATTTGAATTGATGTTTAACTTGAAAAAATTTTCTCTGTTTTGCCATGAATCGCACATATTCTCTCATAACAAATTTATAATTTTCACAAAACTCCAGAAAAAAAAAAAATACTTTTTTCAAATTATACCCATTTGGATTAGAAATAGAAATGAAAAAAGTAAAGATTTTTTATTCGGGATGTATAAAAGATAAATTATTTGTGAGAGAAGTAGGGTTTAAATAAATAAATAATTTTTAAGTTTAAAATCAAATCCATATGTATAGAGCCCAACTTTGCAAATACTGTTGAATTTAGATTAGTTATGCTCTTTTGTATACTTATGTTATACTTTAATTATCGAATTCTAAATGAGTCAGAACTATCTATTCAAAATACGCAACACATTTAGAAGTGCAAAAAAAATCAAATATATATAAAATTCAACGTCTTATTAATATTTTAATTTATATACAAAAGTTACATGCTAATAACCAATCACCCGAAAAAAACAAGAAAGAAATCATCAAAAAAAAAAAAAAAATCGAAAATGTGGATCAAGTGGGGGTAAGAAATTGAAGAAGAAGTATGTATTATTAATCTTATTATGATTCGGCGGCTACCAATTCCAATTGAGAAGAGGCTGGGGAAATTGATTGTGAATGATCTTTGGTGGTTTCTTGGGGGTTGGTTTCCAACTGGCTGTAATTTCCCTTTTCCTTGAATAGTTGAATATGGTGGTGTTTGCAGTATATTTTACCATCATACTGTATGAAGTTTGATGGGCTGATTGTACAACCTCCATAGCTACATTTGAAGCAACTCCTGTGGTAAGCTGAACCATTCACCGCTACCTTCATCCATAAACAATTTAACTTTTATGAAATTTAAAATATATATTTTAAAATAAAAAATTTGATCAATTTAAAATATATACCTTCTCAAGAGGATAGACGGTTTTAGTACATGCCACGCATTTCTCCCTTGTCCCAGCAAAAAGACTAGATACTTTGTTTCCGTTCTGTTTAATATAATACATTTTAGATCAGAAAAGTTTAATGGTATTATGAGTAGTTTAAAAGTATTATGAAATTAAATACCTCAGTATCAACTGGCTTTTCTGGTTTAGAGATTTTTGGTGTTCCTGTAAGTAGTAGAAGAAGAATGTTTTAACACCAAATCAATTATAAAGGGATGCATGGAAAATGAAAATGAAAAAAAAAAAAAAAACACTTTGATGGAGAAATTAATTTCATGAGAGAGAATTATTCATTTGGATTAGAAATGAAAATGAAAATGGTTTAGCGTAAGATAGACGTGAAATTCAATGAAAAAAAAACAAAGTTTTAAAATCTAATTCAAATGCAGCTAAGTTACCTTCAAAGCTTTTGTCTAGGCTGCCAGTTTGTTTGAGGAGTTGATCATAGTGAGGCCTGCAGTATAGCACTCCCTCAAATGAATTGAAGCTGCTTAACTGCCCATTGTACGTAAAGGATTAGCTCAAAAAATACATTGATGATCGTCTATATTGACACCAAGAAATGAAAAATGAAGGAGGGAAGGGTTACCTTGAGGGTACCATGGCAATGGTAGCAACGGAAGCAAGCTTTGTGATAAATACGTTTATCAGCAGCCAATTTGTCTACTAGGTAAACTGGTTTATCACATGCAGTACACCTCTGTGTTGTTCCCACAAATGCCATTTTTAATTCTTCTATATCAATGGCTTCTGCAAACAAAGAAAGACCAATTTGAGAACAAAATCAAGAGAGAAAAAAGAAACCCACTACACCACACCACACCACACCACTCTTGTTAATTCTCTCTTCTCTTGTTTTTGTCCTCTCCAATAATCTTTCTTTTTGCCTTTATGATCACTCCACTCCCTCTTCTTCTTCAATAGCCTTTGCCTTGTTGATGATTTCTCAAGGATGATGATTACTGCATCTATAAATATGAGTGCCAAACCAACCAAAATTTCAGAAAAGCCATACACAAAATGTGGCCTACATTAATTTTCGGATCAATTTTCTGCCATTCAACGTCCTGACCACCTCATTTCTTATGAGATAAGTTCTTTTTGCAAATTCATTTATACTTTTTTTAATATATATTTTTATTATATCCAATTGCTTGGTGTAACTAGTTTTATAACTAATTTCTTAATTTTCTCGACCAATATATATTAGAGAAAGAGTGAAAATTATTTTATTCAGCAACGAAAAATAAATTCCAAAAATTTTGAATGACACAAAAAAAAAAAAAAAGGCACTGACACATTCATTCACACTAATGTTCTCACTTTTGGAATATGTATAATTGCCTTCAACAAATTCTTGCTTAGTTACACCTTGGTTACAAAGACAAAATCCAAAAAAGGACCAATCAAAGGAGGGCATTTGGTCTAGTGGTATGATTCTCGCTTTGGGTGCGAGAGGTCCCGAGTTCGATTCTCGGAATGCCCCTTTACTTTTTTTTTAAAAATTTTTAATTTTTTACATCCTTATAATTGATCAAATAATTGATCGTTAATGGTCAATTTACGTCAAATGCCTAATATACCTTTAATGTAAGATATAATTTATTGTAAAATGATCCCTAAAGTTTGATATAATATCATTTTAGTTCGTACTCTAATTTATAGCTATAGTTTATTACAAAATATTTTTATATTTGTAATAATACATTTTTAATCTACAATCTTTAAAGATTGTTTATTTAACTTAAAAAAACTTGAGCATTTAAGGAAATATAATATGTTGATTCTAAATTTAATTCAATGAAAATAAAGTGTTCGATTGTAACAGAATATAATATTTGGTCAACCTTCGAATCTTTATCTTGAATTTATAAAATTTTTAACAAGTTAGAATTTATAGTAAATTTCTTATAATAAGAATTAAAAAAAGCTTTAAACAAATTACTAAATTAATAGACCAAAATCTAATTTTTTTTAAGTAAATACTACTAATGTTCATTTACTGTAATAAATTAGCAACAACTCCTAACAATTTTTTTTGTTTGTTATAAAATAAAATACCTTTTAGTTGCATAATCATTTTTTAAAGAGTATAGAGTAAAAATATATTAATTATTATAAAATACTTTCATAATGTTTGTAATAATATCTTTTTAGTTTACATTCTTTCAATTTGATTATTTAAGAAAAAATAACACGATGATTTTAAATTTAATTCAATGAAGAAAATAAAATATTAGTTTATAAATAAATAATTTTCAACTTCAGATCGTTATCTTCAAAATTGTAATAAAAAGTTTAACTTGTTAGGAGTTGTAGAAATTTCTTGTAACAAGAATTAAATAATATCTTTAAGTAAAGTACTAAAAATAATAGACATAACCCTAATTATTTTCTTTAAAGAAAAACACTATTAATTTTTAGTACTTATTACAATAAATTAGTAATAGATCCTAACATTTTAATTATTTTAAAAAAAAAAACCTAATTTTTTGAGTTAAATAATCAGTAATATATACTTAAACAATATTATTACAAAATTTATATAAATATTTTGTAATAAACTATAACATGGTATGAAAATTGATTTTATATCAAACTTTAGGAGGACTATTTTACAACAATTATAATTTATATGTTATAATTTATATGAATGTTATTTTGGGCATTTTGCTTACATTGACAGTTGACTATTAGTCATAAGAGTTTGCCTATTTTTTAAATTTTGGGGACTAAAGTGCTCCTACCCCTAACTGTAGATGTATTTTGCTATAAAACCCTTTTTTTCTTTACAAGGAAATGGCTCTACTTGAATTTCAGTCTAATTTATTTTTTTCTCTTTTTTAATTTTAATTTATCCATCTACACTTACAAATATTTGTTTTTCTATGAAATTAAGTTCAAAATATATTTTTCAAATTATAATCCAAGTAGATTATTAGAAAGTGTTTCACTATTTGAGTAAATATTTAGCTCATCATCGTGTGATTTGGAGTTATGATATGAAATAATATTTATTTAATGAGTTAAATAGTGACTGCAGTTTTAACGAAAAAACAAATTAAAATTGTTGTCTTGCTGGGAGAAGTCAGTAGTGTAGATGATGTGTTGGTTTGAATTTATGAGGTATTTCAAAGAAAAATGCACGAAAGTAATCAATTTCATTTAAATATAGAACTGAAATTGTTTTTTAAAGTTGTAAAAATGCTATATTTTCTGAATAAAAGGAATGGAAACTGAATCGAATACTATTTCAATTTTAGGATTGTGTTGCAGTTATAAAATATTTGGTTTTTTAAAATTATTATTATTATTATTATTTGAAAGGCGTCAAAATTAGTTAGAGGAAGTCCAACATAGTCGTTATAGTCGATTAAATATAGAAACAATAATCTCATGGGGATTAACATTATTTCAGTTGATTAACAATCAATAATTTAATTGTTTATAAAAATATACATATTCTTGTCTGAATTTGGAGAGAACATTAGCATTAATTTCCTTCTCATTTGGTTGCCATTCTTTCTGCCATTGACTTTGTAAGATCCAATGTTAATGTTTAACCTTCAAGAATAAAGAAATTGATAAATTGTCTTTAATTTTTTTTTAAAAAAAATTCCCTTAAAATGCCCCTTAACTATTTATTTAAGCTGCACAATGTCCAGATGAACTAGGGACCCACTAACTCATATTTTATTTTTTATATTTCTAAACTAAAATCGTGTATTATAAAGTAACATGTAACTATAAATAGCGAGGGTACTACCTCCTAGGTTCCACATGCTACTCACGTGTATTTGTGGAGGGACAAAATTGTCCATTAAAGCTTTTCCTCCACAATAAAATTGTGCAGTAAATAATGGTAGCGTTACTTCGCAGAGATCACATGCTGCTCACGTTTATATTTGTAGTCTGGAAGACATTTTGTTGTGGAGGGAAAGTCTTTAATGAATAATTTTGCCCCTCCACAAACACATACATGAGCAGCATGTGATCTGCAGGAGATGGCATCCACTTCTATTTATGGTGGTAAGTTATTTTATGACACACGATTTTAGTTTAGGGATATTGTACAACTTAAGTAAATACTTGAACAACATTTTCAAGGGAATTTCAAAATCAGTCAATTTATCCTTAAAAAGTCGTTTATGTTCGGCCACTTCAAAATGAAGTTGCAATGGTCTTTAGAAATATTCATCATCGGTCTTCTTTTGTTTCATTTTTCTTTATTAAACATTCAAAGTTTGGCACTAGTCTTATGCATGTCCAGCACTGATCTTCCTCTTTTTAATCTAGATGCATTGTTTTACTCTTTTCGCTAGATAAAATATCTATTATATCTCTAACATCAAAATAACATTATAATGAGTCTTTTATGTAAGTTTATGTTCTAAAACATATATATAAATGCATTTCCTAGTTTTTTTTCTCAAAAAATACCTTTTTTTTAATAGCTACTAAAGTGGCCCAAGCGTTATTTGCCACATCATCATTTTTTTTTTTAAAAGTCTTGTATTTTTTTTTTAAAAAAAAAATTTATAACAGAATTTGAACCTTGACCTCATAAAAAAAAAAAAACTTAGAGGACTAGCTAATAGACCAACATGACACCTTATTTTAGTAATTTTAGTAAGTGCATGGGATTTTATTTAATAATAACTTACTTACTTATACATTCCAATATTTAACAACTTCAATCATTTGAATTTTTAATTAGAGCAAAAAGAAGACTGTTCCTCTATTTAATTTTCAAATTGATGCCGTAATTTTTTAGTAAACAAGAGAGAGTATTAAAAAATTACAAAAACGTAAATTAAAACGAAAAAATAAGAGGTTTTTTGTGAAAACGGTCGGTGGTCTCGGAAAAATAACCGAAATGCCCACAAGAATCGCCTTAATCGGACGTCCGAGCGCAAAGTTATGTCCCGTGAAAGTTTTCGACTGTACAAAACAAAATTTTTGCCCCGAAATGCATCTGGATCACTTTTTCGACGATGTCGTTGTGTTTATCTTTATGAAAACCATCAAAACGAGTGGTCATACACGTGAAACGAACATCCGATCGCAAAGTTATTCATGTTTAAAGTTTTCAAAATTCTAATCAACATAAAAAAATAAAAAAAGCTGATGTGGCTGATGCGTTATCAGCCACATCGATGGATTAAGGGGGGAAATCTTCAATTAAGTGATAACGCACAATAGTTGTGCGTTATCCTAGTTAATAACACATAATCATTGTGCGTTATAGCCAGATTAGGAATAAAAAGAATTTTAGACCACTTTAATAACCTGTAAAAAAAAAGGTACGTTTTTTAGAAAAAAACTGCATTTCTTTTAGAAAGTCAAGTACAAAAGTATATAAAAGATAGAAATGTACTGTTCATCAATTATTATATATGATCAATGGAACTTGAAATTTTACAAATTTTATCCTCTATGCTGCTAAGAAATCAAATGTGTTTTGGCAATTGATCCAAGTGTAGCAAAAGATTATATACTTTCTCTAAATATAATGATTTTCTTCTATGTTTGGATATAGATAAGGGGATATATATATATATATGTAGAGAGAGAGAGAGAGAGAGAGAGAGAGAGAGAGAGAGAGAGAGAGAGAGAGAGAGAGAGAGAGAGAGAGAGAGAGAGAGAGAGAGAGACGAGACGACCCTAAAATAAAAAGCATTTGTTTTCCAAGGTTCTTCAATTGCACAATTATAACTCATGCATTCATCACCTATCCTTTCTTTCCTTTCTTTGAATTTTTCAGATATTTAATTATGCTAGATGATTATTAAATTCTATACTTTTAAATATTAGTTTTTTATTTTATATAAATATAACTCCTTATTTACTAAAACAAACTATATTAAAGTTTCTATAACTAATAAATCTTGAAATAATGGTAATCTGAATAGTCATTGAGTAATACGAAAGAGTTCTAACTCAAATTTAAGACCTCTTTAATGGGGACCTCTGCGTATCGGGCGGGATCTAGCCTAATATTCATGTAATATCTTGAAATTTGAGTTAATTTTTTTAATTAAGGTTTTGTTTGGTTCCTAGAATTGGATTGGAATTATAATTGAAATTCTATAGAATTAAAATTCTAAGAATTGTAATTTCAATTCCTTTATTTGGTAAAAACTATTCTAATGAAATTCATTTTCTAATTCTAATTCTTTTATTTGGAAGTTCAAAAAAAATTATAAAGTGTCGTAAGCTTCAGTAAGAGTATGTGTAATCAGTTTTAAAAAGAAAAAGTATTGTGAATTTTAGAGAGTGCCATGACTTTTAGAGAGAAAGAAAGTATCGTGAACTTTAGAGAGAGGAAGTGTCATAAGTTTTAGTAAAAGAATGTATTGGAAATTTGAGAAATTTTTTTTTTTAATTTTAATGAGAAAAAATATCGTGAATTTGATATTTGAAATAAAATGGTATTGGTAATTTTACTCTCTATCTTAGCTTGCTTCTTTTCAGTTTTTAAGAGCTTTTCTTGAGCTTTTTGTACGCGAAAATGCTTTTCGCTTCAAATTATGTAGAGGACTTTATGGAGAATAAACATTATCGAAGCGAATAGAAGGAGAAGAGAGAGTCCAACTAAGAGAGAAAAGAAAAAAAAGGTTATAATAGTCTTTTTAATATCCAAGCATAATGTAATTTTAAATTCTTAGAGAAAGTAAGAAAGTAATCAAAATATCACCTGCATTCTGTTCATGTATTATTTTACTCGGAATATCACAGTATTTTTATTATTTTTTTTATGAATACATCACTATGTATTTACATTGTGTATGGAGTTGTAAACGGATTGAACCTTCCATTTTCAGCAAGTAGGGTTCAACTTTTATACTTGAAACCCAGGCCCGTATTCATACTCAATAATTTTTTATTAAATATATATGGCAAAGTATTATGTTACTCATATCATTCACCTGGCCTTATCAAATAAAATAATAATATCTATTTTATATATGCATATAATATTTATTTATAAAATAATTATTTTTACACATACACTTAACAGAACAACTAAAAACAAATCTAAAAATCTAACCATAAATCACTTCACACTTCAGCTCCTACTCAGTCGCATCCCATTCTCCCTCTGCAACTGCGAAGTCTTTATTCTCGTTCTTCACACTATACTCCCTCACCTCACCTCAACCTTGGTCACCGCCCACCACCCGCTGCACTATTAGAATGTACTTGAACTTTTGATAATTTTTATTTGAGTGTTGTCTTTTTTAAAAAGAAAAATTTAGAGATGTTAAATAATTTTAGTTTTTGAAGATACGTTAAAGAAATGATGTTATAAATTGAAAATTTTGGTGTAGGACTACTTTATAATATGAAATAATGTTATATTTTTATTTAACAAGAAAAAGAAAAAAAATGACTGCATTAAATGGGTATATATCTAGAACCCATCCGAGACCCTCTAAGATAGAATATGGGTCCATAAATTATATGCTCACATAATATAAATTTGGGTTAATACAAAAAAAAAATATCATTAATTTTGTCTATTATGTCAATTAAGTACTAAATCTTTGAAAATGACAATTAAGGGACATGTTTTTGGGTTGATACAAAAAAAGTATCCTGAACTTTGCCTATTATGTCAATTAAGTACCCAATCTTTAAAATTGACAACTAGGGGACAAATTTTTTTTTTTTCAGTGGAATCTTTTGAGTGAGAAGCATGAGGCTCCACTTGCCAAAGTATCTTTTTGACAATTTTACAAATTTTGGAGGTTAAATTTTTTAATCCTTATAATACTTATTATCAACTTACAGTTTTTTTTTTTTTAATGACCATTCACAGTTGATTGCAAATAAAAGAATGATTATTGTAAGCTACAATAATGGTTCGATAAAGCTTTGGTATATGGTTTTTGAGGGTTTGGAGAATAAAGAAAAAAAGACTCGCGCTATTTTTTTTTCTGATAGAATTTAATGGTATTTAGGTATTTTGATGTTCTTAAGAAGAGAGAGTTTTTTATTATTATTATTATTATTATATTTCTCCTCTCCATTTTGATGACCAGCTTTCCTTATATGAAAGATAAAACTGTCATTTTCGATCAGTTTCCGTTCAATTTATTTTATCCAAAAAAACAAAATTGTCTTTAATTATCATTTTCAAGAATTGTGTACTTAATTAACATAATAGTAAAGTTCAAAATACTTTTTTAATATTAACCCTCTAAATTTGAGTGCGGGTACATATTTTATTAGAACATGTTTACAACTTGTAATTGTGTAGAATGCTTAAGCAAGAACGTGCTATTTTCTCAAACCATTCAAATTTTGAAGCCAATATAGTAGGGATTAACCTTCAATCCATGATGATATCATGCTGTTTGCTAGCTAGACCGGCTTTTCCTTTAATCACTCTCAACTGAGTTCAAATTTGCAGAATATAATTCCTTTAGAAGAGTGTTTGTCAAATATAACAAATGTACAAGTGATAATTATATCCAAGTCCTTTTGCTACTATAAGTACACTGCATTTGCCTCAGGTTCTCAAGTACTTATACCGTAATTAAAAATAAATATTTATAAAAATTTTATTTTAAATATATTAATATAATATTTTTATTTTTAACTATATTAATAAACGTAAACAATCCTTAAAAACACCTTATAATAACTTTTTAAAAATATTTCTTTCAAAAATAATAAAAATAATTAAAAATAATTTATAATTTTAAAATAAATTATAAACTGTTGATTTTAAGTAATGAAAAACATGACATTAGATCTCAGAATACATCGTAGCCTTGAGTTCAAACCGTGATGTGCAATTTACAAAAATGTAAAGAGAAACATAAGTATTATTTCTATCTTGTTAAGAGAAATTATCAATTTTAGTCCCTAAACTATTTTTTATTCTTTGTTTTCATTTTTCATTTTTCTCAGAAAGTTTATTTTAAAAATGTTTTAATTATTGCCACCAATTCCAAAGCAGAATCTGCTATTTAAAAACATGTGAGTCTCACTTGACTTATAAATAATGTTAAAAAAAATATTTACCTTACTCAACTCCATCACTCTATTAAACAAAACAATTGATGTCTAATTGAATAATTGAAATATTCTTGGAATTTATTTCTCTAAATTTGAAGGAAAATCAAGTTTAACCCCTAGAATATTTTATATATCCAATTAGAGAAATTCTCTCTA
>JAPQWS010000038.1:5027500-5255000 GCA_028651295.1 Catharanthus roseus | reverse complement strand
CAAGATGGAAATGCATCTCCCAAATAAAATAAAATAAAACGAAAAACAAGAATGATTCATCTAGGTACACCAACTAAATCAACAACTGGGCATTTGGTCTAGTGGTATGATTCTCGCTTTGGGTGCGAGAGGTCCCGAGTTCGATTCTCGGAATGCCCCTCCTTTTTCATCTTTTTTCCCTTTCACACTAATAACACATAATTTATAATCTGTAATTTCTTTTCCAAACATCCTCCAACACCCCACACAGAGGAAACTCTTGATAGATAAATATATTAGTATTTTAAATGCTACAAACTACTCAGCCAAGAACAACTCTAACTTGTAAAAAATTTCATTGATTCATTGTTTAAACCCAAGTATTTTTAGTAGATCTCAACCTCAGATCATTCCAGTATATGAAATTTCATTGGAATCAGTCCTTATCCATAAGATCTGAGAAGGAATTCATGGCATATTGAAGGTAGGGAATATAAATGAAGAAAACAGACAGCCAAATGGAGAATTGTACATGACATTTGTCCTGTAGTCAAAATGCAACAATAATCAGGTCAAACAAACAAGATGGAAATGAACCTCCAAAAGAAAAAAATCACGTAGCTTGCAGCTTGGATGTGCAGAAAAGAATTTAGCATTGACACGGTTATTTTCACAGGAGGAAAAAGAAAAAAAAAAGAGGAGGGATTAAAAATAGTTCAATTAGCCTTAAGTCAAAATGCAGAGACTGATCAGGTCAAACAAACAAGATGGAAATGCATCTCCCAAATAAAATAAAATAAAACGAAAAACAAAAATGATTCATCTAGGTACACTAACTAAATCAACAACTGGGCATTTGGTCTAGTGGTATGATTCTCGCTTTGGGTGCGAGAGGTCCCGAGTTCGATTCTCGGAATGCCCCTCCTTTTTCATCTTTTCCCTTTCACACTAATAACACATAATTTATAATCTGTAATTTCTTTTCCAAACATCCTCCAACACCCCACATAGAGGAAACTCTTGATAGATAAATATACCAATAGCATTTTAAATGCACAAACTACTCAGCCAAGAACAACTCTAACTTGTATAAAATTTCATTGATTCATTGTTTAAACCCAAGTTTTTTCAGTCCTTATCCATAAGACATGAGAAGGAAGTCATGGCATATTGAAGGAAGGGAATATACATAAGAAAACAGACAGCCTAATGGAGAATTGTACACGATACTTGTCCTGTATCAGCTCAAACAAACAAGACGGAAATGAACCTCCAAAACGAAAAAAATCATCCAGCTACATTGACATTGAACAAACAACTGGGCATTGGGTGAGAGAGGTCCTGAGTTTGATTCTCGGAATGCCCCTTGACTAAAAGCTTTTTTTTTTTTTAACAATTTTTCCCCCTTTGGCCACACAGCCCTCTTGAAGAACATGGATTATTCTTCCCCTGCTTCAATAATTGAATATTCTAACTGTCTAACCCTCCAATCAAAGGAACAACATACAAATTATTTCATATCACCAGACAGAAATATGAACCATATATAATAGATTTTAGTTTCTCACAAGAAGAATAGTTTATACAACCACTTAATTAACCTAAAATGAAAAATTAACCACTCAAACCAACAATACCAAATCAGGAATTTCTTCAATCCTCAATCTCTCCTACACAAACATACATACACAGATCTGTATGTAGTTATTATTAGAATAAACCACAAATACATCACCTCAGCTACCTAGACACACCAACAGAAGCGCAGAAAACAAAAATAGGCTCAGAAACCCTAGTTTAAGTATCAATTCAACAACATAGTCAGTCGAGTAGCAATTAGCATAAACTTCAAAAATAAACAAAAACAATAATAAGAATTACAGAACACATATCACCACCATGAACATCGGAGAAAAGTATTACTTACACCAATACAATCGAAGAAATCAAAATTCTGACGAAATCACAGAAGAAATTTTTCTAAAACTCAAAACTACAGAGTACCTTAAATGATTGAGTACTTAATTTGCAGAGTCTGGAGGACATTGATGAAGATTCAAGGTAGAATCTGGTCTCTGCTTCGCTGCTTCGGACGGTAGCTACGAAGTGGAAGAAGATTCGGCACTTGGCACGGATTTCTTAATAGTGCGCCATTATATAATGGAATTTGTCGCGGCAAAAAAAAATCATCGGTACGGGATAAAAGGTGCAGAGTGACGGTGGGAGGGAATATTATCATTGTAACGAGACTTTGCCGACATTCTCCCTCAGGATAACATTGAAGTTGGAGGGAAATGGAGGGTGATTTTGTCATTCTTAATGCTAGTAAAATTTGAAAATAATTGTTTTCAGGCGAATCAGAAATTTCTAGTTGGTGTACTCGGGATTTGGACCTCAGTTGGCCCGCTATACCTTTGCTTTTACACCGATATGGCCCAAACCCAGTCTAGCTAGCTACGTGCAACGGCTTTAGTTGGTCCTGGACCCAAAGCCCTAGTATGAAGTTGGACATTATCTATATCATTTTCTTATTTTATTATGTGATATTTGAAAAAAAAATTTAAGCTTTATTATTTATTTATTTGATAAATTTTATTAATAAAATATAATATATTATAAATATTGTTTTGAGAGAAAATATTACGAATGTTACAATAAGATGTTATAGATAATCTGAACCCATCTATGATGACAGGACTGTTTTTATTCTTTTTTTCGGATATATATGATAAAATAAATAAGGAGCGTTTTTATTTTTAAATTACTAATTTTTTGTTAAAATGAGATCTTTATTAAAAATAATAAATAATGAAAAATTATATCCATACAGCAGTTCGTTAAAAGAATAACATTAATAGCTGATTTATAAAAAGTAGTGTTCTTTTTTGGTAACTCGATATTCGAGAATCATCGACTAATTCGGGAGGAATAAGAAGGCATAAGGCCTCAAAACAATAGCATTAGATTGGCATGCGACATTAAACCGTTCCTTAGGAAAAAACATAAAAAGTAGCATTCTGCCGATACCAAATTAAATATAAATTAAGCTACTACCTTATCATCATTAGAGGTGGAAAATGGGCAGGTTGGGCGGGTTTTTGAAAGATTATTAAATGTATATTAGGTAATAGGTAAATGTCCACCTACATCCTAAGACTTAAATTGATGGATTTAAATGAGTTACCCTAAATATCAATTTTATAGGTTGCGCATTAAGCATCCTATATAAACTCCCAATGGACATCCTTCTAAATATTATAATTTATTAACAAATGGGTTTATATAAGCTCATCAACCATTTTATAAATTTTGCATTAACGAATGGTCTTATATAAACCCATTAATAACTATTTATTTTTATTTTTTACAAAATTTTATTTAATTCTTGAGAGAAGAAATATCGTAAATTTTAAAGAGAAAAGTGTCGTGAATTATAGAGAGAGAGAATATGTGATTGAATTATAGAGAGAGAAAGTGAGCGTGAATTATAAATAAAGAAAATGAGCATAAATTTTAGAAAGAGAAAGTGCGTAAATTTTACGTTATTGATCGATTTCGTTATAGGGTATCGTAATTTTTTAAAAAACATTTATAATACCATCCAGTATCGTTGTAGACGGTACCACAATTTGATTGAAAAATTACGATACCGCTATTATTGTTCACAATACGTGATTTTATAATAATAAAAATAAAAAATTTGCATACGATATTTTCATTTAAAACAAAGAGATAGTATTTTTTTTCACTTATCGTAAATTTTTTAAAAATAAATTACAATACATGCCGATATTATTGTTTATAGTATCGTAATTTTCTTTTTCGAAAAATTACCATAGTGATATTATGTGTAAGAAAATGAATAACAAAAGAAAGAATAAATTAGGTGAACCCCTTCTTAGGTCAATAGTTCTCGGACATGAAATGGTAAATAATTATTTTGTTAGAAAGAATTTTATAAAATTTAAGTTTTTTTTTTTTTTTTCTAATCAATTCCAGTTTTTTTTTTTTCTTTTAGTAAACCTATTCCGGTAGATTTTATTTTCTAACCAATTCCACTTTTTTTTTTTTTTTTCTGGACAGCAATTCCAGTAGTTTAGATAATGCTTTTTTTTTCTTTTTTTAATTTTTTAAATCCCAAACCTTTTTCTGCAATAGAAATATAAAATGAGCAAAATAAATTCTTCGAAATAGTCTACCATTTAGTTTTGTTATTTCCGTACATTACATTAGGAATGATAAATTAGATGGTTTTTAAAAAGTTCATTAAGTTGGCGCTTATCGTATCACCCATTAAATTACTTATTAAATTAGTCATTAGTTATTTTAGAAATGGATTTAGGTTATCCTCAATTCCATCAATAATACTAATGGTTTAACATCAATTAAGTTCACTATCAACAATGGGTGAGTTTTTATCCTACCCAAATTAGTTAGTCTAGGTAGTATTGGCCAAGAGAATTTTCTTGCCACCTCTAAATCATGACATAATTGTTTGGTTTTTTCATGTTTTCTTTTCTAAATAAATATATGTAGAATATAATTAAAAAATACATCGTTTTTATTATGCTTAGGGTTAATGTAAAAAAAATATTTGAATTTTGTCAATTATATCAATTAGTACTTAATTTTTTAAAATGACAATTAGAGGACAAATTTTTTGTTTCGGTGGAATCTTTTGAGTGAGAAGTATGAGACCCCACTAGCCAAAGTATATTTTCCATAATTTCACAAATTTTAGAGGGTTAAACTTTTTAATCTCTATAATACTCCTTTAACTTTTATAGTTAATTGCAAACAAAAAAAGTATTTGTTTACGCCATAATAATGGTTTGATGAAGCATTAATATATGATTTTTGAGGGTTTAGAAAAAGAAGAGAAAGAGACTCACGCTATTTTTTCTTCAGAGGAAATTTGGTAGTGGTAATTGAATGTTTTAATGGTCTTGGGAAAGAAATATTTTTTTATTATTATATTTTTTCTCTCTATTTTGATAATCAGTTTTCCTCCCATTGAAGGATAAATTAATTTTTTAAATTTTATTAAGGCATAACAAATATTACTCATTTCCAATAAGTTTCTTTCCAATTCATTTTACTGAAAAAGTTAAAATTGCCCCCCCAATTGTCATTTTCAAATATTAAGCACTTAATTAATATAATGATCAAAATTCAAGTATTTTTTGGTATTAACCAGTATGCTTTATTGGTACATACTATATAAATTTTTTTTTTAATTAAATATAGTTACAACGAAATTATGGAAGGATATCAATCTGTAAAAGAAAAGTAGATAATATGGGCAACTCCTTCGGCTCATAAATCTTCAACTGAATCATTCTTCTTCTTGGTGCAAACTGCTGTAATTAACACAAACTCAATCCGATGCC
Organism: Catharanthus roseus; assembly: GCA_028651295.1. Classification (NCBI taxonomy): domain Eukaryota; kingdom Viridiplantae; phylum Streptophyta; class Magnoliopsida; order Gentianales; family Apocynaceae; genus Catharanthus; species Catharanthus roseus. Next base: position 5,249,631 of record JAPQWS010000038.1, on the reverse strand, counting down.
TTTTCTTGCTTCGCAACAACCATGGATATGGGAACAAAGAGCTTAATATCAAATGTGGTGCAGAGGATTTCATTCATGCACTATCTGAATATTTTGAGCTAGCAAATGTAACCTAGGACACAGGTTCCATGAGCTTTAATACATTTACTGATAAAACCGACATTTTCCTGTTCCGGCACAAACTGAACATTCATCTGCTTCCCCAGCAACATGGCTTAAGCAGTGTTTGATTCTATCAGTCAAAATATCCTGCATTATCAACAAAAGATGCAGAACATTGTTGTTGCTTTTGAAGTGACTAATTGCAATACATTTTTAACGAGATATAGAATTTGGCAATGAGATAGATGCGCATAAAAATCTAAGGAATGCAATATAGATGTCTTCAAAGAAAAGTATCAAAAGAAACATCAGGAAAGTCTGGGAATGAAAGTGCTTGCGAAAAGAGAACTTTTATTCCAAATATCTCTACAATTATGCCAGGAAATGGGAATGTCATCAAGATTAAAAACATTTTAATTGCAGTAGTTTGTGAACCACAAAATACACAACTATATGTATCATAATTTGAAATCCATCTAGTTCAACGGAAGTTTCAATTGAATTGAATGCCATAAAATAATGGTTTTCAGGGTAAAAGTTGGGATGCACGAACAGAAGGTAGACCTACCATCTAGAATCACAAGAAAGAAGAAAAGGATAGCAGTCATACCACAAGAAGTTCATGAAGACCAATTGGTGCAGTAACAATATATGATATCCCCGGATGTTCCTCAGCAGCTTCAGCCGTCAAATGAGGAATATCCTGCAGAGTTGAAACATCAAAAAATCCACAGCAAACTGGTTGTTTTCCTCTGGATACTTAGCTCTAGAGATACAACTGCATAACAACTAAAAACATTGATATTTTTAATGGATGCTTTACGAGGAAGAACTAGATTTTACCTGATTCCAATGCCGCCCAGGTGAAAGGAAAAATGGGGTCACAATAATACGTTGAGCCCCCTGTTTAACACACAGGCCAAATGCATCTTTTATGGATGGTTCTGCTAGCTCCTAATCACAAACATAATAGTTATATTAGTGCCAATCACAAGCAGCTACAATCAATTGCCTGAAATTACAGGGACATACAACTGCTTGTTCCATGAAGATGTACAAATGGATCAATGTTAACAGATATCTATATAATAGCCAATAAACATAAGCTTACACGAGTCTGGTACGACTGATAACTATACAAAAGATCGTCCGAAACAGATAACAAATAACCAAGCATTCACGACAAGGTAGTGGCTCAGTGGTAGTGATAATAGAAGCACTCCTTACTAGGCCTAAGATCTACCGCTGAGACAAAGCAACTTGAATATTCCATATTATGTACATGGATAAGTGAAGATAAGAGGAAAAATACCATGTGGGCAGGTTCTACGATGGGGTATTTGGTTTTCTCTCGAAACATCTCCACAAATTGATCTGAGCATAACGAACTGAAGTGAGTAAAAACAGGAGAAACTAAGGCTAAACTTGAATTGCATTTCAAAGTGAAAATTCTTCCATTTTTCTACTCTCGAACCCACATCTACTCGCACCAACAATTTACATCTCCCCTTCTCAAATTAAAAACCAATCCAATTTGAACCCAAGTAAAAATCCAACTGTCAGAAACTACAATTATCTTGTGCAGATGCAAGAGAATTGAGCATATCACTTACTTAGCATAAGATTAGACTCCTTTCGACGCGAACCGTGGTCGACAATGATCACTCCATCGCCTTCACCAACTCCACTGCTTGAGATGGCTAAGCACAATAAATTTCTGCGTCTTTTGGAATCCTTAGGTAATTTCACAAAATTGGCTGACGCCCATCCTTGATTCCGTCCGTTTAAACTTATAACTGGGCTTTGTTTCGTTTAAGAACAAAAAAAAAAAAAAAAAAAATCAAGCAAAATTATACCTAATTATCAACAACATCCCAAGTTTCAATCTGAAGATAAGATGAACAAAGAGAAGAAGAAAAGAATCGATGGTATAGCATGATACCTTCTTATAGAAAAGCAATGGGTGTGTAAAGACGGAGACTCCATGGAATCCCCGCTGTGTGCGCCGTATTCTGTCTGGCCGATTCACAGTGACGTCAGCTAAATGGTTCCGCTAGTCACCAGCCGCGAATTACAGGTTTTTCTGGTGGGTAACTCGCAGTGGCGGAACCAAGAGAGAAAAGTTGGGGGGGGGGCTGAAAAATTTTGACAGAATTTCATCTATATAGTAGATACATTCCAAGCACAAAAGACATTTAAACATTCCAAATTTGACAAAAATATTACACATCAATCAATACCCAACATTCTTTACCAAATTGGAAATATTTGCAAACAAAATAGCAAAAAAATAGGTAATCTTCCATTACCAATGAGGAGTGATCACCCATCACTCACGAGGGATGATTACCCATCACTCACGAGATAAATACCTCTATCAAAGCTGAAGATATGAATGCAAAAGTCGTTGAGATAAGCGATCGAGCACGATAAAAAACGACCTCTAATATGAGATGCAATTAATTTAGAAAGATTAGAAGATTAATAATAAAACAAATAACACTAAAACAAATACTTTTATAATGAAAAAGAAATCACTATTGAAAAATAATCTCAAATAGAGTTCATATTATTTACTTCTCTTCCTTTTCCTCACAATACCATTTTACCATTCAAGAAAATTACCTTGTTGGGTTGAATTTGTCGACTCATAAACCCTGCCTTAATATCAATCAAATCACTTTTACAACTGCAGTCAACCAAGCACGGTACTCAATCTCAATTTGGCTACTTTGTTTCGATAACAGTACTCCACATTACATCTTTGATTTCTAAAACCCAACAACTGAATTACAGAACCAGAGTGAATACTATTTGGAGATCCTTCATGGTTTCTAAATTTTTCTTTAGCATGTTTCCAATTTTGAAAACCAACTTCTGTAAAAATATCATGGTGAATGCGGCATCTCTATGTACACTGTATTCTAACCAAGTAAAATCTTTAAACCATATCTTTTGAAACAATCTCCTACCTTCACCAAAATCAGTTTGCGGGAATTTATGATCACATGGTTGAGTTGGGCCTTTAGCCACATACCGTCTCCTTACTTCATCTCTAATTTCACAAGGATAACTATCAATTGGTTTACGCAATCATGGATCACCAACAATGTCACAATCCGAAAACTCTACCCTACTCGGGTTTTTTCCTACGATCTTCAGTATTAACATTTCCTTTATTAAATGACTGCGATTCGACCAGATTAGAACTCTTCTTTCACTTTTCAAGATATTTTTTATAGTAAAATCCTATAAACTAATCAAATATTTTAGATTAAATTCAAGAATAATTCAAGAATTATCTAACTAGGAGGTCAAATAAAACAAACAAATTATCAAAGGTTCAAATGTTTCCACTTTCAAAAGCACAACCAACATATAGAATCAAACTCAAAATCCAATGTTTCAAAGACAAAACAAAACTAGTAGAATGTATTCCAACTAAGATAACTCAAGAAACCAAACAATGCAAATGCCATCATTCAAGGATAAGGAGACCAATTTATTAAACATATACATATTAATCCTCATATAGAAATAAAAATAATTGACACAATCAAAACAAAGCAAAAATAATGCCTAAGAAAACCCCAACCAAAGAGGAATCGTTTCAAGTACTAGTAATTTTCAACCTCTCCTCCTCAAACCACAGCAGCACCCACTCCAACAATTAATTAGTATAGCAGAGAAAATTAAGAAACAAACAATGTCGAGGATTTATCATAATTCAAGAACACAATCAAAACAAAGCAAGAGCAAAAATTACCTCGAAATCTCGATCTATGGATGCAAAAATTTGTCAAAATCGAGCCTGTAGATTAAAATTAAAATCTCATTAGTTAATTTCTAAAGAAGAAATAAAAATATATGGAGCCTATAAATTTTTTGACTAACAAAATCAAAATTTATCCTACTTTTAGCTCAAAAAAGGGGTGAGAAATTTGAAATAGGAGGATTTGAGGATGGGTTAAGTGAATTTTGTAAAACAAAAAATGCTTCTACTTAGATTAACCTTTAAAATCTAATTAAAAAACCTACCTTTCCTTCTTGAACAGCTACTGCCCCCGTGCCGCGCCACCGCAGGAGAATTGACCGGAGGGGACGGAGCGCCGCCGCAGTTGCCGCGACAAGGGAGAGGTCAGAGGTGTGAAAGTCGTAGAGGGAGGGAAGGAGGGAGGGAGAAGGCTCTGTTGTTTTTTCTCTGGGTCCACTTCAGAGTGAACTGGGAGGTGAGTGAATTTTTTTAAATAAAAGAAAAGTAGTCAATTTTTAAATTTTGGGATTACTTTAAAAAAATTGAGGGACTTAAATAAAAAATATACATAATTACTAAATATTTTCAAAATTTCAGGAACTTGAGCCCCGAACCTTTTACTGGTTCCGCCCCTTTTTGGCTTCTGCTTTTCGGGCTCCGGAAATCTTCTGAAGACTGAACTCCATATAATTTTCAATATAGATCTTAAAATTATGAGTTTTTTTAATTCAGAACATTAATTTAGAAATTTGGAAAAAGAGTCATTTAAAAAGTTAAAATTCTTCACAGATAATAAATAGTTTAATGACACATGCCAATCAATATTATTACTTGAGATTTTGTACTCCTTAATCACTTCTCAAATTAGTTAATAATTTTGAAATATCATCGTATTACAAAAATAAAAAATAAAAATTGAAATCCTTCAACTACTCTAATGTAAATAGACATGCAATGCAAGTACAACCCGGGAAAGATGCAAAAGAAAATTGGGGGTGCTTAACCTGTGCTCTAACGCATAAGCTAACTCGTCCAGCAAAAGTTTGAGCAGGCTAGTAGGGGGAGGTCCGTTAACCTAAGAACGCATTGATCATCATCGCAATGCGTCGTGAACACGTCAACAATAATTTCGCGGGGTATTTGGCTATTTTTTGCCCTTCGCGGTTCTTCTCTCCTGTGAATTTTGGTCTACGTTTTTTCTCCATTTGATCATCGCAACAATGGCGAAAAGTGAAAGCTCAATATCACTGTCAGCCTCAGATGGAAATAGTTCTAATAACAAGCCATGGGAATCTTATCACACTGTCTATACCAACGCTAAAGCAGGTATTGCACAAATTCTGATCGAATTTGGGGTTTATTGTGACTTGAATTTTGTTCCAGAACTACAATTGACTCTATAAGTTTAATCTATTTATAGATTGGATAAGTTCTCTGTTTCTGTTTCCAATAATCTTTATGGCTTGGAATGAAAGGTCTCTCGAGTTAGGAATCATGTTTATGAGTTGAGACATAACATTTTGCAGGAATGGAAGGGGTGGATAAGGAAAAAGTGCAGAGAATAGTGTACGAAATGAGCAAAGGGTCTAAATATTTCGAGAATGAGGAAAGGAAGGAGGCTTATATGAAACAGAAAGTCGAGAATATGCGTGCTCGCTGCCAGAAGCTTAGTGCTGCAGATTTGTCCCACTATCAGAAGGTATAGCTGAAAGAAAATGATAATAAAGTCTATTATCTTATGCTAGGTTTTGGGTTTTCAGTTTTGCTTTGTTTATTGTAGTCTTTTTGTTGCTATTTTTTTAGTGTGTTTATAGGTGTTATTCTGTGGTTTTATTAGAGAAATGTGGTTGTGAAAATTCATAGACCAAGTCTTGAAGATATATGATTGAGGAGTTATTTAGGGCATGGTTGCTATTTCTGAAATGGATGATTTTCTGAAGAGTGAATAAAACATAAAAGAACCGTTAGCTAGGCTAGTAGCTTGTTAAGCTTGTTGCTAATGTTCCATGCCAGCTCATTGTGTGTGATTTGGTTGCATCAGAAGATGAATTTTTTTAAGCGGGTTTGCTCAAGAAGCATTTCTTGGGCATGAGCATTAATATTTGTCATGATGCAGATTCCTTAGAAAGTACTTCATGCTATTTACAGATAGCAGATAAGAGGATTCTGGAGTTAGAAACTACACGTGATCTATCAAAGATTTGGCTACATGTAGATATGGATGCTTTCTATGCAGCTGTAGAGACATTGTGTAATCCATCGCTGAAGGGACATCCAATGGCTGTTGGTAGCATGTCCATGATTTCTACTGCTAATTATGAGGTTTGAATTGCTGGACACTAGTTCCCCTATTGGCAGTGTGTTGTTACTTGTTAGGTTATTTTTCACTTGGGTTCAATGAGCATATATTAGTTGCTCCGATGATTCCTGAATCCATCTTTACAAGATTTGATTCAATTTAATTTTTTTAAGTAAATTCTGAATTCTTATTTGTGATGTTTGAGTACGTGATTCCAGGCAAGGAAATTTGGAGTTCGGGCGGCTATGCCTGGATTTATTGCACGTAAATTATGTCCTCAACTGATTTTCGTCCCTGTTGACTTTAAGAAATATACGCATTACAGTGATTTGACAAGACAAGGTTGGCATTGTTTTGTAAAGACTTTATTTTGAGAAGTTCCATTGTTGTCGGTAGTGAATTACAAAAGTTACTTCTTCATGTTAGTTTTCCAGAAATATGATTCCAACTTTTTGGCAACAAGTTTGGATGAAGCATACATTGATATAACTAATGTTTGCCAGGAAAGAGGCATTACTGGGGAAGAGGTAAGAGCCTAAGCACTGATTTATCAAGTTATCATCTTTTTATTCATTGGGGTCCCTTTCGTTCTTTTCTCTTTCTATCATAGTTGACAACGTAGGTGGTGTTTGATTACTGAAGATTTTTCGTTGTGTTTTTGCAAGGTGGCAAAAGAGCTTAGGGAAAATGTCTATAATGAGACAGGTCTCACATGTAGTGCTGGAGTTGCTCCAAACCGTTTACTTGCTAAGGTATTATGTTGAGGCAGCAATATACTGTTCTTCATATTCATCATAAAGTGAATGATTTTAGCTTGCATATTTCTTTGAAAATTAATTTGTTCACTTTTTACGGAAAGCTATACCCTGTTAACTTTTCATTATGCTCATCTGCATGCCAAACTTGTTTCAAAACTCACAACATGACCTTTGTTTCTCCTTAACTCACCCTGCTATCACCAGGTTTGCTCTGATATCAACAAGCCAAATGGTCAGTTTTTTTTACCAAACAATCGAATGGCTGTCATGACATTTATTTCTTCACTTCCTATCAGGAAGGTATCTTTCTAACATCTCTCTCTCTCTCTCTCTCTCTCTCTCTCTCTCTCTCTCTGTTGTTGGTATTGATCTTGTATCTACTTTTTTCCTTCCAACTTCATGATTTTGTAACTTTATCATCATCTCTGCTTGACCAACTTCCATACACAGATAGGAGGGATTGGTAAGGTTACTGAAAGCATTTTAAAGAACGTTTTTGGGATCACAACATGTGAAGAAATGCTGCAAAAGAGTAGCTTTCTCTGTGCACTTTTCTCCCGATCTTCATCAGGTCTGCACCCAGATGCTACTTGTTGTTTGGCTGTTTCCTTGTATGTTGGTCAGAATCTGCTCCTATATCAAAGCATAAGAAACTAAAAACTAAATCAACTGTCTCTGGCCGCACTCAATTTTGGATTATATTTATAAACTTCTCATAGATCATTCTTTCCAGATTGAAAATAGGAAAAAGGGCAGTACAGCTGTTAAATTTATTCTTTATTAATTTTGTGGTTGTCTTTGTCATTTCATTTCCGAAACCTTCAAACGTCTTTTGCTGTTATTTTGCTGTATTAATCCTTTTGCCTCCTTATTGCAGATTTTTTCCTCTCTGTTGGTCTTGGACTTGGAGGAACTAATACTCCTCAAACCAGGTCCAGGAAGAGCATAAGCAATGAAAGGACATTTTCGGAAACAAATGATGAAGCTTTGCTTTATAAGAAATTGGGTAAATTATCTTAGTTCTTTTGCATCCACTGTTCGTTAGAAGGTAGTTTGTGGCGTAGGCTTATCCAGTTTGTTAAACTTTGCATAAGGTGATTAAGTGATGTGGAGCATGAAGGAACTGGATAGGGCACTGTGTTTTTGAGGTTGAGTTTTAACATTTTACGGTGTCATTTATTGTTTTTGTAGTTTATAATTTTAACTTATTTGTGTCCTTGTCTACTCATGCATAATAATCTCAACCCACAAAGGCTTAATAGTTACTTTCTGGGGAAAAACTTGCACAAATGTGAAATAGAGAATAACATGGAATTAACCTTTAGGTCTCTTTCATTTTTATGTGGTCCCTTTTTACCCTTCTGGTTTCTCCTGTTTAAGTGTGCTTTCTACTGAGATCCAATGCTTCTTCAACTTTGGCTTGGAAATAGATTTATCTTTGATGTATTTCATCCAAGTGAACTTTCTACTTGAGGAACACTGTCTAATTCTCTTCTGCCCATGTTATCAAGGTTTCTTACCCTAACTTTGGATGCTAGTCATTGTTTTCCATTCTCTCATGTTAGAAATCCAAACTTTTTTAACAAGTGTTTCACCCCGGATAACCTGTGTTTTTTAATTTTATTTTGTACACTTAACAAGTGCAGTATGATGCATCTTATTCTTTTAGTTACTTGAACCTGGGCAAAAAAGGATTTGAAATTGGAGGTGAATCCAGTTGCTTTCACTTCATTAATACTATAGTTTTTCTTTAAAGGTGCATGAAATATGAACTTTTGTTTGCAGTGGATCTTGCGGATATGCTGTCTTCTGACATGAGGAAAGAAGGTCTTTGCGGCAAAACATTAACGTTGAAGTTGAAAACTGCATCCTTTGAGGTACCTCTTAGTTCTTTAGTGTTATGAGCTGCGTTCGGCGACGAAATGTTGCAGTGCAATCTTATAGAAGCTAGAAGTTAACTTTACAGTAGCTTGCTTATGGACCCCTCTTTTCTCTTCTTTTCTTTGTTTCCTCTTTTGGTCTTTCTTTCAAGAGAAGCCTTATTCTTTCCCTTTCTTAAAGGAGTAATTAGGAGTCCTTTTTTTGGTTATAAGATCAAGTTAAATTTACCATAGTTCTCTAAACTCCAGGTCCGGACACGTGCGGTGACTTTACCAAATTATGTAAGCTCAAGTGATGATATTCTCAAACATGCATCAAAACTACTGAAGGCGGAACTTCCTGTATCTTTGAGACTGATTGGTAGGCAGAAAATGGTTGACTTCTATTTACTTCAAAGATGGACCTGCAGAGTAATTGGATTGATGTATTTCTGTACTGCTGACATGATATTCTTCTCATATATTCTTTGTCTTCACAATAAATTTACTAAACTGCGAAAAAAAATACTAATTTTTTTTGCAAAGGGGGGAAATGTGAGTGGGACGTTGGAAAGTGCAAGTAGCTGTTTAGAGAGATATGTGTTATTGGGAGTGGAAACTTGAAGGGAACAGATAATAGATGCCATATTATCTGTTTAGTCTACTTTTTCTTTATATATCTTGAAGCGGAGAGATTAGGAGCGGGAAAAGTAAAAAGATACTGAACTAAAAACCTCTGTAATGATAATATTAATAGGGAATAGAATTCTCATCCTTTCTGCCTATATGAAAGGGAAAAAAGGATTAATAAATGGAATATTTTCCTCTAGGTAAAGAATTTTTAGCTTGAAGTTACCTTGGTTTAAGTGCTTATGTTCAGGTCATTCATCTGATTCTGAGCATGAATATGGGTCATGACACACTGTTGTAACTTGCACATATCATTTTTTAAAAATTTGGTTTCTTTTATTGTAGGGCTGCGGATGTCTCAGTTCAATGATGAGAAAAACTGTGGTGTTCCTGATCCTACACAGAAAACTCTGTCCAACTTTATTGTCTCAGGAGATCCTTGTATGAAAAATAAAGATGAGAGCATGGCTTTGGACTCGGAGTTTAGCTATGATACTTTCTATGTTGACAGAGGGACTGATCTTCCAACAGACATCCATGATACATCTTCTGAATTGAGAGATTCAGGGGGCGAGAACCAAGTTTCTGATTTTAATCATGGAGATTGCCTCCTGGTGCAGAATGATGTAGACACTGAGGGAAGTCCTAATCTCTGGAATAATGATTTTGGAGAAAAGGTATGCTAAAGCTCTAAAACTAATTTGAAGATTATTTCTGCATTTACTGAGATACAGAGTCTGGTTAAACTTTATTTGCAAGTCTCTTATCTTATATACTGGCGAAAGACATTGAAATTGCTGCTCTGCATTTGACTTCCTATTTGTTCCTGAGGCTGAATACTTATGCCTGTAATATGTTCTTATCCGGGGTTCTCTTTTGTTATCTTTCAGGTTAATGACCCTGGTAGAGGAGAGCAGTATATTAAGGCATACAATGATGATCTATTATTAGTAGAAAAGCCTTCTTTTCCTGGAGACTTTGAAGGAAACAGTTCACATAAATTGAAAAACAGGGTCAACATAGAAAATCTTCAAGCAGGCTCTTCATCAAATCAGCAAGGATCGTTTTGCTGGGTGGAGGATTACAAGTGTTCACTATGTGGGGTTGAACTGCCTCCCAGCTTTATTGAGGAGAGACAAGAACATTCTGATTTCCATCTAGCTGAAAAGTTGCAACAAGAGGAGTCAGGTGTCAGCCATAAAAACTTCATGACAAAGCAGAGGTACTACATTTCATCTCTTGTTCAGTGATTGGCTCGTTTCAAATGTATTCTCTGATCTGATATTGCATCGTGAGCAAAAATCAAGAAAGAGGTTGAAATTTGAAAGCAAAGATGAAAAAGCATCTAATATACTTAGTATCTTGGTGATTTTAGCTATCATAGAAGAGTTGCATTAAAAATGAAGCCCCTTTGCAGGCAATGATTAAGCGCAAAATACTGTTAACCTTTTGTTGCTTCAGAACTGCTAATATGTTTTAATGGACTAATGTTGTCCCAATGAACTTGAGCTATCATAGAGCAACATCTATCTCTTCTTTCTGTACCAAAATTGGCTCCATCAATTAATTACTCCAATTATCAATGAATTTACATAATTATGTTAACAAAGACGTAATCTATTATGGGATATACTGAATGTTCTACTTTCGATAGGTTGACTCCAAGAGACAGAATTGTTAACCACAGTGAGCCGAGGAAGAAGCAGAAATCATCTCTGAAAGACAGTAAACATGTCCCAATTGACCAGTATTTCTCAAAGGCTAGTCGAAATTTCTAATCCTGCCTATTATTATTCACATGAAATAGGTAAGCACCCACATAATTGTAAATTTGTCATGTTAATATCAATCTTCATTGTGTAAATACCCTTGAATTATGTTGTACTATTTATTCAATATATTGCACAATAAAAGTTTCTTGTCTTTTTAATGCTCAACTGTGCCAATTGCTAATGTCTTTTGATTTTTCCATGGTTAATAATTGACCACGTAGAATTTTAAGCATCTGAATCTTGCAGATTCAGCTGTACCCAAGTCTCAGCCAATCTCTATTGTTTCCTGGGAAATATGGATTCTCAATTTGCAGATCTCTTCTTCTTAGTGGGTATTTGAACAATGGAAAGAACCCTAGCCCTCAGGAGTTCCACAATCTATTTTCCTCATCTCGAGTCACCCAGAAGAACTCATTTCCACCGCACATGGCTGCAGATTACCCCCTCTACATCCAAATCCCAGTCATTTTTTCTGAAAATTTCCTCCACTCTTGGCCCCCCAAATGATTATCCACATAAAACAGAGGCCGAAGCTGCAATTCCAACCATGTCAGATATCATAGAAGCATCAAGGAGGCAGAAACTGGACCTGCAACTTCAAAATTTAGGACCCTTTTTCAGAATAACGGCGAAAAGCTTGGAAACTCAGAAGGAGTTGGGAAGAGCTGAGGGATTGATAAGATTTTGGTTAGGAGGTAAGATTCTTCACTTGGATTCCATTAGACTCAGAAGAGATACTTTGGGCATGGAGAAGTCTATCTTCGGCATTGGATTGTTCATAGGAGCAGTGGCTATTCGGTATGGATATGACTGTGGGTGTAAGAGAGTTGAATTACTTGCCATCAACGACACTGATCTTTACCATTCTAAGGTTAGTCCTTTTTTTCTTCTCAAACCTTCATTTTTCTTTAAATCTCTGTATATTTTGAGGTTCGGCTACCATTGGAGGATTAAAAAGAAAGTAAATTTTTAGATCAAAAAAAAAAAAAGAAAGTAAATTTTATACTCTGGAGCAGGCTTATTGGTGGGTGGGAGGATTTCTAATAAGGTCTAGAATACCTTGTAAAACAGGATAAGTCTAGATTGATTTCCTAGAGAGGCAGTGGGATATCTTCTTATTCTGAAAATACAAATTTTTTTGTAAAATTCTATTATGAACTTTTCTTCTCCCATGAAGTGTGGATGTGAACCCTTTAAATCATATTAAGTCACATTAGTAATAAGATTAATATTTAATACACTGATCTCTTGTGTAGATTATATCTTCATTTATGAAAATAAACCAATATGTCAAAGGGTTTACATCCTTTACTCATGGTAGATGCTGGGTTCATAATAGAATTTTATAAAAATTGAATTATTTGTTAGAGGAAATTTAAGTTCCAAAATTAAAATTTTATGAAATGAACAGAGAATCTAACTGTTTAACTAATTTATAAGATAAAAATGTTGAAACCAAATACTTCTAGAGATGATGGAATTAGAAAAGAAAAAGGACGGATTTATAAGAGATAGTAATTGATAAAGGGATTGTTGTTGAATTGTGTTGTGTGGCAGCTGGTGAGGTTTTATACAAGAATTGGATTCAAGGCAGTGCATGAAGTGAGTGGTTCATCACTTGGTGATGTTGGTCACATGCTGGTATGGGGTGGTGTTGGGACCAGAATGGATGCCAATCTTCAACACCTTCTCATCAAATGGTGCACCAGATTCACTACTTCTCCCAAACAACAACAAATCTCATCTTCATAAATGAGCTGCCATCACTTGTTTCAATTTCTTTTTTCCTTTTCCTTTTCCAACATACATTTTTTTTTTTTTTTGGGCAAGATAGTAATCATATAAGCGTTCCTTAATAGGAAGTAATTTAGACGTTTGTGTTCTAACATCTCATATATATATATATATATATTAAAACTCAACGTAATTTTTTTATTTAATGTTATATATATTATAAATACTTTAAATTTTACTGAACTTCAGACAAAAATATTAAAATCGAACCATATCTAAAAATACAACCGCTCCTCTCATGTTTTTTTTCCAATTCACATCCCTATCTAATGTATAAAAAGCTTTTTTTTATTTTTTATTTTAAGGATTCCTTTGACCTTGAAGATGAATTTTGATCTCAATCTTTTGATTAAAGTACTTTTTGTTTTTTTTATAAAAAACGTTGGTGAGCTTGAACAGAAACTACATTGTTAAGCCCATTCATCGATCACCATTGAAGCCCAGATTGATGAACTGAGTTACTAAACAAAGCCCATATGAGGCATAGGCCCATTGGGTTCAGTGGATAGAGTACTCCTTGCCTCTTAGGCACAGGCTAGAGCTGCATCAGCAATCAAAAGTCTGGGCTTTTGACCTGTTCGAGCCTATTTTTGTAAATGGCCCGATTTTTGGACGTTGGCGTAAAGAGGCTAAACGATTTATGCGAAATTCCCGGGATAATGCGTTCAAGTCGAAGCAGGGTCCAATTCAGAGAGAACGCATTAGTCATGAACTTTACGAGTGTTCTGGTATGCGTTCAAGCTGAAGTAAGGGCAGATAAAGTATGGACGCATCTGTGAATGAACTTTGTAAGCGTTCTGGTATGCGTTCAATTTATTTGCCGAGCTCATAAAGACAAGGCCAAAAAAACCAAAATCCCCGAATCACTACTACGTTTTCTGGTTGTGGTTGTAAAAAGGGAGCCCTAGTCTGAGCTCAGTAGAGAGTGATCGCCATTCTCGCTGTGAATCTTAATGTCTCGTCGCGAAGTCCGCGACTCCGATTCGAGAAGACACCGTTCCAGGTTTGATCAAGAACCCAGGTAAATTTCCTAAAACTCTCTCTTGCACTCGTTCATTTTAAATTATCTCTTATGCTACTATCTTCGAGTACAATTTTTTTGTGCATGGTACCCGATCGTTGCATCATCTGCTGCAGCCACCAAATTTAACCTTTTTTGCCGTTTCATTGATCAATTTTCTGTAAAAATAATGTTTGAGGAACTGGAAATGGGAGTCTTGAAGTTTCTAATTTGTGCTTATCCAGAATGAAGAGAGAAGTAATTACTGCTCCCAGATTTCATAAGAGTAGATTTTGCATTGATGATAATTGTGGATGAATAGTTTTGTTTCTAATTTCCAATTGGTTTTGTTTTTTCTTTCCCCTTTCAACTTGAATGAAAAATTGGATTTTCTTGGAGTATGTTGAGAGACATGTGTAAACTGTAAAAAATTGGAGCCTGACAAAAGATTGCCTCGTGCAAGAACTATTGGTTTCTCCCTGTTTTATTTTATTCATATTGAGTTTGATTGATATCAATCCAAATATGTCAAGGAAATGCTAAGCAAAGTTTTTTTTAAGTTACGACAAGTGATTCCGAATTTGTGACCAATTCATGTTAAAAGAAGTTTCAGAAATATTTTGTTTGAAAGTCTTGCTGCTTGAGATAATTTGAGATGTTAGTTTGCAGACATGATAACTAGATGTATATCAAAATTTGAAATACTTCTGAGCCTGTGGCAGGCATTGTCTGAATTACCTCTCTCTCATAGCTTACCACTGAAATTTTCAAATAATGAATGCATTCTTTGCCAGATTTTCCTATCTTTTAGTTTATAGGATGAAATTTGTAAAGATGTTACTCTAGTAGTTGAATGCAATTTTCCATTAATCAAGCGATTTTTCATGTTGGCCTTCCTAGTCCTAAGAGATCTAGGAGGGATGGGAAACCAGAAACTGAAAGGCCACCTGCTGTATCTAATTTGGATAGTCGAGACCATTCAGATCGGGACCAAAAGCACCGCCGTCGCTTGCAAGATGCTTTACCTCTTGAGGCCCCAACAGCACAGGTTTCTAAGCAAGAAGCTGGAGCTGTGAGAAAAGAATCTGATAGAGCTAATGTGAACCATGAAGGAACAAAACACTCTCCGCATCAAACAGAAGTACCTCGGTCCCGATCTTACTTTCAGGTGCCATGAGCAATATGTTTGTGTGTATTGTATTGTTATCTATTGAATTGTGTTTTAATGGGGCATGGTAAGCTGATACCTTGTTTCATTGTCATTTCTTTGTTTGCCCAGGTTTCTTGAGAAGTTTTTTTGTCCTCCTGCCCTAATTAAGCATCACACAAACTGATAGCTGCAATTTTTTAGAGGTGTATAATTGCATGATCGTCTTGTCTCAAAAATTGACCCTTTTTGAAGCTAGTATATTCTGGTTAGTCCTGACTCATGAGAACCGTGATAGTTGACATCAACTATTGTAATATTAACTCGTAATTTCTTGGTAACAACAGATCTTGTTGTCTGTGTAGTTCACAGATGTGGGACTACTTCCTCCAGAAAAAATATGAGATTGACAATTATTTTTATTAATATGAGAGAAATCTTAATAATGCTTGAGGTTTAATTCTGGCTAGCTAGATAGTGCTTTATTTTGGCATTAAGAGAACTATACTTTTTTTCCCCTAAGAATAATATAGGGATATTTTATTCAACTGTTCACAATCATGTCATTGGTTGTCATTGCTGTCAAATGTTGGTGAACCTTATTTACTCAACCGCCTGGCTCGCTTCTAGAATGTCACTATTGCTTAAAACCTTGCAAACTTATTATCTAGGCTAGTCCATTGGGATTTTGTAGAGCCTGGTGAATTTAGGTGCCTGTATATATAACAGTATTAGGCTTGGCTGTGCCTGTCTTATTACAGCATGATGAACGTGGTACTTCTGGGCACATTAACCGAAGCTTCAATCACAGAACAGCTACAGGTAAGCTCCACTGCCGTTAGGGTTTCTGTTGTCTTCTTGTTTCATCCCTTGCATTTTGTAAAATTCCTATGGCAATTTGTTAATGAGCTTATCTATTGGCACTTAAACTACCCAGCTCTACTACTGTTTCAATTAGTGAGAAGCTGATTGTGGACTTATTTTGAAATAAATAAATTTTCTTATGGAGTAGTGACATTTATGACTTTCATGAATATTAGAATACTTATATCTCAACAAGTTTCATATCTCTTTCTTTTATCTGAAACCAAGTGAAATAATAAAGAAATTAGTCTCTATGAATCTTGGACCTCAATGTTCAACGAGCTAATTAGGTTCTTTTTGTCAATTCATCTAGTGACTTGGGAGTTTGGATATCCAAGTTGGTTTTGACCTTGAATGTTTAAAATGAATCTTCCAGATGCGTGATTATTTTTCTACAACCATTTTACATCTTTGGATGCCCTTTTCCTGATTTGGAGGGAAGATGAGGTTTTCTTCCTTTTTCGGATGAGGGTGGGTCTCAATATTGGCTTTGGATTCTGTATGTGACATTGCAGTTAAATTATGTGGTGATTTATCTGAAAAATTTATCATATTTACCAATTTCGAACTATTTTTTATTATATTCAGGAAAAGAGCGAGGATGGTGGAGAGATCCAAAGGAGCAGGAGAGTGAAAGATCAAATAGGATATCTACTGGTGATATGCAAAAGAAAGATGAAAGGTCTAGAGATCATGGAGAAGACAGAGATGCTTGGCGCCATGACAGGTACTTTGAGATGGAGGCAGGCCCCAAACCACTGGCAAGGAAAAGGCCTTCTTTCAGGGAGACAAAGATCCCGGTAGATTCTGAGAAAGCTGACAAAGCCATTGAAGAACATTCAAAAATGAATGGAAACAGCAATCCTGCCTTGGAAAATGAAAAAAGAGAGGACAGAGGAGGCAACAACCTGCGCCATTTTGAAAGGTCAGACAGAACTTTTGCTGGGGACAGGGAGGCAAACAAGGGTGAAGCATGGAGAGGTAACTTTTCATCCAGAGATAGATGGACTAGCAGCCGTGGTGGAAATTACCGTGGAAGAGAGCGATTTACTGGAAGGCAAGGGTATCGTCCAATGGGAGGTCGGGTTGAGAAGTGGAAACATGATCTCTTTGATGAGGCTAACAAGAGTCCTAGTCCAAAGAACGAAGATGAAATGGTCGCTAAAGTTGAAGCGCTCTTGTCTTCGTAGCATTTAACATATGATTTATTATCTGTATATCAGATTAAATTGCTATCCTGTTATTGCTGGTTCATTTTCCTCCTTTTGAAGACGAATATCCTTATTTCTGACATCTTTTCAGAACTTCCAAGTCAGTGATGCGTTTAGCTTTAACTTTCAGAACATGAATTACTTTTATATTCAGTATCCTTTTTGAGATTATAGCATTGCATGAAAGATCCAGTTTTCCAAGTACTGAAAATGATCTAGGAACATGACCATGCAGTCTATTATTGCTCATGCTTCTGTACTTTCAGATTTAACATTCCTAATATAGTATTTCCTTAATATAATTTATCTTAAAAAGGTAATGTAAGGACAGATATGATAGATGTTACAAAAAATATTACAATCTGTCTCGATATATGTCACAACAAAAAATGTCACCTACAATCTTGAAAGCTTAAAAAGTAATCAATTTTGCAAGATGATTATTGAAGGCAAAGTATAGCTCAAGAGGGATAATGAACCAAGCAGGATGTAATGGGACATTTAAGGGAGTAAATCCTTTTTCGCATTTGAAGCTCACTTGCACTGAAGGGAAGCTGATAATGCTATGGATCATGGATGGATGAAGCATTAATATGCTTCCAAAATTGGCAAGATAGTAATTTGCTAAGACATGGAATAAATATTGCATTGGATTCAGATTCTCTTGGATTCGTACAGAAAAGAAAAGCAAAAATTTCTACTTGCTATTACATGGTTCCTTTTGAACTCGTTGTTTGGAGATCAAATGAATGAACTGTGTTTCTTCCTCCGAGTCTTCTGAAAGGAATCCCAACCCTCGGTCTTCAAATGTTTCCTCCTTGATGCCCATGCAGAAGCTGAGGTTCTTTTAATCTCAAAACACCAAACAAAAGCATGGGCGGAAATTTTTTTGTTATGGACACGTTCCATGAGCCGGGACATGAAAACTAACCTCAATATTGACTTTATTAAATTCGGAGATCTTCAATGTCGGTAACAACATCTGAACTTGTGAACCTTTGTTCTGGTATGTTGTTAACCACCAGCTGACCACATGCACCACTTATATCTTGGCCCATTTCTTTACGAACTGTAGTTCTGATGTTGTAAACTTCCCGAAGAATTTTTTGGAATCTGACCACTTTGTTTTCTTTGCTGGTGCTGAAGTGACTCAGAGTACCAATTGGATTAAAAGGTATCAGGTTAATAACCTGCCACAAACAGCAAAACACAACATCAAGATTTAGAAAAGAATTCCAACGCAGCATTAGAAAGGGAAAAAAACTAGAAAGATTCCGATGGAGAACAGCAGACAATAGACAACTTCTTCCTTAAAATTTCAAAAATATTTAGAAAATCCAAGCATAGTGACAACAGAGAAGTGATTATACATGGGATAAACCAGTTCATACACGTCAAGCCTATCAAGCCAACATGTATATAAGCTTATTTTGGCTTTTGGCCCAACAAAGGTTCGATGAAGTTCGATAGTGATTTTGCAATGGAATTTACTAATTGTATTTAAAAGCACTAGATTGGAAGTGTACATCTATATGTCATGTTAAATGCAAAGCTCACCACTTGAAGTGTCTCGAGCAATTTTCCAAGTTGGTGTGCATGCTGATCTTCATCATTCACTCCATCAAGCATTATGTACTCTATAAAAATTTTCTGCTGACTACAAAAAAGATCAAATGAGATATTCTAACAGTCTTAAGTAGAAACTTCAAAGCAAGGATCAAAGAAATTAGCCAAAGATGAATGTTCTAGAAAATGGAACCATTTCTTTTGATATTCTCTCAATGCATTCATAAGTCTGTCTAGAGGAAATGCTCGTGCTGCGGGCATGATCTGACAACGGATGTCCTGAATGGGAGCATGTAGAGATACAGCCAAGTTCAAATTTGGTAAATCACTCTGAAGTTTGGTGATAGCATGGACAATGCCAACCTACAAAAGAATCCATATTAAAGGAAACATTTTTAGATTGTCTATTAACTTGTAAAAACAGCAAGAAACTTCAGTTTCATATTCTTTTTTTTTTTTTTTTTTGTTTTCCTGGTTCTCCTAAGCAGACTCTCATGCAATTTGAGATCATTGTTGTTTATTGCTACAAATTCAGAGCAGCCAAAAAAAATATATAAAGATTGTTATCAAAGCAGAGCAAATACCGTTGAAACAGTTATTCTCTTTGGCGAAAGCTGAAATGGTGGTGCTGTCATGACTCGGATAGCTTCCACCAGGGCAGTGTAGTTGTTCAATGGTTCCCCCATTCCCTGCACAGAGAGTACAAAATCAAGTTTTCTTCTTTTTAAACTTCACGGAATATCTAGACAGAGTTCCAATGCCTTAAATATTCTCGGCAAGAAAAAAAAACAAAAGAGAAAGAACAGCTAGTTTTTGTTCAAGTTACATTGAAAAGAAAACTTCACTCCTAGTTAATAGGCAATAGAACCAAAAAAGTAACATGCAAAGTATTGCAAAAATAGATGAAACCCCATACCATGAAAACAACATTTCGTATAGGTGATAAGGAAGATGCATGCACCAATTGCTCTACAATTTCACCTGAAGAAAGATTATTCTTGAATCCCATAGATCCAGTAGCACAAAACTTGCAAGCCATTTTACATCCAACCTAATAAAATTCAAGAAAACTATAAAGCATCACCTGTTGAACAAATACATTTATGATAAAAAGAAAGCAATGCCCAAATGGAGTTCTAAGTGCAGAGAAAGAAAGCAATTTCATTAAGTGTCGAATTCTGGTCTCATAAAAAAGAGAAAAACAGTGAGTGGTAACACCTTTTCTCCCTTTGAGCAGGAATTTCGTATAATTGAAGTTTCAAAAGAGTGTAAAAGTTTTTAAATCAACTATTGAAATATTTAACTTAGTCTATTCATTTAAATACTGCAGTTAATTTCCACTAAAGAGAGTAGTTCAAACTACAAAATCGAAATACCTTAAGCACATAACAGTCGCAGAAACTTAACTAAAACATTATAGCTACGACGATCCAACAATTGAGTTCACTTCCCATCAAGTAAAATCTTTTCAGTAATCAGTTAAAAGGAGCTGCTGATGATAACAAAGTGAAGTCAGAAAGAAAAGAATAACCTGAGAGGATATGCACAAGGTTGATCTCAGGCCCCCAGGACGAGGCTTTCCATTATATTTTCCCAAACGTGAATCATATCGCATTATTACAGCCTCCACAAATGCTCCATTCTGCATAAATTTACTATAAAATCAATAGCAGAGAGTTTTTAACTCAGAGAAGCTTCAAACTTTATGATTTTTATTCACTAATCTTTCCCAAACAACATTTAACAATATTCTATACAATTTATCCTAGTTTCATCTGAGCAAACAATGAACAAACTATTGAAGTGATTAAGTGCTGCAATATCAAAATTTTTCGAGTATTAGAGATTCTTTAGCTAATAACAAGTAGTAAAAGTTTCTACATAGGCGCGAGTAGGGAAGTAAAGCATTCACAGATAAAAAGTGAAAATACAGGGGAAAAAAATACCTGTAGCTTGATGAGGAGCTTGGTGGTGACCTGGTCCGCAGATTGAATAACGGAGTGAACGGTGGAAGTGCAGGGCTTGAACTTTGAATGGAGCAGGCGATAGGCAGAGGAGGGTAAAGAAGGAATTTCATCCCATTCACAATTAGGGTTCTGCAGAACATACCTGTACATAGAGAGAGAAAGAGAAGTCATTCATCAGCAGATAGAAATTCAGAACACATAATCATATGGATGTAGAGAGAGAGAGAAAAATACCTCCAGATGAGAGGGATGAAGTGAGTGTTGATTCCTTCATTCTGAAATTCGGCGGTGATGATAGAAGAATCAAACACTGATTTATATTTCATCATATCCCGATTGATTAAATTCTGCCAATCGGTAAAGTTTAGCCTTCCTCCGATCACTTCTTCTTGAATTTTCTGAATTTATTAGCGAAGCAATCAAATTTGATCTTTTCCCGGCAAAGCAGCAGTTGATCTTTTCTGTTTTTTGTCCTTGTTTTTGTTTTGAGATTGAGGCGCATTACCTCAAGGTAAGTGCTCCTATAGATTGTTAAAGGTTTAATTCCAAAAACGCCTCTCTACTTTTATTCAATTTTTTAACGAAGCACTTAAATTTTTTAATTTTGGTAATTAATTATTTAAATTAAAATTTTGTAAAAAAAATTTAAAAATGTATTCTTTTGAGGAACCAAGTACTCATATTAGAGTCTACCATTATTCTCTTTTTAAAAAACTCAAGTTTAAATATTTAATTATTAAAATTAAAATTTTAAATACTTAATTAAAAGTTTAGAAAGGTTTTTTAAATTAACTCTTATTAAAATGAATGGAGAGCATGAGCGCATCCTTTGGAGCAATGAAGCACTAAAAATATTTTTGGATAAACAACTTCCCATAAAAGCATTAATAATTCGCAAAAGCAATCCTCACGGTAATTTATTTATTGTAATTTGATTTTAAATGTTTTTGTTTTAATAATTAAAATCTCTTATTTCAATGTTTATATTCCCAGCATTCAGCAAAAAAAGAAAAATAAATCCCTGCAAATTCGAAAATGATCGATCGTGTGAGAGGTGGAAAAGAAAAAAGAAGAAGAAAACCAACGTAAAATTATGAGAAATTATATTTTTTACATTTACTTATCAAATATATATATATATATTACAATTGAACTAATAAATAAACAAATAAATATTACATTTCCTTACAAAAAAGAAAAAATCCCAACGAACAATGAACAAACCAAACAATACATATAATCAGAGCTTAGAACTACGTTCCGGTGTTAGTTACTAATCACCTTTGGAACTTGATAAGCAGAAGAAGCCTTCTGCGGAATTTGATAGCTAGCGATAGTTGAATTCATGTGCCTTTGCCTCAATAAATTACTTGCATTTGAAGGAGTACTAATTCTGATATTATTGGAGTTAGAATCTCTGCTCAAACTTTTCTGCTCCAACAAATCGAGACTCGGCGGCTGAAACTCAGATCTGGTTCTCCGGTGAGATGATCCTTCAACGGATTGATCGCCTCCGATGAGTAGGTGGTAGCTGCGGCTGGATCCGGCGGATAATGATCGATAACTATGGTGGTGTGGCCTTTGTTTCTTCACGGCGTTGATGAGAAATGGGATTAAACCTTCCATTGCTGAATTTTGCTCCTTTTTTTCTTTTTCAAATTATACTTGCGATAAATAATGTTGATGGAAATGGAAGATCGGATGGGTATTTATAGTGGCATTTAATTAAAGGGGGTTAGTTAGAGCCGACCCCAGGAAAATTCAGGGGAGATTCAATTTGGATATTTTTATAGAAAATTATGTGATGAGTTCAATCTTTGTCCGCACCCGCGAATGCACGTACTTAGCCACATTACTTCTTCATATTAATTATTTCTTTTATTATTTTTACTATTCCAAAGACAAGAACAATCATAGTAATGTGTGAGAAATTTAATTAAAAAACTCTGGTTCAAACAGGAGGAGTATACCACGAAAGCTCTTACATTCCTTTCTTATTCGAGGGCGTCATTCATGCCTAAACTTCTTGAACCTAAGGGGACTAGGTATGTTGATGGACCTACGCCTAATTTTTAACAAAGATATTTAAGGGTGCAAATGTATTTACGAATCAGCAATAGAATCAGAGGCTTAAGAGGAGCCAGAAAGACGAGAAGGGTTTTATTGGTCCATTATCGAAACGAGACTTCATAAATTTAGGACTTGACTCTGTAGGGTAGGCTATTCTTGTAAAGCACTAATAGTTAGATTTTAAATTTTAATAAAAGCATGATTAGTAATATATAAGATATTGCAGTTCCTTTTGAAAAAAATATGTAAAAGATTTGTTTGGATGAAGTCAGCAGCTAAAGCCTTTAGTTTAGATATTGACAGAGAATTCTTGATTCCTAGTTAATTACAAGTGATAAATTTATTACATGCCAAGAAATTTTCTGTAATCAAATTTTTTTTTTAAATTTCTAGTTCTGGAGTAATTTTAGTTAATATTTCTACCTAGATAATTTTGAATCAAAATAAAAAACAATAATTTTTATCATTGAGAAAGCTACTTCAACGTTCTCTAAAATTTTAGTATTTAATTATTTTATTAATTTATATAATCATGTTTTGAAATGACAGATAATATAACACACGAAGATGATATTTATTTTGAGAAGCATTTCTTAAGTGCTAGTGGATTAATAACTGGCAAAAACCGATGCGAAAAGGTCAAAAATATCGACTTAGTGTGTAATGGAGGGGGGACGCTAGTGGTGGGTGGTTCTTTACTTTGATTCAATGAAAACAAAGGCGCAGTGGTAGAAGTTGTTAAATATTTTATTCCATTGAAAAAGGAAAAAAATTCAATTCAACGATAGAGAAGGGAAGAGAAGCTGCTATAAAGGATGGACGACGCGGATTGGATTGTCTCTAAAACCGGGTGCTTCAATTTTAAGACAATTCTCTCTCTCTCTCTCTCTCTCTCTCTCTCTCTCTCTCTCTCTCTCTCTCTCTCTCTCTGTTTTCCATTTAATTTTTCTTGTATTTATTTATGGATCATGTTTTTATGGATTAAGGAATCATATTTTGACTTTAAAAAAAAAAACATGCTGAGTATTTTTTGGATGAGGCAACTTGGTAGAGGTCCAAAGTCAACGGTATTTATATGTTAAAAAAAAAGGTCAAGTTGAATGAATGAAGTTTTCAAAAGGATCACAACAATTAAAAAGGAAGAAGACACATCATTATCAATTAGTTTTCTTCTTCTTATCTTGGATCATATTATTGATCAGTTCGAATAATATGTAATATTTTTTATAATATTTTTAATTTAATATATTTTATTAATAAAAAATAATTTTTTTAAAAAAATATATATCTTAAAGAAAAAACATATTATAAAATAAAATATTACTGAAAATGTTAGAGAAGATTCTGATTGATTATTGAGTCATGATAATGAGAATTTGTACTCTAAAGTTTTTGCTAAGTAGAAAAATATTTATTCCAATAATAGTTTAGTGGTATACCACAAAGAAAATGTAAATAAGCTTTAGAATGTACAGCAAATATACATATTTTCTTGAATTTGATCCTTCATAAAATAAATAACTTTTAATTATTACAAATTCATATAGCATTTTGTTTCAAAATCCTTACCTGTCTATTTTCCAAAATCGATATGGAAAATATTGAGCAGGATTAATGAACATCTTAAATAGGAAAATCAAGATAATTCTATATTTACAAGGATTCTTAATCCTTCATAATTATTCTTTTTTATCTATAAATGCACTTCTTCGACAATTAAGACTTTTAACTCTAATAAAAATTTAGAAAAATATTTTTCCTATTAGAAAACTTTGAGGATAAACGCTCTCAAAGCATTTTCGATTTTTAAAAATTGAACATTTTATTTTTCATATTTTCATAACTTTATTTTATTTTCATTCAACTTAATATATTGCTAAGACATTTCAAGTGGTGATTTCTGGATAAAAAATATATGTGACTCACACATGTCAACCTAAAATAAATTTACATATAGCAAATTGAAACCACTGTCCAAATTAGTTATATGAGCCGCTCTCATGTAGATTTTTTTTTAATGAAAAGTAGTTTATTATCAATTTATCCTTGTTTAAAATGAACATGTATGGACCACGCTCTTCTCCATTAAAAAATTATATTATTATTTGAGGTCAAATAGCTTGTTGTTATTTTCAATTAGATAAAAATATAATAAAGTTATGGATAAATGAAAAAGAAAAAGTGACTATTTTTTAAGAGTTGACATAGTTTGAGGATATTTATCGGCATTTAAAAAATCTTATACCAAAACATTTGAGTTTCAAATCAATTTTGGGGTGTGAAAAAACTTAACAGGAGTTGCCTTTTTGGATACTCGTCAAATATATTTTTATTGTTATTAATAACCTGGAGCTGGAGTAGCTCAGTTGGTTAGAGCGTATGGCTGTTAACCATAAGGTCGGAGGTTCGACCCCTCCCTCTAGCGCTTTTTCATTTTTCCTTCTGGTTTTATTATGTAAAAAGAGCCCATCTGGAGCTTTCTGGTTTTTCAGTTTTTCTTGATTTTCATTGTAATATAATAATATTCTTTTTGTTGTTGTTTTTTTTTCCCATTATGTAATTACATAATTCATCTACATTTTCTTTCAAATTTTCACAAATTTACATATTTTTTTATTTTGATCATACCATAGATTTTCAGATCCTTCAACAGATTTCAACAATGAGTCTTGATGATATTGTTACATATATCTAAACCCTTCATTATCATTCTCATTTGCAATTCTAATATTAATGTAATGCTTCACTTGGTGCTCGCTTGAAGGACCGATGACAAGAGTATGTAATCCAGTAATGAGTTTCCTCTTCCCATTTTCATCTGCAATGCTAAAATCCCTGCATACGTCAAGCTTCAATGTAGAATTCTCTGTCTTTCTCTGCTTCACTTCAACTTTATCGAAGCCTACAAGTTGTATATTAGGTGTTCCTAACACTTCTCGTGCACGTGCAGGCTTCCAAAAGACTAACAAAACATGTGAACCATCCATTTTTCCATCATTTTTCACACCAATCACTAATTTGAATTGCAAGTTTTGGCAGTTCACTGATGAAAGATCTATTACTTGTGTATTCGATTGTGAAGTAAAGCTCGTGTTTATAGGCTTTACGACTATAGTTGAAGGTGCAGATATGATGAAGTTTGAGAATATGGTGTAACTTAGACCGTGGCCAAATTGATACAACGCCTTACCATTGTAAAATCTATAAGTTCTTCCTGGAAAGTTTTGCGTGGCATTTGCTCTCATGTTCATGTCTGTCATTGGTACTTTTTCTGCGTATTCTTGTGGATACCAAGTAAAAGGAGACCTTCCACTTGGATTATAGTCTCCGAATATAACTTGAGCTAAAGCATCTCCACCGTCTTGTCCTGGATATCCAATCCACAAGATTGCTCCAATTTTCTTATTGTCATTTGCAAAAGCGACATCCACCGGGCCAGCAGACATGATGACTAGTATAACTTGTCCATTTGTAGCATTAGAGACTTTTGTCACGAGCTTTTCTTGAAGCCCCGGTAATGTTAAGTTCACTCTATCCAGCCCTTCTTTCTCAATGGACTCATCAAGTCCCACAACAAGTATAACTGTATCTGCAGCAGCTGCAGCTTTTGTTGCTGCCTCAATTTCGTCTGATTCATTACAGCTAGGAACGTTACATCCAGGCACGTACGTTATGTTTGGTATGTATTTTTGTAGACCTTGTAAAGGGGTAGTATACCGGCAGGGCACACCAGCATAGATGCTTAGCATAGTTTCAGTAGCATTAGCATTAGGACCGATAACAACCAAGTTCTTGATGGTGTTTGATGATAAAGGAAGAATTCCACTGTTGTTTAACAAAACCATTCCTTGTTTTGCAGCTTCAATTCCCAACAATTGATGACTATCAGTACATATATCAGACTGTCCAAGTGTTCCAAATGGTAGTTGTTTAGGATCGCCATCAAAGAACCCGAGCCTCATTAGAACAATATAGTTGTATATTAAGGCCTGATCTACTATAGATTCTTCAACTTTCTTTAAGTTTACGGCGTTCTCTGTGTATTTTCCAAGAAAATTCCCACAATTCATATTCAAACCTGTGTTATCAATTAAAAAACTTCAGTCTTTGAAGGGTTTAAGGATATTTAAGGTATATGTTAGAGGAAAAACCTGCTTTTAAGGCAAGGGCCACTGCATCCTCAGGTGTAGCAGTGTATTTTATTGCATCATAGTAAACCTCAATGGAATCACAGTCTGAAACAATATATCTGCTTCAACACAAACGTAAAAGAATGAGTAAGGCTTATCGCGCCTGGGATTAGGAAGAGAGGTTGAAATTTACCCGTCTAATCCCCATTGCTCTCTGATTACGCCTTTTAGTAAATTGGGATCGGCACAAGTTGGGATTCCATTGACCCTATTGTAAGAACACATAACACTAGTAACATGTCCTTCTTCTACACAGCTTTTAAATGGTGGTTGAAAAGTATCTTCCATGTCCTGTGCTGTCACCTGCCACAATATTAGACCTTGTGTTATATTTTCTGTTATTAATTTCGCGAGTTCTTCATGGACAAACGCTAAAAAGTACCTTTGCATCAAAATGAAACCGGTCAACGCCTTTCCAATTATCAACATCATATGCAGTGTAATGCTTACAACAACTTGAAACTTTGAGTCTCTCATTGGTAAAGTTACCCTCTTGGCCTACTTCTTGCAGCCCTCTAACATAATTGACAGCATATTTTGAAACCACAAGAGGGTCTTCCCCAGGCGTCTCCTGCCCTCTTCCCCATCTAGGATCGCGAAAAACATTCACATTTGGACTCCAAAAGGTTAAACCAGCAAGGCCTACATTATACATAGCCCGAGCTTCAGTTGACACAACTTGTCCCAATTTATACCACAATGATGTATTGAAACTAGCAGCCGAAAGAATAACAGCTGGAAAACTAGTTGCACCGGGTACTTTGGCATTAAAATGTACACCAGGTCCTGTATTTGAAACTCCATGAAGTGCCTCAGACCACCATTCATAAGCAGGAACACCAAGTCTTGGAATGCCAATAGCCGTATTAACTAACTGTTGGACTTTTTCTTTGAGAGTTAACTGCGAAACCAGGTCTTTGGCGCGTTTTTCATATGACAAAGAGGTGTTACAAAAGGGATAGTTGTTAACGTTTGGATCAGTTTTGTCGCAGGCATGATTAGGCTGTGCAGTGGCTAGTCCTGCTGCAATAAGCAGCAAGGAAAATATAAGAAACAGAACTTGGTTTTTCATTGCTGGCCTGCAGAGTACTTTATCTATAAACTCCTAAGTCTCATGAATTTATACCAAGTGTGGAAGGCAAATGTTTGTTTCATTTGTCATTTTTTTTGGCCTTAAGAGTGAAAAAAAAGATAATTTCTTTAACCTTGGAGGAAGCAAAAGCTTCCCTTCTGATTGGATCATCTCATTTTTCTTTCTCTTTTCAAAGTGTAAACTAAAAGCTAATATAGTTCTTGGATGTTTGTCCATTCTAAAATATCATTTCAAAGCCGTTGTGTAACAAATTTATTCACCACTGTAACTTAGCTTAAAATTTTTAACATATGCCATATGGAGAGAGGTTTTGCAAGGCTAAAGAGTTTTTCAAAGAGTGAATTTGGTGCGTATATGGTTTTGGTTTCAGAAATTTCCACAACTTGAAGCTTAGAAGAAATCTATTACTTAAAAATGGTTGAAAGACTTGAGGAAAAGCATAGTCAGTTTGTTTTAAGCAGAAGAATTGATATCAACTATCATATCAAGCAATCCAAACTATATATATAGCAGATTATGTGAAAGATAATTTTATATGAATAAATGGTAATTGTAATTATGTTATGGTTAAGATTGTAGGTGAATTGGACATGCATTGTGTTCTTTTGTCAGATTCTGTCTTCTTTGATATTTAATAAGCTGTTCAAAATTATTTGAGGATATAAAAAGATAAAATAAATTGTTTGAAAAAAACAAACGGTTTGAATTGTGACAATAAATTATCCGAAGATTATTATTTAGATATAATGAGAAAAATATAAATTGTTAGAGAGTAACTATTAATTTATGTCTACTTGTTATAATACATAATACATATATATTATAAAATATATGAATTGGCTATAAATATTGTGTATTAAAAAATATTCTAAGGGATGTATTAAACTATTCTAACCCGTTAATACACATTGTCATTAATGTAAATTGATATATTGGACACGCATGAAATAAATCCTTAAACAAAAATAAAAGTAAAATAGGAGACGGATTAGACCGATTTTGTCATTTGTGTCGACGTGGTCTTATTCCGCAGCAAAGGCGCGAATTTAACAAACTTCCCCTTTCCCGCTCGATACCGCTACATTTCCTCTCAGCAGTTGCCTCTCTTTTCACCCTAACCTCTCTAACTTTCAATTCCTAATAATCTTCCTGAAAATCTGAAATCTTGAATTTAGAAAGAGAAATACCTGAAGGAATTTACCTTCCTTCTTTTGAGAAATTTCATCTATTTTGCTTTATTTTCCCTGATCATCCTTTTAGGTCTTTTGCCCTATTCTCCGTTCAAGAATTCGATGATTTCATTTTTTTCACGTACCAAATTTTATTTTCTTTGTTGATAATGGCGACATTGAAATCTGGGGTTCTTGTCAAACTTCTTGAAGACATAAAAGACGACGATGAGGAGATTCTCGAAGATGACAAAAAACCCATTTTACTGCAAATTAGAGGCATAATTCCTGTACTAGAAAAAGGGGATCTATGGCCAAATAAAGGTTTTTACCTGAAAGTCTCAGATTTATCTCATGCTATATACGTTTCTTTGCCTCATGATGAGAATGAGATGGTTTTGAACAACAAATTAAGATTAGGACAATTTATATATGTGCAAAATCTGGAGAAATCACAGCCTGTCCCATTGCTTAGAGGGATAACCCCTGTTCCAGGAAGGCGTCCCTGTGAAGGATTTCCAGAAGATATTCTTTCCCCAAACTCATTCTCAAGGCTAATTGAAATATCGGATGCAGATTCAATTGTGGAGAAAGGGGTTATTTCTGAAAAGAAAATTGTAGAAAACCCTTCTGATTCAAGAAATTTGTGTCTAGGGTTATCTCATCATGGTGCTTTGAAAAGGAAGAATAATGTCCTTGAGCAGCAGAGCTCTAGGGGAAGGCTTCGTTCTTTTAGTGCCTCAAAAAGTCGCCCCAGTGAGAAGATAATTGGATTACATCGACGCAGGTCAATGTCTATTGAAGAAGACAGTGATTCAGATAGTACATCTTCATTAACAAGTCAGACATCCAAGAGGAAGAGCTGGACTGCTCCAGAGATTTTGGGAGTAAAGGACATTTTCGATTCTTCCCTAACCAAGCATGAGATTAGACCCTCAGCTCGCAGTCGCAGTGCAACTGTAAGTTTAATGTCCTTTCTTCATTTATCTCTGTCATTTATATGCCAAAATTATGTTTTTGATACTTGCAAAGTAGGGATATTAAACAGGAAGATTGATCTTCATTAATATTTCAGAGGGCTTTTTAACCTGCAGTACAGGTACTGCAGTGATATTCCTGGGATTTATGTTAGTAATCATCTGCATTATGACTGGAAAATGATGTAAATATGGTTTTAAATGACTGTTTTTGTAAATTTGGTGTTGTCACTTAAAAGAGAAATAAAGGAAAGCTTTGTCAACATTTGGTTTATCAGTGTGCTGGGAAACTGACATCTGGTTCTTGTGTTTGGTGCTTTGAAAATTTTTAATAAGATCATGGTTAATTTCAAGCTTACAGTGTATTATATATAGACAGGCTTCACCGGTTCGTTCAGTTAGATATGATAGCTCAGATGATAATGCGAGCTCAAGAACACGAAGAAGAGACAGTATTTCCACAAAGAAATTAGTAAAAGGTCCCAATAAGACCAAGAGTTCAATTCCAAAGGTGATACCGGAGCAGGCTTCACATCGTATATTTAGCATAATCAATGACAGGAAACAGGCTGAAACTGCTATATCTTGGAGTTCGCTCCCTTTGAGATTAGTGAAACTTGGCAAGGTATTGTGTTAGTCTACAGAAGACTTCCCTGTGCTAAGTCATTTAGTTCTTGAGATGAGATAACGCAAGTGATGAATATGTTTTGATTGCCCTGCAGGAGGTAGTCCAGCAAAGAGATATTGCTTTGAGTACTGCTGCTGATGCTCTACAAGAAGCATGTGCTGCAGAGAGGTTGCTTAATTCATTGAGGTAATGAAAGTATTCAGTCGCTCTACTTTTATCCCTGTTCTCTTCAGGCAGAGTTTTCTAATTCGGAATTATGTAGATAGATGGTAGTGAATCAGCATATAGTTCATTATCACTCTTTCTTAGGATTCATGATTAAGATTTTAAGAAGTATGTAACTGATGATGAGGAATGGCAAGTGTTTCCTAGAAGCATCATCACCAGAAGAACTTTATTGATTACATTTCAATAGCCTCATGCTGAAATTGTAATGTATACCATATTTGGGGAGTCCATGCACATCTAACAGTAGAGACTTTTTGTTTACCAATGAGAGACAATGTGTTTCCTGTGGGCTATTTCAAATGCTAAGAAAAAAAACAAGTTGATTAGGATAGTGATAGAAATTTGTCATGGTGAAGCTTTTTTTGGAGGCCAAGATAACCTTGTACTGATCTATTCTGGGTGGATTAATAACTTTATGTCTTAAAAGATATCGATGAAATATGATACAGTAAACTCCTGGAACGTGAAGTTAACACCAAAGTGAGAAAGGAATGGGTGATAGTCTTGTTTCATGGTTATATGAGTGTTCTAGAGTCCAATAAGCTTGCTCTAAGAAATGATAATAATGATAGGGCGCTGGCATAGAGAAATTTGAGGTTATTGAAACCAAGAAATCAGCATCTGAATTGGAAGACAATCGATCATTTGGAGATGACAATCTCTTATGGATTAATCATTCTCACTTAGAAGGAAGAAAATATTCCACTAAGATATGTAAATTTTTGCATAAAATGGCTGATTTTAACAGCTTGGAATATTTCCCTCTATATCTGGATTGGCTTGGAATATTTTCCTCTATATCTGAATCGGCACATTAAAAGTTTATTTTCTTTTTAAATTTTAAGTTTCTGTCAGATAGACAAAACAAGGTGCAGGGCCGTTATATCTATGTTGTGTTGTTTTTTATACATATAGTCTACCTAAAT
Source organism: Catharanthus roseus (assembly GCA_028651295.1). Lineage (NCBI taxonomy): Eukaryota > Viridiplantae > Streptophyta > Magnoliopsida > Gentianales > Apocynaceae > Catharanthus > Catharanthus roseus. Next base: position 5,217,627 of record JAPQWS010000038.1, on the reverse strand, counting down.
TTCCTATTGTATTTTCATTTGTTCCATTTTATGTTCACTAATGAATATCAAAGAATTATGTCGATTGTAATTCTTTCTAGAATCAATAATTCAATCTTTCTTGTGATTTTCCAGCACATATTCAGAATTTATTGTAGCTGAAGGTGATGATTTGGAGCCGTACGTTGATAAATTCTTTGATCTTCAGGATGATTTACGTCATACTAAAGTAATCGTGCAGTCATTGACAAGCATAAGTCCTATCAAGACATCAGAAACGGATACATGTGGAACTGCTTCAGTGAAGGAAGCACTGAAAATAGCACTTGAAAGGAAAAAAGATGCAGCTTCATGGATCAGAACTGCTGTGGCTCTTGATCTTTCCCCATGCAGCTCAATGATCTCTCCCAATCCCACTGCCACTCCTATACTAGAAACTCACACGGCAAAGAAGTCATCAAATGCATTGAGTCGCCCCTCAAAACCAAAAGGCGCTTCTGTGATTAAGAGAAACAAAACTACCGATGATATGTCCCTTATGCTAACATCATCATCAGACAAGGAGAGCCACAGCCACACTGAATGGGTACAGGGAAGTAGCCTTTGTGCAGCGACTGATCTTGTCTCCTCGTTGCAGGATCAATGCAGGAAATTGTTTTTGGGATACGTGGAGAAATATTTAGAGGAAGTAGAGAGAAAGATATCTTCAGTGGAATCCGAAGCTCAATTAGCAGGAATAATGAGTAAGGTGAAGAGAGTGAGTGAATGTTTAGACGTGTTCATCGGTAAGGAGCCGAATTCAACAGGGCATCAATGGTGTACTAACAACAACATGGATGATCCTGAAAAGGAAGCATATGGAAGGGTAAGGAACAAAATATATGAAATCTTACTGAAGCATGTGGAGAGGACTGTAATGGCTATTGAAAGTATTCATTAATTCTTTTCTTGAATTTCTAACCAGAAAACTACAACCATTCTAACAACATTAAAGTCTCTCAAAATGTTGTTGTCCTCAGAGAGACTACTGCATTAATTGATGTGGTCATGGTATTGTATGTAGTCCATTCGTGTACAATAATAGATGTGAAATTGCACTTCCAACTTGTTTTGAGTTGGTTGAATAATATCATATGTGGGCTTCATTCCTCGCCTATATACATTTTGGTTGGCGAAGCCACTTCTTATATTCTATTCTTCTTGTCGGCTAGGATAGTCTTATACACTTTACCGTGTATAAATTGAAGTGTATAAGATGATTTCGACCGCTTTAAGATTTATTATCTATACATTTTGATTGACAGCTACTGTTGTATTTTATTTTTCTTTCGACTAGGATCCTTTTTTACATAAAATTTTTCATAAAACTCTAAAATGTATAAGATGATCCTAATCACTTCAAAGTTTATTATATTATAATGAAAAAGATATTCACATTTTCCTTTTTTGGAAAAAAGATTCAAGATGCACTCTTGCTATTGAAATAATTTGATGTTCCATCTTAACCAAGCTTTTTTTTAAGGAAAATTGTAGGCTTTCTGCAAGATAGGTGGTTGAAGTTTGAATAGGTCAGATATGTCGGGTTGGGTCGGGCCGGCCCAGTACGGGCTGCCCGTTATGACTCTTGACCTATTTATGTTTTCTCTCCCTCCTCGGTTCTAGAGTCATTCCAGACTCTACCTCTCTTCTCTTTTTTCCTGCTCCTTCTCGGCCTTTCCGAGAGCCATCTCTATCTCTTCTTCTTCTCCCCTTCTTTACCGTGGCTTACCGCGTCTGTTGCTCTATTACACCGTCTTTGAAAGCGGTGGTTCTGTGTTGTTCTTATTTGGTCATTTCTGATCTTTTTGTGAGGAGAGCTGTAAGGGTGAGAAAGAGGGTGAGCGCCTGATCTTTTCTGTTTGAGGCCAAATCTGAGGGTGATTTTTCATCGTTAAAGTTGATACATTTTTTTGTCTTGCCGGCACCTCGACTCGATCGTCATTTCAACATCGATATTCGGCGCTATCGAGTCTCACTACATGCTGCTGGTGGTTCCAACACTGCAGCGACAGGTAAGTACCCCTTACCGATTCATGGTTCATTTTTTCTTTTAACGGTGATTATGTTTATTTTTTGTCTTGCCGATTGGCTTGAACCGGCTGTGAAACAGGAAGAGGAAGAAGGATATTTTTCCTGTAATAGAATAGGTTTTTCCGCTGCCTTTCTATTCTTTTACTAATTTGTAATAGTAATTAGAGAGAGTGTAATAGTAATTAGGTCCTAACAAGTGGTATTAGAGCTTGGTTTGGCTCGTCGGCACCGGCAACCATCGGAAGATTCTGGATATGAGGAAACTGTTGAGTTCCTCAGATTTGGCCAGTGAAGTTTTCTTTCATTTTCTTTTTCTTTCGGTTATTCTGTTACTGTTTTTTTTTAATTTCGGCTTGCCGCTAGTTTATTTACTGTTTTTCCTGTCTTTCTTTTTAGGCTTGCCGCCAGTTATTGCTTGTGTTTATGTTGTGATTCTTGGCTCGCCGCCGTCTGTTTCTGTTTCTTTGTTGCTTCGGCTTACCGCCGATTGTGATTACTATTACTGTGTTTTACTGAATTGTGTTACTATTCAGTTTTTTTTCTCGTTTACTATTCTGGTATTACACCTGCTTCTGTTCTGCTACTGTTTTGGTTTTCCTATTGTTTTTCAATTTTTTAGTTTTTTTTTTTTAAAAACTATACAACCCAAGCCTAGCTTGAATCCGTGAGATTTCAAGCATCTGTGTCTTGGTGCGTTTTTCTATTTTTCAAAAGTTTTTATTATTTTATTCCCTCTGTTTTTGGTAAGGCAGTTTTGTTGCTGCCATGTTTCTCGTTATTTCAGTTATATTGTTTGCTTCTTGGGTTTCGTGCTTCACGTGGTTCCGCCGGTTTTTTTTTTAAAAAAAAGAACAAATCAAGCAAACTAAAACAAACCAATGTCGTTTTTCTTGAAATTATATTTTTCTATTTTTTGAAAAATCCGGGCATCTTTATTTATTCTTCCAAACTTTTTCAAATCTTTCATTTTTCTAGTCATCTAATTACACTTATTTGCCTTCGAAATATGGCAGTTCAAAAAATTGAAACTGATAAGTTTGGTGGCAAATCTGACTTTGAAATGTGACGGAGGAAAATGAAAGCAGTTTTGGTACAAAATAAAATTGCACCGCTATCTGTAGTCGTGAAGAGTATCCGGAATTTTGGAAGGGTGAAATTCTTTTAGAAAAATTAGGTGATGCTCACAGTTGCCTCACTTTGCATTTAACTGACAATGTTTTACGAGAAATTGATGAAAAAGACAATGCTTTTAAAATTTGGACTAAATTGGAAAAACTATATTTGGGAAAATCACTTTCAATAAAATTTATTTAAAAGATCAGCTTTTCAGTTTTAAAATGAGCAGGTCAAAAATATTTTCAGAAAATATGGATGATTTAAATAAAATTGTTTTGGAACTTCAAAACGTTGGAGAGAACATCTCTGATGAAAATATTGCAGTCATTTTATTAAATGCCTTACCTGAATCTTTCAACGATGTCAAATATGTTATTAAATATGGCAGAGATGGTTTATCTCTTTCCGATATTAAAAATGCTTTGAAATCTAAAGATTTTGATTTACAAAAAGAGAATAAATCACATGGTGAAAACCTTTTTGTACTGCAGTTAAGTTGACCGGAGGGAGCCTCCTAGTCACTGTTTTAAAAGTAAAGGGTGACCCATATCTCGAAAGAAAAACAAAGTAAAGTGTTTTTATTGTAGTAAAGATGGTTATATGAAAAATAAGTGTTTTAAACGGGTTAAAGATGAAAAACAACGTAAACATGGTAAAGGGAGTAATAAAATCAACAAAACCCACAGTTTTGATCTAGATGATAATTCTATATTTTCTGAGTTTTTGTGTGTTTCTTCTTAACTCTGGTTGTTCTTTTCACATGACACCCAACAAACACTGGTTTTCTAATTTCAAATCCTTAAATCTGTTGGAATCCGTAGGCAAAAACAAAGTAAAATAAAACTACGGAAATCCACCAACAGGATCTACACATACTAGAAAAACCGATTGGATAGAAATTACCTCAATGTTTTGATTGTTCGTTGTGGAGGCGCTGCTTTGTACGCTTCGCCCTCTACTGGTATCCACGCGACGAACTCCTCTGCAAGCGATCGGGATGCTAGCCCGCTTACGTGTCTCAAAAGCTGCTCGGGAATCGATCCTGACTATCTACTAATCGGTCGTATTTCGGAGAGAGGAGGCTAGATACTATATCGCCGTTCTAGCGTTTAGGGGGGTTTTTTTTTTAATCAGATAAAGGACAGCTACCAAGAAAGGTTAACATAACCTTTTATAGCTGTCAATGTCAAAACCCTAACTGTCATCTAATGACAGTTTAATCTCGTCCGTCTATTCTTATAATCATCCAACGGTTGGATGAGTAATATTAAGTAATTAATTTCATTTATTCGATTAAATAAAATTAATTACTTATTAACCTACCGTAAAAATACAATATGGAATCCGATTCCCTTTTTGTATACGTTCAACGAATCTGACACAATCTAGATTCATTGAACGTGGACATTATGCTCACAAGATCGTCTCATGCGTGTGACCCGTAGGTTCACTTAACGTTGGCAAGTGAATGAAAAAAAATGTCCTAGACATTTATTCACAAAACATAAGCGGCCTCTAGCAAGACATTATGCTTACCCAAGTTAAGTAAATGTAATAATAACCTAGCATCGTATTTAATATTTAGTCCTTTGTCACACGATATCCTAATTAAGTATAAGGCATGGATCAAGTCATCCTTATAAAACTTAATTAACCATTTACTTGATCACCGAGCAGATCTGTTCCAACAAATAATATTAATAACACCTTATTAATACTTATTTGAGCATGGCCATGCATATTTTCCAGTCTTCCTTATCAAGGGGCCCATGGATATCTCTCTCTAAAAAGAGAGGGACAAATCCCTTTCACTATCTCCAATATTCAAGCCATGACGAGAAAATAAGCCAACCAATAATCATAATGATCACCTAATTAAAAGTGATGTTTGACTATGTCAAAACATATTTTTCTCCCCATGCAAGAAACATTAGAAACATTAGGTCGAAGGACACCAAATATAAAACTGAGAAAAAATACTTATAACTTAAACTCATGCAATATTTCTTCTTCACTTTGGGTAATGTCCAATACAATATTCTCAATATGTATTTATGAATTGATTTTATATCTCATATTCATGATCGATGAAAACTTGACCATCAATCAACTTCACACTAGTTTACAAGACGTAATAAAATAGGGACAAATAAGAATAGTATTTTATTAGCTATAAGGGTTTTACGATCAAGTCACATACTTGATGACCAAGAGCATAAAATACAATTCAAAAATACATGCTTCATAAATCATAAATGTGAGTCAATTGGTCTTAGGGCATATACTAACAATCTCCCACTTGCCCTACCACCAATTTGACATGACTCTCAAACCCATTGGCCTAGTATGACTCTCATGCTTAAGTCGTGGGAGTGGCTTTGTCAATGGATCCCGCGACATTGTCATTGGTGTCTACTTTGCAAATTTTAACATCTCCACGCTCAGTAATTTCTCGAATGAGATGGAAACGCCTGAGAATATGTTTGGATCGTTGATGAGATCTAGGTTCCTTAGCTTGTGCAATGGCTCCTGTATTATCACAATATAGGTCCACTGGGTTCACAATGCTAGGAATTACACCTAGTTCTGTGATGAACTTTCTGATCCAAACTGCCTCCTTGGCTGCATCAGAAGCAGCCACATACTCAGCCTCTGTAGTAGAATCGGCCACGGTATCTTGCTTTGAACTTTTCCAGCTCACAGCACCTCCATTCAAACAAAACACAAATCCAGATTGCGATCTAAAATCATCTACATCAGTCTGAAAGCTAGCATCCGTGTAACCATTTACAACAAGCTCTCCTTCCTGACCTCCGTAGATCAAAAACATCTCTTTAGTCCTTCTTAAGTACTTGAGAATGTTTTTTACTGCAGTCCAATGCGGTTCACCAGGATTTGACTGGAATCTGCTAGTCATGCTTAATGCATACGAGACATCTGGGCGAGTGCATAACATGGCGTACATGATAGATCCAATTGCGGAAGCGTAAGGAATCTTACTCATACGTTCTATATCCTCCCTTGTGGTAGGACTTTGAGACTTACTGAGTTTAACGCCATGTGACATTGGCAAGAATCCTCTCTTAGAATCTTGCATACTGAACTTTTTCAGTACCTCGTCAATATATCCACTCTGACTTAGGCCAATAAGCTTTTTTAGATCTATCTCGATAGATCCTAATGCCTAGAATATAGGCTGCTTCGCCTAAATCTTTCATTGAAAAACACTTCCCCAACCAAGTTTTTACACTTTGCAAAGTGGGGATGTCATTCCCAATTAACAAGATGTCATCGACATAGAGTACTAAGAAGACTACTGCATTTTCTGTAACCCTTTTGTAGACACAAGGTTCATCATCATTCTTGATGAAATTGAATTCTTTAATTGCTTCATCAAAACGAAGATTCCAACTTCGAGATGCTTGCTTCAAGCCATAAATTGATCTTTGAAGTTTACACACTTTACTAGAATTCGAAGGATGAATAAAACCTTCAGGTTGTGTCATATACACATCCTCCAGTAGATTTCCATTAAGAAAAGCAGTTTTAACATCCATTTGCCATATTTCATAATCATAATATGCTGCAATGGCAAGTAGAATTCTAATTGACTTAAGCATTACAACTGGAGAAAAGGTTTCATCATAGTCTATACCATGAGTTTGTCTATACCCTTTTGCTACCAATCATGCTTTGTAAGTGTGCACATTGCCATCCATGTTAGTTTTCTTTTTGAAAACCCATTTACACCCTATGGTCTTGCAACCTTCAGGTAGATCAATGAAAGTCCAAACTTGATTATCATGCATGGATTGTATTTCTGATTTCATAGCCTCTAGCCATTTGCTAGATTCAAGACTATGAATAGCATCTTGGTAGGAATTAGGTTCACCTTGATCAATAAGATCAATATTATGATCCTCAGTCACCAGAAATCTATATCTGTGGTATCTGAGAAATCCTACTAGACCTTCTTAGCCCTTATGTCAAAGGTTCAGGCTCAGTATGAATACGTGAGTACAACTGAGTATCCATACTCTGGCTCGTAAATGGTCTCGCTGTCCCTTGAGCTTCTTCAAGATGGATTCTACTCCCACTCGACTCTTTTGGAAACGAATTCCCTTTCAAGAAAAATTCCGCTCCGAGCAACAAACACTTTGTTTTCAGATGGAAGATAAAAGTAGTATCCTTTAGTTTCCTTAGGATATCCCTACAAACAGTACACTTATCGATTTGGGTGCTAGTTTTTTCGTATAATGATCGCTTCACATAAGCATCACATCCCCAAATTTTGAGAAATGCTAAACTAGGTTGTTTCCCTAGTCCCATATCTCATATGGTGTTTTCTCGAATAGCTTTAGATGGAACTCTATTTAATATGAATGCAAAGCAGCTTTCTAGAGCATAACCCCAAAAAGAAATTGGAAGATCTGTTTGACTTCATCATAGATCGAACCATATCCAATAGAGTTCGATTGCTGCTCGTACACACCATTCCATTGTGGTGTTCTCGGTGGAGTTAATTGTGATAATATCCCACAATTTTTTTAGATGTTCATCAAACTCTTGGCCTAAGTATTCACCACCTCGATCCGATCGAAGTAATTTGATACTCCTTCCAAGTTGATTCTGTACTTCATTTTGAAATTTCTTAAACTTTTGAAAGGAATCAGATTTATGTTTCATTAGATAGACATAACCATATCTACTGAAATCCTCTGTGAATGTAATGAAATACTGAAAACCTCCTCTGGCTTGTGTGTTAATTGGCCCACATACATCAGTATGTATAAGTTCCAATAAATCGGTAGCCCTTTCACTTTGCCCTGTAAATGGACTTTTAGTCATTTTTTCCAATAAACAAGAATCACATTTTTCTAAGACTCAAGGTCGAATGAAGATAAAAGTCCATCTTGATGGAGTTTTGATATGCGTTTCTCATTTATATGGCCCAGACGACAATGCCAGAAGTAAGTTTGATTTAAATCATTAGATTTAAATTTCTTTGTATTTATGTTATAGATGGGCTTACTAATGGAATCATGTAGGTTAAGAATGTAAAGTCCATTACATAAAGAGGCATCCCCATAGAAAATACCATTTTTATAAATAGAACTTTTACCATTCTTAGTATTAAACTCAAAACCATCAATATCCAAACAAGAAACTGAAATGATGTTCCTACTCATAGCAAGAACATAATAACAATCTTTAAGTTCAATTATAAGCCCAGAGAGGCAAAAGTAAATCAAATGTCCCTACAAACTACAAAGCAAAGAACTTTTGCTCTATTTGCAACTCGTAGGTCCACCTCTCCCTTTGCCAAAGATCTACTCCTTTTGAGTCCCCCGCACATTTACACAAATGTGAGCTCCACATCCCAGTATCTAATACCCATGAAGTAGGAGTAGACATATTAATTTCTATAACGAAAATACTCGAGCGGCAGCCTCACTAGCCTTTTGCTTCTTCTTTTCTTCCAAGTAGAGCTTGCAATTCCTCTTCCAATGACTAGGTTCATTGCAAAGTGGAAGCAAGTCCCTTCCTTTGGTGGTTTAACCTTGGGCTTGGGCTTCGCTTGCCTTTTACCCTTTTTGGCCATATCCTTTCCCTTTCCCTTTCCCTTTCCCTTGTTCTTCTTGAATCGCCCTTCGAACCATCGTAACATCGGGAGTAGACTTCCTAATGTTTTGTTCACTCGCTTGAGCATCCCGTGCAATTCATTTATGGACTTTTCCATATTATGCATATTGAAGTTCATGACAAACCGATCATAGTCGAGGTCAAAGAGGCCAAGATCATATCGTGAGCTAAGTCATGACTTACAGGTGTTCCAAGTTTTTCAAGCTAATCAAAATACCCTTTCATCTTAAGGACATAAGCACTAACTGAAGTGCCAGGGGTCATTTTGCAACTGTTCAACGCCTTAGTGGTAAGATATCTCTCTTGACGTGCCTGCTCTTGAAACATTTCCTTGAGCTGTTTTATCATCTCATAAGCCTCAACTTCCTCGAATTGCTTTTGCAACTCAGATTCCATCGTAGCCAACATGAGACATGTCACATCGTTAGAATCATCCTTGTGCTTACTATAAGCATCCTTTTCGACTCTAGTGGCATTGTTAGCTGGTTGATTAGGGATAGGGTTCTCAAGTACATATAGCTTTTTTTCTTGTTTAAGGACAATCCTTAAATTTCGTGCCCAATCAAGAAAGTTAGTCCCACTAAGCTTATTCTTTTCAAGCACGGATCGTAACGATGTGTTTGAATTGTTTGAGGCCATTATCTACATAGAATTTGCAAAGTAAAAGTAAATAAATGAAGCATTAAATTTTTCCTGAAATATTCAACACTTGATATAAATCATGGGTATAAAAATTCATTTTATTCTAATCATAAGTAAGCTTTGGCTTAACAACCATAATTAGAGAAAAATGTATTAATGAGATTTACATCTACATGTACCGGCAAAGTCCCATATGATGTCCTAGGCTCAAAACTATTTTGATAGCCTAGTTAAGCCAAACCATTCCAAGCATATGGAAATCACCACTTTCCATCTTCCCCTACTTAGGTAACCATTTATCTCTTGCTTTGGCAATGAGATAAAATGATGATCCAAGCATGGAGAAGTGCTTATGATCATGGAAGGCATTTTACGACTTAATTTTTAATTTTTTTTTTTACATGGTTTCAAAAACCTTCTTCCTTTTTATTTGTATATTATTTCACAAAACATATATAAAAAATAAAAAGAAATAAACTAAACATCACATGCATAATATATACATCAAATAAAACGTGTCATAGCATGGCCCCAATCCTATATTGACTTCCACGAGCCTCATGGAAGTCAAAGGTCAATCTAGGTAAGTCTTCATCTCCATGAGCTTGCCTCCAATGTTTTGGCCTTCTAATCTTGTTACATAGGACAGAAAATATACATAGGAATAGGAAATAAAATTAACATATTCTAGTAAAGCTTGATAATATTACATCAACGAAAACAACGACACGCAGGCCGTATTTAAAAACATACAACCTATTAACAAAATAAGCCAATCAATCACAAAAGGTAAAGAGCCATGCTATGCACCATGCATCTAAAGATAGGAAGAAACATGCAAAGAAACAACAAGGGGGTTCCGGGGGCGTAGTCCCCGGAAGAAAACGGCGGTCCCTAAAATCATGCCGTCATAAACCCTAAAATTATGCCGCTAGAAATTTTGTTTAACAGTTAAACATTAAATCATGTGATTCTGCATATTTGTTTAACAATTAAATTGCACAGATTACAGACTGTACGCCAAACAATTTGGCAGTAACAACATTCTGTTTAATTAATCGTATTAATAAGTAAAACAGAATATGATATATGCGAATCTTATAATTTAATTTACTCTGACTATTACACTAATCAGAAACCTTACTATAAGGCCGATTGAAAACAACATATGTAATCAAAGCGGTAACAGATAAAATCAGTAAAACTAGTATGTACGAGGCTCTGATACCACTGTTGGAATCCGTAGGCAAAAACAAAGTAAAATAAAACTACGGAAATCCACCAACAGGATCTACACATACTAGAAAAACCAATTGGATAGAAATTACCTCAATGTTTTGACTGTTCGTTGTGGATGTGCTGCTTTGTACGCTTCACCCTCTACTGGTATCCACGCGACGAACTCCTCTACAAGCGATCGGGATGCTAGCCCCTTCTGTGTTCTGAAATCGGTCGTATTTCGGAGAGAGAAGGCTAGATACTATATCGCCGTTCTAGGGTTTAGGTTTTTTTTTTCTTTAATCAGATAAAGGACGGCTACCAAGAAAGGTTAACATAACCTTTTATAGCTGTCAATGTCAAAGCCCTAACTGTCATCTAATGACAGTTTAATCTCGTTCGTCTATTCTTATAATCATCCAACGGTTGGATGAGTAATATTAAGTAATTAATTTCATTTATTCGATTAAATAAAATTAATTACTTATTAACCTACCAGAAAATACAATATGGAATCTGATTCCCCTTTTGTATACGTTCAACGAATCTGGACACAATCTAGATTCATTGAACGTGGACATTATGCTCACAAGATCGTCTGTGCGTGTGACCCTGTAGGTTCACTTAACGTTGGCAGTGAATGAAAAAATGTCCTAGACATTTATTCACAAAACATTGCTTACCCAAGTTAAGTAAATGTAATAATAACCTAGCATCAGATTTAATATTTAGTCCTTTTGTCACACGATATCCTAATTAAGTATAAGGCATGGATCAAGTCATCCTTATAAAACTTAATTAACCATTTACTTGATCACCAGACAGACTGTTCCAACAAATAATATTAATAACACCTACTTATTTGAGCATGGCCATGCATATTTTCCAGTCTTCCTTATCAAGGGGCCCATGGATATCTCTCTCTAAAAAGAGAGGGACAAATCCCTTTCACTATCTCCAATATTCAAGCCATGACGAGAAAATAAGCCAACCAATAATCATAATGATCACCTAATTAAAAGTGATGTTTGACTATGTCAAAACATATTTTTCTCCCCATGCAAGAAACATTAGAAACATTAGGTCGAAGGACACCAAATATAAAACTGAGAAGAAATACTTATAACTTAAACTCATGCAATATTTCTTCTTCACTTTGGGTAATGTCCAATACAATATTCTCAATATGTATTTATGAATTGATTTTATATCTCATATTCATGATCAGTAAAACTTGACCATCAATCAACTTCACACTAGTTTACAAGACGTAATAAACTAGGGACAAATAAGAATAGTATTTTATTAGCTATAAGGGTTTTACTATCAAGTCACATACTTGATGTCCAAGAGCATAAAATACAATTCAAAAATACATGCTTCATAAATCATAAATGTGAGTCAATTGGTCTTAGGGCATATACTAACAAAATCAAGGAAAGGTTTTCATGAGAAATAATCAAGTTTGTTATATTAAAGTTATTGGAAATATTTTCATTAAAATGCATGATGGTGTGACTAGAAAACTCACTGAGGTGAGATACGTGCACGACTTACGTCGGAATCTTATCTCTCTTAGTTATTTGGAATCTTTGGGTCTTTCTTTTACATCTAAAAATGGTATTTTACGTGTTTGCAAAAGAAACCTAGTAATGGTAAAAGGTTTTAAAAGAGAAACTTTATACATCCTTGTTGGTAAAACGGTTTGCAACTCCATTGCGTTGATTTCAAAAACTGCTCCCGAGAAAATTATGTTATGGCATCGGCGGATCGGCCAGTGAGAAGGGACTTTATTATTTACAAAAACAAAATCTTTTATATGGTGACAAAATTGATTCATTGGATTTTTGTGACCACTGCGTTTTGGGAAAACTAACACAAAATCAGTTTTCAACCAGCACACAGAAGTCTTCTGCAATACTTGATTATGTGCATTGTGATCTATGGGGACCTGAAAAGGTTCCAACTTATGATGGTAATGTTTATTTTTTGTCAATTGTTGATGATTTTTCAAGGCATGTTTGGGTTTTTCTTTTAAAAATTAAAGATCAAACGTTTGAAAAGTTTTGTGAATGGAAACGTTGTGCCGAAAGTCATTCTAGAAATAAACTAAAAACTATCAGGACCAATAACGGTCTTGAATTTTTGTAACCATAAGTTTTCTGATTTGTGTGCATCGCATGGCATCCTATACCATAGAACGATTAGACATAACCCACAGTAAAACAGAGTTGCCGAAAGGATGAACCATACCATTATGGATAAGGTTAGATGCCTTCTTGTTTCTTCTAGTGTCCCAAAACCTTTCTGGGGAGAAACTGTTAGTACAACTGTCTACCTCATCAATAGGTCCCCTTATACAGCTATAAACTTTAGGACTCCTATAGAACTCTGGTATGATAAACCTCATAACCTTTCCAACTTGAGAGTTTTTGGGTATGCGGACTTTACACACAGAAGGAGGGAAAATCAGATCCAAGGTCTAGAAAGGGAGCATTCATAGGATATCCTTGTGGGGTGAAGGGTTATAGAGTGTGGTTAAAGGGTGAACCGGGGGTGAGGGTTGTTATCAGTAAGGATGTTATCTTCAATGAACTAGAAATGTTGTCTTAAGGATAAACCTATCTCCGATAGTCCACCGAGTGTTTCCACTTTTAGTAGTATTCTTGTGGAGGGGGAGGTCACCTCTGAACCTTCCTTAGAATCACCCCTAGTACCTAAAACCATTCCAAAACTTCCTACTTTATCCAATAGCACATCTGATCCTCCTAGTATTCCTAAAACCCTTGATCCTATTTTAGAAGGTTCTGATGAGGAGGTAGAACACCCTGAGGCACAAGCTCAAGCCCTGAGGGATTATTAGCTTGTGAGAGATAGAGTCCGTAGGGTACCTAAGGATCATTCTTGGTATGGTACTCCTACATTGTTTCATATGCCTTTGCTGTTGCATCATATGTGGAGGAAAAAGAACCATTATTATTTTTTTGATGTTTTGAAATGCCCTAATCGCGTTTTATGGTTACGTGTTATGGATGAGGAAATGTCTTCTTTAAACAAAAACAAAACCTGGATTCTTGTTCCAAAACCCTTAAAACAAAAGTTAGTTGATTGCAAATGGATTTTTAAAATAAAAGAACCTGAGTCTTCTAATGAACCTCCAAGGTTCAAGGTCAGGCTACTTACAAAAGGTTTTTCACAAGTTGAGGGCATCGATTTCAATGAAATTTTTTCTCCTGTTATTAAATAGAAAATGATTAGGATTATTCTTGCTCTTATTGCTTTCTATGATCTTAATCTTGAACAACTTGATGTTAAAACTATTTTCTCACATGGTGATCTCGAAGAGACTATATATATGCGACAACCACCAGGTTTGAGGTTAAGGGTAAAAAAACACATGGCGTGTAGGTTGGGATTTTCTAACTAAGTTTTAAACCCAATACTCGCAAGTGCACAAGATCAAAGTAATATGAAAGTATTAGGGTATCGAACCACAGAGAAAGGCATAACTACTTAAATTATTATCTTCCTAAATTAATTCTATAAAAAGAATCAAAGTTTATTATCTAAAAATTATTACTAAATTAAATAAACCTAATAAATAAAATAACTAAAATAACGAGAGCTTAACCAAAGAGATGATTTAGAACCTTGAATCCACCACTAACCTATATAACAATGATTTAATTTTATTTAGGAGAAAAGATTAAACATTCATCTGGTGATCTAGGCTACAAGCTTCGATTCACTAGAGAAATATATTATGCTTAAATGCATGGCATAATCCATCTAACCATTAGCATGACTTATTCATTCCTCTGACATAAATCATCTAAAATTAGCATGAACTATTCAATTCTAAAATCCACAATATACTTGCAAAAATCACATATCTCTCATACCCAAGACTACAAGAATTAAGCATAGATAAAAATATCAATTAACTCAAATAATTATTCTACAAGAACAATCACCAAGAATTAATTGCATCAAACCAATAACATCCCAAGATATGCAATCACATAAATAATAGAACAAATCTCCCAAAATAAAATAAATCAAAGTCACATAGTTAGGGTTTCATCAAGATTCTAAACATAAAATTAGTTCATGGCTAAAGAGAAAGAAGGAACCAATTTCTTGGAAGAAATCATGGCTTTTTTCTTCACTTGGAGCTGCTGTATTTTTCTGCTGTTGGAAAATTCTGGAATTCTGCTGCCCAGATTTCTGTTGGAATTTCTGCTGCTGTGCTGGAATTTTTCTACAGCAGCTGGAAATTTCTTCAGCTGCTGAATTTTTGGAATCTTCTGCTTCTCTCAGCTCTCTCTTCTTTTTCTTTTTTTCTTTTTTTTCTTCTCAGCAGCAGCTCCACTGCCTGTGATTTTTTTTTTCTGCGGCTCGCAGCTGCTTCTTATATTGCAGCCCCAGCTTCCTAATAATGGCACTCCTTTTCCTTGCTTTCCAATTTCTTCTTCTCTTCTCCTTTTAGAAGCTGCCCTTTTCCATTTTCTTCTTTCTTCTCCTTTTAGAAGCTGCCCTTTTCGGTTGCAGCTTGCTTCCGTACGTGGGCTTCTCTCTTTTTTTTTTCTCTTTTATTCTTCTTGTGCCATGGGCTGCTTGTCCTCTTTTATTCCCCTTGCACAAAAATAATAAAAAATAAATAAAATAAAATAAATATAATGATTATGATTAATAAAATATTTTTACAAGCTAATAATTAAGACTTAAGGTGTTTATTTGTACCAAAAATCAACTTTATCACGTGTCTTTTGAAAAAGTCCTTATATGGACTTAAACAATCACCCAGACAATGGTACAAGATGTTTGATTCTTTTATGATAAAAATTGGTTTTACTAAAAGCAACTATGTTAGTTGCCTTTGCTTTTCTGGTAATAATGTTGATTCTGTTATTTATTTATTGCTTTATGTGGATGATATGCTAAATTTTTGCAGGCATAAAGCTAAAATCGACGATCTAAAATCCTTGTTAAAATCTGAATTCGATATGAAGGATTTAAGTGTTGCATCCAAAATTCTTGGATGAGTATTTCAAGAGATAGATCTGATTGTTCACTTTTTCAATCTCAAGAGCCTTTCCTTCAGAAAATTGTATCCAAATTTTCAATGCACCAATGTAAGCCCATTATAACTCCACTTGCGAGCCATTTTAAACTTTCTGACAAAACTGTCCTAAAACCGAAAGTGAGAAAATAGATATGGCAAATATCCCTTACAGAATGGCCATAGGCTCAGTCATGTACTCAATAATATCTACCCGTCTAGACATTGCTTTTTCTATAAGCCTTCTCAGCAGATTTATGTCTAGCCGAGAGATCACTGGGCTGCTTCTAATGTTATCTTAACGGAACCTTAGGTCGAGGCTTATACTATCATAATTGGTCTGACTTTGAACTAATTGGATTTGTTGATCTGATTTTGTAAGTGATAAGGATGGTAAGAAATCTACCTCGTCCTATTTCTTTACCTTAGCGGGTAATTGTGTCTCATGGAAATCTTAATTGCAGCCGTTAGTTGCCTTATCAACTACTGAAGCTGAATATATTGCAGCAACGAAAGCGATCAAAGAAGCCATCTAGCTTCAAAGGTTGAATTACAAGTTTTACATTCAAAAGCTATTATTTATACTGATAGTCATAGTTGTTCACATTTATGTAAAAATCCGGTCTATCATGAACGGACAAAACATATAGATGTCAAATATCATTTATTAGAGAAAAAATCTCTGGTGGCTTAGTTGACATAGATAAGATTAGTACTGATAATAATCCTGCAGACTTGGTACTAAAATTTTAAATACTGACAAATTCATGTTTTGTAGAGATTTCCTTCATTTGGATGTAGGTTGACTCTAATTGAGTCATTCAAGGGATGAGAAAATATTGTTCGATGTGGAGACTATAGGCTTTCTGGGCCAATTTTCTCCTAATATTGTTATTTTTCCAGCACAATCTATTTTTTAACCCAATGATGAATCCATGGGCCTCAAACCAAGATAAGTGGCTAAAGTTTGAATGGTTCAGAGATGCCGAGCCGGCCCAGTATGGGCTGCCCGTTATGACTCTTGACCTATTTATGTTTTCTCTCCCTCCTCGATTCTAGAGTCATTCCAGACTCTACCTCTCTTCTCTTTTTTCCTGCTCCTTCTCGGCCTTTCCAAGAGCCGTCTCTATCTCTTCTTCTTCTCCCCTTCTTTACCGTGGCTTACCGCGTCTGTTGCTCTCCTCTGGTGACCTCCGCGGTCCTCTGTTACACCGTCTCTGAAAGCGGTGGTTCTGTGTTGTTCTTATTTGGTTCATTTCTGATTTTTTTGTGAGGAGAGTCGTAAGGGTGAGAGATGGGGTGAGCGGCCGTGATCTTTTCTGTTTAAGGCCAAATCTGAGGGTGATTTTTTACCGTTAAAGTTGATACCTTTTTTGTCTTGCCGGCACCTCGACGCGATCGTCATTTCAACGCCGCTGCTCGGCGCCATTGAGTCTCACTGCATGCCGCTGGCGGTTCCAACATCGTAGCGACAGGTAAGTACCCCTTACCGATTCATGGTTCATTTTTTCTTTTAACGGTGATTGTATTTATTTTTGGTCTTGCCGATTGGCTTGAACCGGCTGTGAAACAGGAAGAGGAAGAAGGATATTTTTTACTGTAATAGAATAAGTTTTTCCGCTGCCTTTCTATTCTTTTACTAATTTGTAATAGTAATTAGAGAGAGTGTAATAGTAATTAGGTCCTAACAAAAACAAATCTTGATATGATTTAATTAGGATTAGTTTTTATTTTGGGAAAAATATGTTTTAAATTAAATTATTTTAGAGAGGACTTGATAATCAATAAATATTCTTTTTAAAAGAAAATTTAAAAGGCAATTTCAATTGAGCTTTTGATCATCAAGATAGCTTTAGTACTTTGTTAGGGATTGAAAAACACAATAATAGAATTGTAAGAAACTTAAGTGAAATAATTAATCTATTATAATGTAACAAGCTATTAAGTTTAGTGATTTATAATAAGAAGGATAGTTCATGCATCTAATAGGAATTGAGTCCGTAACCTTTTTAGTTGAGAAATCTCTCGAATAAAGCTTCACAAACATAACATTCATAATACTAAAAATATAAATTTTAAGCGAAAGAATGACTATTATGAATGGAATCATTACAAAAGCCTGCACAGGCGTAACTTAACTAGTTATATGGCTGCAGAGTGGATACCCATAGTCAGGGACAGAACTAGAACAACATTGTTGGGGGGGCTGGAGAAGAAAATTTTTTTACCAGAATATAATATAGCAAAAGAATAGGTAATCGCCCATTACCAATTAGGAGTGATCACCCATCACTCACGAGGAATGATTACCCATCACTCACAGGATAAGCATTATAATTCTAAATTTACATTATAATCATATTTTTGCCAAAAAACACCCAAGAAATTTTTTTACTATCAAAATCAAAATTTAAGCACTAAAAAATCTATTTACCAAAATAAAAAATAAAAAATGTTTCTACATAGATTAATCGAGAAAACTTACTTTTTTTATTCTTCAAAATTTGAAGAACAGGGAAGCGAAGCTGCCGGCCCGCCGCCATCCTCCGTTTGCCTGATTGCTGGTGTCCACGGCTCCATCGTCGCGAGGTTTCCGTCGCCGTCGACACCACTGGTCGTCGAGCTCGGACCGAGGAAGAGGATTGATTGTTTACGCGGAGGAGGAGGAGGGAATCGGAGAGAGAGAGAGAGAGAGAAGAGAGAAAGCTGATTTTTTTTTTTGGTTTTTGCTGCTACCGAGGTTTTCAGGTTTTTTTTTTTATAAATCAGTCCCTAAGTTTTGTGGGGCTAAATTGAAAAAGAAAAATTTGAAGGGCTTAAATGTAAAAACCTTAAAAAATTTTTTAAAAAATAAAATTGTGGGGGGGCTCGAGCCCACCCGAGCCCCCCTATAGTTCCGTCCTTGCCTATAGCTAAGGTTCAAATCCTGTTAGCGATAGTGTGTGAATTTCAAGATCTCCAATGTGTAGTGGTTCTTTGTGCACATGAAGTCTTAGACCTTTAGTCTGTTGGACCATAGAGTCACCAATTCTGGGCATTGACAGTATGGTGGGAGATTCTGAGGTTGGAGAATTTTGCCTTTTTGTGCCAAAAAACTTTCATAAAAGATATTACAAATTGATGAGAAGGTCCGATCGAGCTTGACATTTGAGCTTAATTCATTTGACCCGATAAGTATCAAAAGAGGAAAATCTAATTCCTCTAAAATATATTTAAGCCCATTGGCCTTATGGAAACCCCTTAAGATATTGGAAAGGTTCGGGAGAATCAAAAGAACCACTTTACATTTATCCTATATTGAATATACATAAACAGAAATACTATTTGTTTCAAGGTTGAGATAAGTTTTGTCTAAATTAGAGAGTCAAACTGGAAAAGCAAATAAAAAATGCATTTGACACCTTGCTGTCATAAGCATCCCACGAGCAAAAAAGACTTTTTTACTTCCAATTTAAACAAAAAATGCTTCAACCTTAAGGCATTTAGCACTGTTCATCCATAAAACCTCCAAAGAGAAAATCAATTACAAATAGAAGTACTATTCACTCTTTATTTCTTATGTCATTTAGAGTGCATTTGGATTAGCTTTGAAAATCAAAATCCTTTAAATACCCTTACTTTACTAAAATACATAACTCACTTTAGTATATCGGAGATAAAATGGAGATCAAACATCACTCACTTTATTTAAAAATAAATAAAATCAGGTATTAAAATGTGAATTATAAAAAAAATGGGCCGATAAATCTAATTTGAGAATATGAATGTATAGCGAAAAAAAATCATTATTTTTCCTCCTCTTTCTCTCTCTACACAGTTTTTCTCTAACTTTTCTCTACTCCTTCTCCACTCTAAAACTAAAATCTTTAACATTGAACTTGAATTGGAGGTAGATATAGATCATTATGAAGAATTTGTTGAAGAAAATATCAATTTATATGTAAGAAAAGTTGAATTATTATTTTTTTTTTCAAAACTAGGCTCGGATTGCCCGGACGGGCGATCCGAACTTGGGCGGATCGCCCAGATGGGCGACCAGCACACATCCGGGTGGCCAGACCCGGCGATCAGCTCACGAGTGGTCGCCTGCCCGGGCGATACAAGGTTTTTTCTATTTTTTTTATTTTTAAGGAAGAAAGAATTTTTGTAGGTATTTGGAAAATTTGAAACATGAATAACTCTGCGACCGGATGTCCGTTTCATGCGTATGACCACTCATTTTGATGGTTCTCATAAAGATAAACACAACGGCATCGTCGAAAAAGTGATCCGGACGCATTTCGGGGCCAAAAAATTGTTTTGTATAGTCGAAAATTTTGACGGGGCATAACTTTGAGCTCGGACGTCCGATTGAGGCGATTCTTGTGGGCATTTCGGGTATTTTTCGAGACCTACACGTTGGAAACGTTTTAACGGTTTTCCACTGACCGTTTCCACAAAAACCTCCTATTTTCCTTTTAATTTACATTTTTGTAATTTTCTAATACTTTCTCTCTTGTCCGATTGAGGCGATTCTTGTGGGTATTTTTTTGAGACCTACACGTTGGAAACGTTTTAACGATTTTCCACCGACCGTTTCTACAAAAACCTCCTATTTTCCTTTTAATTTACGTTTTTGTAATTTTTTAATACTTTCTCTCTTGTTAACTAAAAAATTACGGCACCAATTTGAAAATTAAACAGAGGAGCAGTCTTCTTTTTGCTCTAATTAAAAATTCAAATGATTGAAGTTGTTAAATATTAGAACTCTTTTTGCACACAAATTTTTTACCCCGAAATGCATCCGGATCACTTTTTCGACGATGCCGTTGCATTTATCTTTATGAGAACCATCAAAACGAGTGATCATATGCGTGAAACGGATATCCGATCGCAGAGTTATTTATATTTCAAGTTTTCCAAATACCTACAAAAATTATTTCTTCCTTAAAAAAAAAAAAAAAAGAAAAATTGTATCACCCAGGCCGGCGACCCGGATGTGTGCTGGTCGCCAATCGGGTGATCCGCCCATGTTCGGGTCGCTCGTCCGGACGATCCGAGCCCAGTTTTGAGAAAAAAAAAATTTTTCTTCAACTTTTCTTACATTTAAATTGATATTTTCTTCTACAAATTCTTAATAATGATCTATATCTACAGTGGAGAAGGAGTAGAGAGAAGTTAGAGAGAAACTGTGTAGAGAGAGAAAGAGGAAGAAAAATAATGATTTTTTTTGCGCTATACATTCATATTTCCGAGTTAGATTTATCGGTCCCCATTATAAAAGTTTTTTTTTTTTTTAAATAAAGCAATGAATTATAAAACTTATGTAAAATACATATACACTTCTCATGGGATGGTACAAAGCTGGTACATTACCATTGGTCGAAACACGAAAGCCAAGTCCACAAGAAAAAAAAAATTTTCAACATATATAAAAATAAAAATAAAAAAAATCTGCCACGTGATATTTGCCGGTTGATTACGAATTTTCTTTTTCATGAATTTTATTTAATTAATTCGATAGGATTAGGAGCTTAAAAAAAAAAAAGAGAAGCTCTTCTACCTTCTAGCTAGGTCCAATCCAGATTAATTAATTTAATTAATTAAAATCAATGAAATAAATATTTTCTCTTATATTTTCTCTCACTCTCATCAGAGGCAGACAACTATCACACTCAAACACACAGTAAGCCCTCCATTGAAAAACTAAGAAATAATAAGAAGAGCTCCTTCCTGAAGTTCTTCAGCTCAATCAAATTCACTTCCAGTATTCTTCTTTGCTGATTGATTCTTTTGGGAATCCCCAATAAAATGGGTTTTTCCCAAAGATCAAAAGCTTCAATCTTTTTAGGGATTTTATTGCTCAACCTGACCCAACTAGTATTGGGTCGGTTCGTAGTGGAAAAGAACAGTTTGAGGGTTACCTCTCCGGATAATATCAAGGATACTTACGATAGCGCCATTGGTAATTTTGGGATACCTCAATATGGAGGTAGTATGGCTGGTGTTGTCGTGTATCCGAAAGAGAACCAAAAGGGTTGCCGAGCTTTCAGTGATTTTCAGATTTCTTTTAAGCCTAAGCCTGGAGCCTTGCCTACTTTTGTTCTTGTTGATCGTGGAGGTATGCATGCCCTCTCTTGTTAATTTACTCATTTGATATTTATCTTTTGTCTCTTTTTTTAATTATTTTTTTGAAGGATGCAGATTAATTTCCCTGTTCATTGTTTCTTAGCTGATATTCAAGGTCAAATTATGGATAATTGAGGAAACTATTCCTTTAACCATTTTGTTCGTTAGTTTATTGGTTGTACGATAAGTGCATTTTTCTGCTAGTAGATCTAATTTAATTTAGCAATGTCCACATTTTTGTTTTTTTTACTTACTGTGGCCAAATTTCTTGTTTTCTTCTAGCACTGAATCTTTCCATTTTGGTTGGTCATTAGTTAGCTTGGTTATGCTGTTGCGGTTATAGGGACCTTTTGGAAGTAACTTCTTATTATTAGTTTGTTAAACTGGATATGCTTGTTGTTTCTCTGTGGACGTTTATCGGGTTATATGGATATATTTCCTTTTCAATGTGAGACTTCCATGTATCTATTGTACTTTTGCTTGTTAAGAAATGGTAAACCATTTGTTTTGTTACGCTACATATACTGGAATTTATCTAAAGTGTAAGAGATGTACTTTTCAATTTTTTTTTAAGATAACTGTAGCTTGACTCTTAGTTTAGTTTGACTACTTTCCTGCCTTTATCCAGAGAGTAGTAGATAAAATCTGTATTTTATGATGTAAAATTGACAATGGCTCTAATATCTGTGGGGCCTCATTCCACTTTCCAGATTGTTTTTTTGCTTTGAAGGTGTGGAATGCCCAAAATGCTGGAGCTTCTGCAGTTCTAGTTGCAGATGACATCGATGAAGCATTAATAACAATGGACTCACCTGAAGAAGATGGTTCTTCTGCAAAGTACATTCAGAACATAACAATACCATCTGCTTTGATTGAGAAAAGTTTTGGTGAGAAGTTAAAGAAAGCAATAAGTGCGGGAGAAATGGTAAACGTAAACCTTGATTGGAGAGAAGCTGTTCCCCACCCAGATGATAGAGTGGAGTATGAGCTATGGACTAACAGCAATGATGAATGTGGATATAAGTGTGATATGTTGATGAATTTTGTCAAAGATTTTAAGGGTGCTGCACAAATTCTTGAGAAAGGTGGCTATACTCAGTTTACACCTCATTACATAACTTGGTACTGTCCTCAGGCATTCACTGTGAGCAAGCAATGCAAGTCCCAGTGTATTAACCATGGAAGATACTGTGCTCCTGATCCTGAACAGGATTTCAGCACAGGATACGAAGGAAAAGACGTTGTTATCGAAAATCTAAGGCAGTTATGTGTATTCAGGGTGGCCAATGAGTCCAAGAAGCCATGGGTCTGGTGGGACTATGTTACTGATTTTCAAATTAGATGTCCCATGAAGGAGAAGAAATACAACAAGGAGTGTGCTGAGAATGTCATCAAATCGCTGGGTAGTTGATCTATATCTGGATGTGAATAATTTGTGATGATTGAATTTGCTATTGAGGTTCTTCACTTGAATAATTTTTGGGCATTTCGTTTTTATTGATTTTCTTTCTGCACAGGGCTTGATTTGAAAAAGATTGAGAAGTGTATGGGAGACCCAAGTGCTAATTCAGACAATCCCGTGCTCAAGGAGGAACAAGATGCTCAAGTTACTTTCTAGTCTTTTCTTAAACCAATTGTTGATATTTGAATTCTTATGAAGTTTCGTATTACTTTTCAATCTCATAATCTGCATGGGTCAAACTTGTGTAGGTTGGGAAAGGATCACGAGGTGATGTGACAATATTGCCTACCCTTGTTGTTAATAACCGGCAGTATCGAGGTTGGTCTCTTTGCTAGTGTCTAATTTTGGGATATCTCTGGATGTTTCCTTCCTTACACTCGATGTTATAGGGAAGCTGGAGAAGGGTGCGGTACTAAAGGCTCTTTGTGCTGGTTTTGAAGAAACTACTGAGCCATCTGTTTGTTTAAGCACTGGTACGTACTAGATGCTAGTATGAATGTAAATATATGATCATAACAGTTCATGTGATAAATCTGTATTTGTATCTTCTATGCTGCAGATGTAGAGACAAACGAGTGCTTGGATAATAATGGTGGCTGCTGGCAAGATAAAGCTGCTAATGTTACTGCATGCAAAGTACTGCTTTGACTAGATGGTTTATACATTTATGTGCTCATGAGCATGTCTAATATCTGCTACACAATTTCAGGATACATTTAGGGGCCGAGTATGTGAGTGCCCTGTGGTTGATGGTGTGCAGTTCAAAGGAGATGGTTACAGCTCTTGTTCAGGTGAATAAATGTATTAGTTTTGTTTGGTTCTTCAGAAAATCATTTCCACTATAAGAAACCTACTACAACTTCACATTTTGATTAGCCTATTTGGATTTGGACTAGGAAATTATAATGCTTAAAGGAGTAACTGATGTAGGATGAATTTGCATGTAATGTAAAATAACATGTGAAATACATTGAGGCAGATGCTTATATCGGTTACTTGAATTTGATGAACTATTGGTGCAAGAATAGGTTGCTCAGTATTACTGCTGCTTATCCTGAGTTGAATATATTTAAATTGGCACAAGTTCTTCTAGTATAGCTTGGGGATGTTCTGTCATCAGAGTTACATTGAGCCAAGGTGGCTATGTATGTTTCATCTTTGAAACATACTTTTTCATAAGTTACCTTGGGATGTGAAACATGAGAAGAACTTAAGTCCAGCATGCTATTTTTTCTTAGAACAGTTTTGGCTTGTGTGTATGATTGCGAAGATCTGTTGGGATTTATGCATTATGCGAATTTACATTGGGATAAAGGAGTGTACGTGATCCTTCAGCCTGAACTGATATTTTTGCATGAATGAGATGAGTCTAAAATAACTCCAGAGGACTCCTTGCTCCTTGCTATTTTCTCGGTAGTATTAGATGACTGCTATCAGAGCAATATTCCTTTCAAACACATGCTCAGTATTGACATGACTCGGATGAGTTCTCCATTTGCAGCAAGTGGACCTGGACGGTGCAAAATTAACAATGGAGGCTGTTGGCATGAGACCCGGGATGGACACACTTTCTCAGCTTGTGTGGTGTGTGATTATTTACTTTCTGCTTCGATATTCTTGCTTTATGAAGTGTTTCACTTGTGAACTATCTATTTATTGTGAACAGGATAATGAAGAAGGGAAATGCACTTGTCCTCCAGGATTTAAAGGTGATGGTGTTAAAAGCTGTGAAGGTGGGAGCTTCTCTCTCTCTCTCTCTCTCTCTCTCACACACACACACACACACACACGAATCAAGTGGAAGGTTTCTTGTACTGTACCCTGGTATTAAGGGAAAATTGAATGCAAGGAAAGATAGCAAAAGGAGAAAACTCAAGTTCATCTGCATTATCACACTTCCGGAGGCGCCACCTATTACTTAACATTTCATTTTTGTTATTCCCCACTGGAACGAAATAGTGAATAAGTTGAAGAAATCATCTCTTTCATTGTTCAAAATTTCTTGATTTCAGAAAACCCAAAGAAGTTAGCACTGCTTGACTTCGAGTTATCCTAAACCTGCTTGAGATTCATGACTGAAGTCTCACGGTATGATTCTTGCTAACATGCAGATATTGATGAATGCAAAGAAAAGAAAGCTTGTCAATGTGCTGAATGCAGCTGCAAGAACACCTGGGGCAGTTATGACTGTAGTTGCAGCGGAGACCTGTTGTATATCAGGGACCATGATACCTGCATAAGTGAGTTTGAACCCAGAGCTGCTTGCAGCATATGAATGTGCTTTTTTGCCTGCACATGCAATTTTCATCTGTTGTAATTGAAATGTCATATGCAGGTAAGCGGGCTACTGAAGTGAAATCTGCATGGGCTGCTGTTTGGATTATCTTGATTGGGCTGGGCATGGCAGCGGGAGGAGCATATCTAGTGTACAAGCATAGGTTGAGGGTAAGTTTTATACATTTTGGTGATTTCTTTGGCTTGGCAGCAAGTACTTCACATCAAAGAATGTCATTTTATTTGTATGACGGGAGTTCTTTCAATTGATTGAGCATTTGACTGGCTGCTGCCAGCACAAGCATCAAAATCATCTTCATTTGATTCATTTCTGCTTCTGTTGTTGCATGTGCTCTTGGTATATGTTTTCCATTTAAGAACTAACTGGTAACAGGGTTTATGCCTGGCCTATTCAAGAAGAGAAGATACGATGACAGATGTTCAACCATTACACATTATGAATAATCTGTGTGATTTTCTTGTGTTTTCTGAGTGGCCAAAAAGAAGAGATAAAAAAGGGAAGTTCGAGGAAAAGTTCTCTTTTCTAAGAAAATAAGTAAATAATATTATCTTGTCTTGAATTCCCTTTCTCTTATTACAAGTAGAAGCACTTTACTGCAGTTTAGTTGTATTGTTATACTGTTCTGTAACTACTGTTTCTTCTTTATTATTGCAATTTCAGTCATACATGGACTCGGAGATTAGAGCAATTATGGCACAATACATGCCTCTAGACAGCCAAAATGAAGTTCCAAATCACATGAGTGACAATCAGGAACGTGCTTGAAAATGGAGTGCAGTCAATGAATTCCCGCGAAACAAATTCATGTGATGCAGAGGATTTGCTAGCTACACCAAATTCTATCTTGACCAGATTTTTGAAGGTAGAAAATTTGTATCTCTGTAAATTATACTGAAGAATAACTGGTGGGGATCAGAATTATATATATATGCCTGCCCCATATGACAGGTTGAAGAAGAAGGGGATTTGTTTTGTTTTGTTTTGGGGGGCAACAGAAGAATTGGAAACTTTGGATCATATTGTCTTGTTTTTCCTCTAACTTATGTAATGTAAGACAATGTAATCATGGGTTTAAGGATTGTAAAACCTTATTATTTTGTCTTCTTAGTTGTGATTGATGAGCATAGATTGTTGTATTAGAATACGAGAGAACACTTACTTTGTGGACAGTGTGTAGTCTCTTCTTTGTTTTTTCTTTTTGCTTGTGCATTGGTTGCTTATTCTCCCTTTTCTTTGGCCTCAAACCTCTTATACCATTTTGTGTATAAATTCTTTGTATCATCTTCTAATTTGATATATTTTATTAATAAAAATTTAATAAATAAGACATAAATTTTTAAGTGAAAAATATATTATATAAAGAGTGGTATATAAAGTGATATAAAATATTCTAATCCTTTTCTTGGCTTGTTTGTAGCAATTGAAGTTTGCACATTTTACCTTATGAGTACTTAGTTACAAAAGTAATATAAATATGGGATCAAAATGATTGGATGGGGCTAAGTTATGATAAGTAAATTAGTTAAAGGATTACTTTTGTGGAAGGTAGTCTTATTTAGTTTTTAAATAATTTAGATTTTTTTATTTTGATTCTTCAATTTTAATTATAGTTATTTTTTATTTCTAAATAATTTATTTTCATTCTTTTTATGGTCATTTTGGACAAACCTATCCTTGTCAAAAGTTAAAATTTTTCTCAAAATATTACTAAGGATAATTTTATAATAATAATAATAATTTTCTAAGTGTAGGTGTAATAATATAATTAAGAAGAGATAGATAAATAGATTATATCATAACTGACATAAGATTAAAATTTATCACTTATCTATACATAATATTTATATCTTCATGAGATAGATTTTATCTCAAATATTATTATATATTAAAAGCATTAACAATTATTATGTTATTCCTAATAAATTTAATCTTTTTCAAAATTAAGGAGGAAAGTTGCTTTTTACAAAGAAAAAACTCACATTATCTCTATCCTATCATGGATCAATTGTGATATCTTAAAATTGGTTCAGATTTCTTGTAACATTCTCTTAATATTTTGTTTGTTTAGAAGATGTTACATGCCTCGTCTTTCTCGTCAATGTTGTTGTATCAGAAAGCATGTCAAGAATTCCATTGTAGATCTATTGATTCGGACATATCATACATCTGATCATGGCTATATTACCAATTTATTTTCTTATAAAATTTTATTTTAAAATCTTTATTTAAATTTCTTTAAAATTAAATTATTATCTTTGCAAGAAAAGAAAATATGTATATATAACAAAATTGTACACTCGATTTGAAATGAAATCATATATAAATAAATATTTTTTCTTTAAGCCAATCACTTAACATGTTAACATGTCAAATGAAAGTATTTAAATGAGAGAATCGTAATATCAAACCACACTATTCTTATCACATATATATATATAAATACACATTTAACTATTTATATAAAAAGTGTCAGAATATGTTGGCCGAATCTTGAACATAAAATTTAATCAGATGATCAAATACATAAAGTCAAATACATTAAGAATTAATGATGTAAATTCCAGAGTGAGAGAAAACCCGATTAAGGTTTCTACAAAACTCCATCATCAACTATATATATATATATATTTATATATAAACTCTTCCTATATATATTATATATATGAGGCTCATGACAAACCATGTCCATGACACCTCCTCCACCTCCTTATTTTTCCAATTGACCAAAAAAATTGTTTTTTTTTCTTTTTTCGTCATTTTTCCCTTTAAGGGTAAAGTTGTCCCGACCATTTGAATGACCAGAGGAAAAGTTTTTTTTTTAGGGTGCGTATTTATTGAATAAAATCGGAGGTTTGAACCCCCCCAAAAAAAAAAATTAATTGGAGGGGGCTCTACAGCCACCATTTTTGTTGAGGACTTAATCCGCTTAAAATACCTCATAATTAACAAAAAAAAAAAAAAAAATCATGAAGATTTGGGAGTTGCGTCGATTTTGAGATCCAAACCGATGTCCATTCCATTGTAAGCTATTGGAGCATACATCCACAACTCATCAGAGCTTAGCAGCTGTGGACAACAGTAGACAAAAAGAAAAATGGCCACCCATTAGTATCCATTCCAATATGGAAAATGTGATGGGGATCAAATTGGTTCAGAGTCTCATTCTCCAAAGGAAGGTAGTATATTCTACATCCTTATTTACTATTTGATCCAATTGATCAGATCAACATTGAGTGATTAGTAATTTATACCTTGATCTGGAGTTGTAAAAATTTCACATACTGAACAGCCTCTTCAAGCATGGTGCTAATATCAACCTGTTTCGAAATACAATATTTACAAGATAAGTGATATGAATTAATATAATTCAAGGAGTTAGATGTTTTCTCTTATGGATCAAAGACTTTCAAATCAGTTAAATTACCTTAGTTCCATTAGGGACAAGGTTCTGCAAAATTCTGAGTCTCTCATTGATTCTTTCTCTTCTTTTCTGCAAGATATAATATTACAGATTAAATAATCAGTAAAACTCCTCCATTACAGATAGTAAGTCTGCAAGAAAGAAAGAAAGAACTTGTTTTGCCCACCCTAGCATAGAGGCTCTGGGGATCGGTAGCAGAACCCCTGTTAGCCCTTGTTTTGCCATTTAAATTGAGTGCTGGTGGTAATGGTACCATTGCTGATCCTGATCCTGATCCTCCTCCATTGGAAGAGTCATCTTCTTCTGATGGGCAACTTATACTTTCATCATTAATCTTCTGATGATTCTTTTTTGGCTTTACTGTTCTTTTGTTCTTCACCTACGCATTTTCACAAACATATGATATACATATATATATACATTTGTCTTTCCAGCTGAAATTAACAAGAAAAGCAGATGGAAATTATTAAATGTATGCTCACTTGATGATCTAAACTTCTTTTCTTTGATGTCTCGGATAATAAGCTATCCTCTTTAGAATCTTCAACAGATGTTTCATGAGCTGCTGCTGGAACTGCTATAATAATTTCATGGTCCCTTATTGTTCCTTCAGAAACAGCTTCTCCAGCAGATTGATCCATACTGTCGTTGCTTAAATCTTGGTTCAGAAACTCTGTCCATGCCGAACCAGCAGAAGACATGGGATAGACGTAATTGTGATTATTATAAGGGGATGAAAATGAATACATAATTTCAGCAGCAGCACTGGTTTCTTCCGAAGAATAATTTGGACATTCATTTTCCTGACTATGCCATAAATTAGCTGATGATGATGAGGTAGAAAGTTCAAAGTTACAAGTGGTAATTGGAACAGAACAGTTTCCGTTGCCAAGCAATTGTGCCATGAAATCATCACCCGCCTCTAATTCATGACTAGTACTGTTGTACATTCCATTCAAGGCATTAATCCATTCTCCATCATTGAACATTGCTCCAATAGATTCCATAATATCCCTCACAAGAAATTATTATGGAATTTTATGATCTTTAAATCTTCTTAAAGAGAATGCCCTGTTTGTTTGATGCCTGGTATCATGAAGAAGAGAAAACCTATTTATATGAATCCATCACCTTATTCTAATTTCTAACTCATATAAAAATGAATTAATCAATCATTAATTAAATAAATGGTCCCCCAAGAAGACATGTGTGCAGGTGCAAGATGGTTCGGAGTCTCTCTTATCTTAATTTAAAGATCTCGAATTTAAAATTTTAAAATATAAATTCAATTCTGATTCTACTCAACTCCAATGAGAATTACACATCAAATATGTCATAATTTAAAAGTGTCACTTATGTGTGTATGATGCACCATTATTCAGAAGAGGATTAAATGTTGAGTACGGAAGATTTCAAAAGTGTCTCTCTTGTGTGTATGAGTCCACTCGTAATAGAGAGAGAGATTAGACATTGAGTATGTAAACATTTAAAAGTGCCTTTTACATATGTAAACTCACTCATGATAGTTTAAGATTAAAATTAGAAAAGATACAATTATCATTTGTAATATTTTTTATAACATCTCGAGATATTTTATGATTAAAAAAAATGATACCCTGCTTCTTAGAAACATATTAGTAAAAAATGATGTATGAAAAGGATGGGCAAGTAAGTACAACTCAGATAGGAATCAAATTTAAATTAATACAAGTTGGCACATACTTAAAATAAAATCAGAAATGGAATGATTAGAATGGACCATCCAATCATTGAAGCCAAAATTAGTTATAAAACAAACGAGTTTCATTTATAAATTCCTTCACCTTCGTGTGAGTGAGATTTTCATTTTGGGGTGGGGGAGTTGAAAATCACATCATCTGGCAATCTAGAGAACGTGGGGGTCCTTTTCATTCTACTAAATTAATCATATATATATACATACTAATTCTTTATTAATTAATTAGTGAATTAATAATATTAAAAAAATAGTGAATTATTAATGAATAATGACTAGACAAGAGGTGTATGGTTCCATGGCGTGAGTCGAGTGACCTCCATAAATTAGATTTCTCTACCTAACATGTTAAGTTAAAAATTTTAAATTTGAATTACTTAAAAATCGGTTCAATGTCGCATGCTAATTTGTTACTGATATGTAAGAATGCTGTACCGTCAGATCTTTTTCTCGAATATTGAATAATAATAAAAAAATAATATTGAAACTGAGATCATCATCATCAGTTGAGAAGAAGGAAGGGGATCGTGGTGATGAGTCTTGTTATAAAGATATAAACAGTTTAAAGCAGAGACATGATAGTATCTTGTTATCTTTTCTTGTCCCCTCCAGCAGCTCCAGCCTTGTTTTTATATACCACCTAACTCATGTCCAATATAATATCTGATATTATTTCCCCTAATGAAGCCTAAATTTTAATGTCTTTTTCAGATTCAAAGCTAATTAATGGGGTCTTAAAATGATCGTATATATTGTCTTCTGAATCTGGCAGCTTTTGCATCATCCATTCTTATAACCAATCACAATTTCATTTCCCCAGCTAGGATTTCTTTTTCTTAAATTATGTTTTTCTGGAAAAGATTATGTTTCTTAAATTTCTTAGGATTAAGATTTTCTCTGTATTCCATTAACCCTGATCACTCGAATAACCTAACAAGATGAAAGCAAGAGACTTCAATGTATATTTTTAATAATTCAGAGAAGTTATATATATATATATATATGTATCGAATCGTGAAAGATCTGATGCTGAAACTGTACATTATTCTTAATTTAGTTAAGAAATGAGAACATAATCTCTTCCTAATCTCATCAAAAATTCTTACGAACCCATGAAACTAAAACCTATAATTGATCATATATAGTACTCAATCTTAAAACTAGTTTCATCAATCTCCTCGCACGCAAAGATTCAATTCAATGAATCTAATTAAGGGCAGAACCAAAGTGTGAAATTTTTATAAATTTCATTTTAACTTACCTCTAAATTCTGTGTTATATAGATAATCGATTTCATTCTCTCATAGAATGATATTATGAGATCTATTATAAAATTATCTGTAATAATCTGTTTTAACATTTCTAAACTGAATAGCAGGAATGAATCTCTAAACTATAACGAAAAGACACAGAGAACTATGGTTTTCATAAAATTAAAAAAAGAAAACAAACAGAGAAAGATCAAATATGGAGTTGAGATTTTGTTGCTGTGATGTGAGGCAGAGAGCAGAGAGGAATGGAATTGGACTAAATTATATTTCTGAGTTTTTCCACACAAAAGAAAAGAAAACCGCGTTTTGTGTTTGATATATATATATATATATATATATATATACCTGGGCCGGGGTCGGAGGAGGAGCCATCATATATACTCTACTCTTACATTGATTGAATAAAACATTGGTCTCTATCGGATTTTCTACTCATAACTCATGTCATTATCATATATTCAATCAAATTAAAAACCCATCGATTTTTGCTACCCAGAATCTCTTTATAATTACTACTGTTTTTAATTCAGATTGAATTTTGCTGACGAATTAACACACATATATATATGTGTGTGTGGAGTAGTGATCATATAATTAATTAATTAATTGAATTAGGGGCCAAAGAAAAAATATGATGCATGCGAGAGGGAGAGGGAGATGGTGGAGTAGGGTAGGGATGGATATCCTCGGACACCGGCGATCTTCCCCTTGGCCTTGGGCCTTGTTTTAACATTTTCTCCAATCATTAATTTTATCCATTTCTTCTCCAATAATGCTATTCTTTTTATGCATTCAAGGGTTGTGATTCCAACTCACAACTTTTAGTTTTTTTTAATATATTTTTAAAAATTTCTAAATGTGTGTATCCTCTTGAGTTATATTATCTTTTAAAAAAGATCATATAACTTATTAGTATAACTTAAAGTAAAAGAGAATTTTTTTTAAAAATTCAAAAATATGAATTATTGTGACAATTTTAAACCATTACAAAAAAGGATTTTCTTGTAATTAGTGTTGAAATTTTTAGACTTTTATGCATATGAAAGAAACACGAGATTATAACTTATTACAATTTACAACTTATTATTGCATTGTAGTATAGTTAAGTTAACTATTGCACGATCTACATTATATATAGATAAAAGAAGAATATAAACAATATTAGAGAGTGTTAACTCTATATTATGTTACGTAATAATTAAACTCTTAATTAACATTTTGTGAAAAACAGTCTAATTATAGTTTACATTAGCTAGTTAAATGTAGTATAAATAAGAAAAATTTCCCAATTAAGTTCATTCTTAATCTATGTACGAATTGAGGGAAACAAAAACTTAACATTTTATATTAATGAGAGCTATATATGTGTGTGGTGTGCACACCATCACATGATATGATCTAAATTACTAGAACTAAAGAATTACAATAACCACTCGACCTTAACAAACTAAAACTAATTTATACAATACTTGCTTATATATGATCGGTTTGCGAAGACACTATCTTCATTTCTAATTTCTTTATCTTTCTTTACTATTATTTTTTAAGTCAGTGTCGATCAGCTATTCTGTTACATCTTCTAGTTTAATCTTATTATAATATTTTTATATTTAAGATCTTAAATTATAAAAGATAAATAACTCGAAACCTTACTTATAACTAATCTTAAATATTAATTTCTATAAAATTGAACATTACAAGAAAATTAATGTTATTAATTAATTATTTCTAAAGAAATTTTAAAAAATATTATAGATATCTTTTTAATTATATAGTATATTTAAATGGATAGATAATTAATGTATAACAAAGAAGAGGAGCACAAATATATAATCCCAAACCTTATGAGATTCTGAAGAGGTATATTCTGAAATGAAATAATCCATATTATATATAGAACAAAATAGAATCAAATCTTCCAGCTATATATATAGTCTTAGGGCTGATATTAATGGAAAATGGTTTTAATTTTTTGATATGATTTTGTTTTTCTTTGCGGTTTGGCTAGCAGACTTCGTGGCCTTATTTAAGCCAAATTGGATTAAATAAAACCAAACATCTTCCTACTACCACAGTGTTATTGCATATAATATATAATTACTCTAAATAAATAAAAACTATAATTTATAACAAGAAAATGGAATTAAAAATGTTTTCTAATATACTTATCCTTTAATAGTAATTTTCTTTTAGGTTTATAATTTATTTTTTATTTATAAGATTTATTAATAAAATTATTACAAAATAAAAAATGCTGTAAAGAAAATACATTAGAATGTATATTACACCATTTTCACTGGAAAAATGGAGATTCTCGCCTACAATCCAATCAATTGGAGAGAGAATAAAAAAATATTTTACTTATTTAAAATTGTGCTAAATTGTTCTTAGAGCCATTTCCAAAACCCTTTTTTGGTAAGTAATTTACCCCTTTTGTCTATTTTTCGAATTGTTTGGTTTGATAGAAAAGCAAAACTTTGTTATAAGAGATGGGTGATCAGTAAGTAGGTAAAATATATATTAACCCTGGATTAATGAGTATAGATGATGGAGGGAAGATGTATCTCGAAGGGTGTGTTTAGCGCCAATAAAACTCATATATATATAAATTTAATATCTTTTGAGATCTAAAATTTAATATAAATTAGTTGAATAGTAAAAAGACTTATATCTTAAATTAAAAAGTTGATATACATTAATAATATGTTTCGAGTCACATATAAAAAAATTCATTATAAAAATGTATGAAAAAAAACTTGATATTGTAAAAATATTTGGTATAGGGTAGATTCATAAGAATGTACCTTATAATATGAACAGTAAAAGTCATGTCATCTAATATCTTTGTTATGTAGTGAACGTTTTTTATATAATTAAAAATTTAATACACTCATATTTATGATATGACTTAATTCAAATTTAAGAAATTCAACCTAAAAAATAACATAAGTATCCCATATTAGACAACGGTCAATCTGCCATAAATTTTACAAACTTAAGAATATTTGTCATTTCATTGAGAAGAAATGTCATTTGATTTAATTTTGCATAGAAAAAATATATTACTCCCTCTATTTTGTTTACTTGCCACATTTTGAATGTCTTACCGTTTAAAAAAATGCGAAAAATTTTTAAATGTTTCTTATATAGACTAGAATGTTCTTTAAACTTTTCTCTCTCATTATTATTATTTTTAGTAGTTTACATGTTAGAATAATAAAATGATGTTGGAATTTGTTATTAATGAGAGAGGTATAATAAGAAAAAATTCGTTAAATATTATTTGAAATCACAATATGACAAGTAAAAAAATATATAAAAATTACAATGTGATAAGTAAAAAATCCGGAGGAAGTATCTATATATATTTGTATATATATGGGTGAAAATATATTTGCTTATATAGGGGGTTTGTACAAGAGAAACCCTAGCATTTCCCGATCTTATTAGTTGGATTGGGTAATTCGAATCAAGTGTATTCCAACAGGTGATTACATCAGATTGAGCGTCACTCAGTTAATAAACAATTAATTCATATAAATTTTCTAATCTTAAAATCTGTTTTTTTTTTTTTTAATAATAAAAGAACACGGAGAACAATGACGTAATTATAATATTAAAATTATTGAAACAAGATAGAAAAAAAATAAAGGAATTGCTGAAACGGCTCGCCACACTTGACCTCAAACTAAGGGCATGCAAAGAGAACGAACGTGCACCCCCATTTTTGTAATATAATATATATTTCACGCATTCTTCCTTCTACACCCAAATAAATAAACTTTGCATGTATTTCAAAACCCTAAATGGGTGATGTTGAAAACCGGGTTGGTTTGGCCGCCCTTTAAAATTAATAAAAAGATAAATTTTTTTAAAAAAACTGTTATATGTAATGTTACAAAAATTACATACGATTATATAATTTTATTTTTAAAATATTTAAAATTATTGATAATATCTGTCGTAACATTTCTTTTTATAATGAGTATATTAGATATAGAAAGTGTTACACAAAATGTTATGAATAAATATCTGAACCGCTCCAAACAAGTACATCATATGGTAAAGGATTGCATCGATTAGATCATTTATAATATTTTCTTTAATAAATTTTGTAACATTCTTAATTAATATAGTATTTTATCAACAAAAAATATCAAATAAAAGATAAATACTAAAAAAAATAGACCTTAAAAAAAATATTATAAAAGAAAATATTATATGAAATGTAAATGAATATTATAAAACTTCTAAGTGGGCTTATAGTATTATTATAAAGAATAATTTTTACTCGCAAATTAGTTACTTGAAATTCTTAACAAACAAGTGCCATCATGATGAAGACATAGCATTAATGATTAAGGATTATAATTTTTTACTTATATAATTAATAAGTTAGTCTCTGTATTTCGAGTTAATCTTTTTGTTTTGTTTTGTTTTTTGGATTAAGGTCTTCGCTTCGTAGCGTGAGACATGGTAATAATAGTGCCTTATATATTCATAGATAATTATACATTATTAAATGATTACAAAATTTTCAATAAATTAGTAGAACGATCCAGAAGAACTAAAGCTTTGTTAATTAACTTCAACATAACCAAATCAAAGATTATCGTTTTGTTTATTGGGTTAAGAACTAACTAGATGCCTTCATACCTGACTGGAAAAATATCCCTTTTTTTTATTTTAAAAAAGTTATATTATATTTTTTATTTTTATCCCCAGGTAGACAGAATTAGGAGGAATCACTTCAGTAGTTACCATGTGTAGTACAGTTCAAGAAGTACTAATGGAGCCATTTCAGTACATGAGCATCAAACTCTTTTTTTTTTTGGTCCTCTTTTGAAAATTCACCATTTTTATTGTTCCAAAATTTTATTATGGACCTAATTCATGCCTCATGAATCATATATTAAGCTATGTTAGCAAAATAATTAGTGCATTCATTCCTTGAAACTTCACGTTCCAGGCTCACATAACTAGTGGACGTGAAAGAATGTGTTAAAAATTTCACATCAATTAATTATTCTTTTGAAATATCTTTTAAGATGAGTTAAGGTATAATCATTTCTCGAACTACACTTCTGTTTTCCTTTTCTTTTTTTTTTTTTTTCAAGGTAGCTAGTCATACTTTGTTTTGTATACAAATTAGATATGGGCCATTATGAACAATTTTTCTCCTTTGTTTTCTCTTAGAGGTAGTAAAGGAAGTAAATATGTGAATTTTTTAAATAATAAAAAATGTAAGGTAAACCCCTAAATACCCTCAGCCACACGCTGTAAGCTGCATTATACTACATAAATGTAATATTATCTAATAATTAAGGAGTTCGTTTATCAGTCATTTTATTATTTTTTTTGTAAATTTAAGACAGTATTAACTCCATTGATCATGATTAGCACTACGTTAAATACCATAAGTAATCCACTTAATAAGCCAGGTGTCGTTTTCTCGTCTTGCTGTTGCTGTGGCTTTAAAAAAAGGGAAGTGGTCACCACGTGTCGCCATAAAGAAATGGTACCAATAATTATACTAATTGTATCCCAACAAGAAAATCATAATTGTGAAAAATGTTCTTTTTCCAAAGATAATTTACCATTGTAATTGTACCCTGCGTAATATTGTAATTCAGGAACGTAATATTTGTGTTAAACAACTTTTCAAAATTTTAACAAATTTAAATGAGATGATTAATAAATATGAGACATGGTTCATAAAGCAAACTCAATAAGAGATTACGACATCTCAAATTAAAGATAGTCTCTCACAGAAAAAGAATAACATTGCTGAAAGTTAATTAAAAGACATCCTCTCCTAATATTATTTACTATTATTTTTAATTATTTTATAAATTTTACTAACGTATAAGTATCAAAATCTAATTGGGACTTCTGTCTTACAAACTAAAGTTCAATATTCATGAATAACTTTCTAAATAATAAATTCTAATTCAACTTATCGAATGAAAGAGAAGAATTTTTATTGATCATAGTATAAAAGGAAGTAAGATTGGTGTTGCCCCCTCTCCCACCTTTTGGGATGTTGGAAGGGTCGTCTACAAAACTAAGAAAGATCCTTTGTTTGTGCCTCTATATTTTGGGAATAAGTTATTCAAAATAAATATACTCCTCCGGAAGTGATTAAATAATGGGGGGTGGAAGTGAA
Source organism: Catharanthus roseus (assembly GCA_028651295.1). Taxonomy (NCBI): domain Eukaryota; kingdom Viridiplantae; phylum Streptophyta; class Magnoliopsida; order Gentianales; family Apocynaceae; genus Catharanthus; species Catharanthus roseus. The sequence continues at coordinate 5,179,438 of JAPQWS010000038.1, read as the reverse complement.
AGTAAAACCTTTGACATATTAGTAGCAAGTTTTGACCTTACGACAGCAAATTCAAGTATGCTGAAATACCGATGATAATAACCAAAGTACCAATCGCCGCATATAATTAAGTATCCGCTGACTTATAGCATTGGCATTCATCCAGAGAGAGAGAGAGAGAGAGAGAGAGAGAGAGAGAGAGAGAGAGCTCTATAACTGCTCCAGTCAGGCAATAGTCCGGCTGGCTTATTCATCGTATCTATCAAAAGGGTACACACAGGTAGCTCTTTTTGTATGCATAGATTAGCACAAATCTGCACTTTCAAGAATCATTCTAGTTGTTCTTTCATCTGTGTTCTGTCAATCGGGCAGCACAGTTGATCTGTCAGGGTATTTAAATTGGGATTATTTCAATTCACCTATCCAGCAATAGCTTAACTGAATTAAGGATTATGAATCCAGAGTTAATTGTTAGGTATATGGCTGGTTCTTATAAAGCCATCCACATCTTTTCAGGCAAGGAAGTAATATAACCAGCGGGCTTAGGCTCAGACAAACAATATATCCGGACACCTGTTACCATCTAGCAATAAAAGTCATAAGAGGCCGTTCGGCATGGTAAAACTGCTAAAGTGTTGTACTTCTATGAAGCTGGAATATATTATATACATGCACACATAATATTGCATTTATTTTTCTTTTCCCTTTTTAGATGATACAACAAGATAAGATGGATTGCAGGTTTCTCAAAAAGCGCAATTGATGATCTGATCTGATACAATAAACATTTTTCAAGATAAGTGATTAGATCAAATCCCATTCCAACAGAGAGAAGGCAACCACCCCCTCGCTCGCTCCCTCCCCAAAATCAAAACTGATTGTAATTAATCTCGGCAGTCCTGACAGAAGAAATATTTATCAAGGAAAAACAATTCTCTGACTAGATGAATAAAATTGATGTGCAGTCTCAAAAGACTTAATAAACCACATTCATCTAATTCAACCTGTATTCATCAACATAGTTACTACTGCTCATCATCAGGTATCTGCTCCTCGCCAAGACCACGCTGAGCAAGCCTATAGTACAGAATACCCATGGTTGCCATGCAGGCCCTGTAAAAAGGAAAGAGAAAAATGAATTATTTCTTTTTCTCGCTTAAAATGATGATGATTAAAACATTAAAGACGACCTATGACCGAGATATCATCTACTTAAAGAAACATCAGCAGCTTTATTGGAAACTTTACATGATTGCTATAATAAGGAGAAGCTTTCTTGGATCCATCCTTGAAGATCTATGATGTCGAGTGCGTCCTTCTGGAAGATCATCCACATTTGAACCGTCTTTCCTCGGGGGTGCAGTAACTGGTAAAGTTGGTAATGCACTTGACCAGAAAGGCAACAATGATTTAAGAAACTTGTGGCGCAAGGATCCTATAAATAAAGAGTAATTAGTTTTTAATCAACCAAAAATTCCAATAAAGATCTTCTCCCAAGATCATGACAACCATTGTGGAACTAAAGTAATGTAGAGAAGTTTAAGGAGAGTAAAAGGAAACAGAATACTAAAGTTTTACATGTTTGTGCATCATTGCTCTTAAATCAGTAACTAAAAAGGAAACATGAAAGAGTTTCCACTTTCCATCAGCAATGAACATCCCAAGAATCACTCAGCTAAGTTCTTACTCACCCCTTCGTGTGTACTTTTTCCTATTCCCATCTTCATCATCAGCATAATATGAAACTTCAGAGTTCTGCCTATCTATTTGAATCGTGCTCTTCCGAGTAGTAGCACCAGGCTGTGAAAGTCTCCGCCATTGCAAAGAGCATGAGATAGATTATACAAGAAAACACATTGCAAAAAGATTCAAAGTAGCAATGATGGATAAACTAAAAGAACATAAAAAATACACGAAATAAGAACACAGAACCCTCTTACCGCAGCAGGACTTGAGCTCCTTATAAAACTGGATTCATTATTGGGTAGAGATGGAGATACTGAACCAGGACCATCTATCTCCACAATATCAGAACTCGTTGTGCCTGCTTGATGTCCTTCAGCATCTTTTCCAACAGAAGCTGACAAGCTTGCAGCATATTCTCTTCCATTAGTCGGCAGCAATGGGTCTGTTGCAAAAGCAGGAGGGGGAGTCCGGGATTCAGCTGCAGGCAATGAAACTGGATGGTTTCCAAACAAGTTCTTCTCCAGACCAGTCTAAATCAAAACCATAGTTAGTGACAAACTCTCACTCCTCCAGTGGCAAAATGAAATCAACCATGCAAAGAAGATGATGCTAACAATTCAAAAATAGCTTAGGGTACAGCACTGGGAGCCGTCTTCTATTGATGGAAGCCAATTCCGTGTATCCTCTATGCTACCTAATGAAGCAGCCAAGAAAGCAATTCTCTATATAACCATGAATTTGGCACGTTTAACGTGATATCACAGTCAAAAGTTAACAAATGAGTAAACCATACTACAAGTTTGTTTAAGAGATAAAAAAGGGGATAGATCCACTAAGGGCATTCATAAAACTGGCATGCAAGAAAGGCACAAGATTCTAAGAAATTTTCTACCATTTGCCAGCATTGGTGAACATGACTCAATCAACCCATAGAAGAAAACACCAATGCACTTGTTGAAAGCAATAAAAATTTTACCAAATACCCTATCCGACCTGAATTAAATGTTTGACCTGGCACAAAGCTTTGCCATTGCAATGAACTGTAAGGGGTCCCATCTATGTCTATAGTCTATCCATTCTTTTATTGATCTATATTCAAAATTATGGTTTTTTAAAGAGTGACATTCAGTTTGGTATAACCAGAGTTCCAATATTTTACACATGAAACTGATACAATCAGTCTTATAGTAGTAGGACAGGGCACATTTGCAGAAAATCATTGTACTTGTGAAAGAATAAAAGAAACAAGCCATCTCAGTTTTTACAAACGAAACACAAGAAGGATGCGACAAAAACATTTCTCCTACTCCATCTTTACATGTTAATTAACTTCATCAAGAGGCACTGATTGGAAGGACAGTTGCGTGATAACTAACAAGGTAAACAGCCTATATAGGCATCTCAATACAAACTTGTGCAGAAAAAAGAAAAAATTATAACACAAACTTAATTTTATAAAGAAAATATAACGAAAATTTATGCCTGGAATATCTCAAATTTTATTGAGCTAGGTTTGCTAACATGCACACCTCAGGCCACCACAAAAGTAAAGAAAACACAGATTTCCCAGATAATTGACATTTTATTTAGGGTAGGCAACTGAACTTAGACACTAGTTGCTTCCTGATGTTTAAACAATTAGGCAGATGTTCCATACCACAGTATGATTCCGCAAAAATGCCAACAGGAATGATTGTGAAAGAAGGCATAAAATAAAAGAAACTAACCTCAGCATATCAAAAGTTACTATGTAGGAAAAACTCTCAAAGAGAATCAATGCAAAATAAAGTAATCAAATACAAGTTGAAATGCAGCAATACATACACTCCTCCAGAAACCATTGAAAATTTGGTCACCAATGTTCAGATTCATTTACCGTCGGATGCATACCAAAGAAATATTCAGCAGTTTAAATCTATCTTTTCTACAATTTTCGAGAAGGCAACTTACCTTCATAATGGCTTCTTTCAACTTTGAATGAAGATGGGATCCTGAATCTTTCACACTCTTAGGAGGCCAAATCTACAGCAAGACAAAATCAGAAATCACCATATGGCAAAGCAATAAATGTTTTCAGAAATATCTAATCAAGTAAATGGTCTTCTGCCATCAAGTAGCTAGTTCACAAACATCTACATTACTGAAACCCAGTGTTAAGATCCAGGAGATGGAAACAACTGTAGTAAATTTGAAAGATGCCTAAATCCCAACCGGATTATAATGCGAAGGGTTTCTGGCTCTACACTGATACCTTCTACCCATTGTCAAAGTGGACAATATTCACAAGATTTTAGAGCAGATAACTTGGCATAAAAGGATCCACTCAGCAGGAACATATAACTGAAGATACATATGGAAAGTATCAGAAAAGCTTTTGGTCCAGGCCAGCAACTACTATCAATTGGGTGCATTTGGTTTGAATTTTATTTTGAAAAAAGTGAAGTTTTCTTACTTGGGCTGTGTAAAAGGTAAATTATTTGTGACAGAAGTAGTAGGGCCTAAAGTAAAAAAATAAAAGGATTTTTGGTTTTTAAACCCAATCCAAATGCAACCTTATACATTTGTCAAGAGATGCAATTAAGCTTATGTAAACTTTTTGAGAGCCGTGAGATGGAAACAATTAAACTCCAATTCAAAACCAATTACTAGATGAAATTCAGATTTCTTCCTACTGCATTATTTTGTAGATTAAGAGATAGTCAACAAACCCATACAGAGAAACACTTTATAAAGAATTAAAATCATAGTGTTCAACATACTGAAGTCGAGCAGGCCGGACAGACATATCCAGCAGGAGCAGTGTGGGGTGGAAATCCTTTAATATGTGAAACCAAGCAACTTGTGTGTATGACATCTGTAAAAAGCAATCACATTAGCAGCATACTACAACATAAATTTGTCCAATTTCATGGCAAGGAAAATTTGATTATCCGCATGAAGACATACGCAAGCAACCCAGTCGAGTAGTTTGTGAGGCAGCCCCATCTTCAAGAACATCCTGACAGTGACAGCACTTTGGAGGCCAGTCATACTCTCCGTCTATTACCCACTCAGAATAGGAACGTACCTGAAATAGAAGTTTTTGTTTATGGCAAGTACAACTAAAAAGTGGCAAAAGGCAGGAGCTCGCATTGAACTATACTCCTAATTAACAAAATAGCTGTGCCTCAAACATCTGGGCTCATGTGCACAAACTATACCAGGCACCATATTTCACATGTGAGACTCCTGATGAGCCACTCATTGTACATTAAATCTAGGCATGAAATGTGCATTCCTTTCACAGTGATGGAGTCCAGTATTCTTTCAAATGAACAACTGAATCTAAATAGTGACTTATATATTCAGAAAATATCCACATAGCAACTAGTTTCCCGGTTACAGATTACAACTTTTATTTTGGTGGACTGCTTCCCCTCCGCATACTAAATTAGGTTTGGGATCACTGGCATAAGAAGAACACTTATACAAATAAGTCAATATGGGATCAATATGCAACTTAGAAAGCATCTGAAGAGTAAAAACATAAAGCGCATGATTCGAGATCATACCACGCATATTTGGTGCTCGGGAAAGCATATGCACTCTCCACAGACGGGGACCTTGTGCACAAAGCAGTATAATTTGGTCGCCTAGAACGAAGCATAAAAGAGATGTTTAGTTTCTCATTTCAGCAATGCAAAAAGCAAAATCTCAATAATAAGCTTGGAGCCATACACATCGCAGTTCTGCAGCCAATTAACTGGAAGAATAGAAGTTTAGCAAATTGACAAATTGGAACAGACTAACAGCAAGGTACGAAGATCAACATATCAACTGGCAGAAGAACTGAAAAACATAATGCTCAAACATTGAAATTAAAAGAATATATTCAATTCGTTGTTGCATAAAGCACTCTGCGGCCAGAGCTAGCAAATCAACGTACATACATAGAACTTCACAAATAAGTATAAAAACGGTATAATTCGCCAAAGAATAGCCTAATCAATTCAATGAACAAAATCTAGTCAATCACGATCTGATCTGCGCTCAGTAAATAAATGCAACTAAAATTGAAATACAGATAACTGAAAAATTAAAAAAAATTAATAAACGATGCAAATTCTAACACACTAATAGAAACAAGGGGCAGAAGTACCTTCCGGCATTTGCAGACCACCATTGCATTGACTGGTGTAGCAGTTACAGATGTAAATTTGAGATCGGAACTTCAACGAGGACAACTTAAAGGAGATAGAATGGAATTGAAGTTTCTTTCTAGGGTTTTAGCTTCAGCTGCAATCATTCAATTCACAAACAGATGGGTAAAACAAAGAGAAATATGCGAAGTTAATTAGAACTACGGCAATTGAGGGCATTGAACAAAAGCACTGACTGATAAATGAAGCCTAACTGAGATTCGCTTCACTCGATGATGCAACCAAACGAAACGCAAATCAAAGATTTGTGCGTTGAAGGTGTGATTTGTTGTTATTTGGGTGAGTGAGGGAGTCTGGTCGTTGGATCCGTCTCGTTTCAAGTATTCGGGTGTGTGTTTTGTTTTGCGTGGAGATTTCGATCGTCTGTGTGTGTAGCCCACCTGGACGCTTGTGTGTCTTCGTCTCCTTTATCAAATTTTTTTTCCCAACACGGGCAAATGTTTACAAAAAAATACTCTGTATTTTTAATGAATTTTTAATTGAGTAGTTAAACTGGACAAATAAATACCTAAAGAGTTTTGTAAAAAAAAAAAAAAACGGTTAAAAAATGAATGGTTAATTTTGACAATCAAGTATCTAAATTAACCCGTTATTTAGGTACTTATAAAAAAATTAATAGGTTGAACCCTAATTTGGATACTTGATTATTAATTAAAAGTGTTTCAGCAGTTATTTTTCTTTTACGAAACCCTAAGTTTGATATTTACTTGTCAAATTAAAAATTTAGGTACTGAATTGATAATTTATTAAAAATATATGGGTATTTTTTAAAATAACCCTAGATTATATAAAATATGAAAACCTAATATAAATTGTTAAATGATAAGAAAACTTATATATTAAATTGAAAAGTTAATCCACAATTAACGTATGTCTTAGAGAGTATAATATTTTAATGTATCCATAATTGGAAAGTTAGTCACACGGGCGTATAATATTTTAGTTTTGAAAGTTATAAAAAACATAAGGAGTGAAAAAATATTTTATTATTTTAGTGACAATTTACTTTTTATTAATTAATAGTTTTTTGGGTCAATTTTTGATATTTTATTATTTTAGTGATAATTTACATTTTATTAATTAATAATTTTTTACTCAATTTTGATCCAATAATTATGTGCTTGTTAGATTTTTTTAATGAAAATTTGTTTGCTATGGTTCAAGAGTGTAAAGAATAATTTTTTTAAAAAAAGTTTATGTGAAATATACCATTTTAAGTTTACTATTTCATATTAGATCACCAAAACACCATCAAGGTCCCACTAATCCTCAATGAAGTTATTACTGCCATAACTGATATATTAATTTTGGTTCTAAAGTTTGTTTGCATATCCAACAAGTGTTTTTTCCGATAAAAGATATATGTTTAGTTCAAAATAACAATTATTGCTTTTTGATGAGTCCCTCCTTGTATATAAGGAGAAAAAATAAGCCCTTTCCTCGAATTTTTTTTAAAGGATCTTGTTGTTAAGTTTAGATTGTATCTTTTTATTTAGATTATATTCATACATTTTATACCGAAAGATGCCACGAAGAGGTTTTTTTTTTTAATCAAACTTGTGAAAAAGGTTGATGAATCTTGATGAGGTAAAAAAAAATCACTAGAAGTTATGGTAATGTGAGTTTATCTATATCTTTAAGAATTTGAACTTAATGAGAATTGGAAGTTCAAATTAGTTAAAAGGGGATTTTTATATTTCTAAATCAATCAAAGAAACACATTTATCCCCTTATAAAATGATTTATCAAATTGAAGCACACGATAAATATTTGAGAATTATAAATTATATTAAAATAAAAGTTAAAAAATCTTATACATCTAATGCAACGATCAAATTATAATGTTGTATATTAAAAACTCGTGCAATGAGTACTTTATTATAATTTTGAGAAACACATAATATTTCATTTTTGGAAAAAGAAAATTATTTTTTAATTAAAAATAATAAATATTATTTTTGAAAAACCTTAGGAGGGGAGGGGGAGGGGGAGGGGGAGAGGGGGAATGAATAAGGTTTTTGAATAATTTTCAAAAATATTTTGTGTAATAAAAAGATAAACTTCCAATTTTGTTTGAGAAGGAATACTAAAACCCTTTTTAATAAAAATCCAAATCAAACAAAAATTTACAGTTATGACAATCAAGTAAAAAGCATATAATAAAGATGCACAACAATTTATAGTAGTTCACTCTCGCAAAGAGCTACATCCACTACCTTGAGTCAACACCCAAGGATTTACCAAATCCACTATAATCACAATAACAAACACAAGTTTGAGGATCACCCACCAAGGGTTTTGCAAAAAACCTCAATCCACAACACAATTACAATCAAAGGATAACCCAAGGGGTTTTTCAACACAAATCTTTGATATCAACAGAAACACAATTACTATCAAAGGATAACCCAAGGGGTTTTCAACACAAACCTTTGATATCAATAGAAAAAGAGATGAGTAAAGAACAATGTTATCAAATGAGCTTGAGAAGGGAAGATACAACACAATTGGATGATCTACAAGCTCCTCTTTTTTCTTCTTTGAAGGATGATCAACAATGAAGCTCCAAGAAGAATTTTTCTCTTTTGTTTTTGAGAGATAAAAGATGTTTGAAGAATAAACTTTAAAGCTCTTTAAATGTTCTTAAAAAGATCTCAATAAATTTTTCAACAGCCTCATTTTTTTTTACTGCAGATCAAATTTTCAATATATATAGGAAAGAAAAAAAATAGTTGTTAGTGTCTTTGTAACGGTAACATTTTTGCAGTAAAAGACTAAAATCGGACGATCGGTTTTAGAAACGGACGTCCGATTTTCTTGTAAAAGGAAAATCGGATGAGCCCTTTTTAAAATAGGACGGCCAGTTTTGAAACAGAAAGATTCGGACGCATCCTATAAAAATCGGATGATCCCTCTTAAAAATCGGATGACCGATTTTTCTAAAGCGAGAAAAATCTTGGAAAAATCGGATGACCAATTTTGAAAATTGGCTTACCCTTTTTTCAAAAGGATTTAAAAGCTAGTTTTCCTTAAACAAAAAGACATTTTAAAACACTTCAAAACATGTATTCTTAATACTCTTTTAGAGATAAGAAAACTTACGAAAGCATCAAAAACTCTATTAAGAATACTTGGATTTTTCAAGAATAGTTTATAAAAAGAAATTCATCCAAGGAGCTTCACATTTGATCAACAATAATAAATGAGAGTTAAGGAGTTTTACAAAATACCTTAGCATATCCCTAACTAAGACAAAAGTCTTCAAGGTCTTCAATTGCTTGATCTTTTCTCCTTCATTTTGCCTTGATCACCAAGATCTTTTGCTTCTAAGAGTGTAGCCTTGAGACTTCAAATATGCTTCTTTTGTTCTACAGAGACTAAGCTTATAATCATCACACAAACATATGTTAATTATAATCAAAATTATATGCTAATGCCCTTAGGGCTAACAATCTCTCCCTTTTTTATTATGACAAATACATATGCAAGAAGAACAAAAGAGCAAGTATAAAAGTATGGTGATGCTTCAAGAAAATCATCAATAAGAGTAAAGCATACCAAAACACCATATAAGAGAGAGAGAGAGAGAGAGAGAGAGAGAGAGAGAGAGAGAGAGAGAGAGATAACTCCCCCTATGAATTTGAAAACATGCTCGGGGTTTGAAAGATCGTTTAGAAAAATGAGCCCCCCTTAAAAGCATGCTTCACAACAAGAATGGCATCAAACAATCATCAAGGTAACTCCAAGCCATATTATCCATAAGATATGTAGCCAACCAAAAAAAAAAGCATGAAACTTAAAAGCAACAATAAGCATCTTGCAAAACATAGCAATATCTCCCCCTTTTGAAAAGTAAACAAAAGCATACCATAATCAAAGCACATTAGGCACATTTGCTTGCAACTATTTCTCCCTCTTAGTTCTTGCACATATTTCTCCCCCTTTTGTCATAAATCAAAAAGATACTTAGGAGAGTTTTTAAGGGATCCTAGGAAAGGAAACTACAATTGGAATTTCAACATTAAAGTATCATCTGAAGTCTGTAAAAAAATAAAGCATCAAGATAGCACAATACCAATATGAAGAACAAAGCATAGCATATATCAAGTCATAAGAAGAACAATGAGTCAAAATATAGCATAAAAAAAGACACAAGAGAACCATAATTAAGTTTGATAAAGAACCAAAGAAAATAACGGAAAGGGAAGGAGTTTTTAGGAAAATCCTCAATCATCTTCATCTTCATCGCTATCTTTCATCCTCGCTCCAACCTTATAACCCGATTGTGAATGTCTACAATCTTCTTATCAAGTTCATCAAGCTGGATATGGAGATTTCCATTTATATCATCAAGTCGGTCATTGAGTTGTGCTTATATTGCAGCCATGTTACCCATTATTTGAGTCGTGTCCATTGATGATTGTCCTTCTTCCGTTCTTTCTTGTCTCTTCTTTCTTTTTGTTTCTCTTTTAATTCTTTCTACCTCCGTCTCTGAGTCACTTTCCTCCGGCTTTGTAGGGAGAGGAGTTTCGGACGAGAGAGTGAGAGAGAGTTGCGAGAAATAAGAGAAAAGCTGTGAAAAAATTTGGTTTTTAAAACGCAGCCCCAACGCTTTTTTTAAAAAGAAATATGTCGACTGTTTTTCAAAAGCAGTAGTCCGATTTTTTTTAAACAAGAAATCGGACGTTCTATTTTCTTAGAGGTCATCTGATTTAGTCGTCCGAATATCTCGGTAATTCTTTGTGAAGAGAAAAATCCGTTTTCGAAAACGGACGTCCGATTTTTTGAGAAAGGCGTCCGATTTTTTCAAAAAAAAAATTTCTGTAAGAATAAAGAATAAGAGGAAGTCTGAAAGACTCAAACAACACACATTAGTCAATAAATCTACTAATACTAAGCAATTTTCACAAATAACAAGAACATTTGTCAGAGAGGGGTTTTTAAAAAAAATCAGCAAAAAACCACAACTCATCACACAAACCATCATCAGTAAACTTAGGCTCAATGTGAGATAATAGGGTGAATGTAACAATAAAGTACCTTCTTGTTCTTACTCCTTGTGATACATCACCAATGATTTCATCCTTGGTATGTCCCTTTGGATATATTACATCTTGAGGAAGACTTTGAGCTTCTTGATCATTTTATTATTTTTCTTCAATCTCTTCTTCCTCCCTAGCATGTTCTTCCATTGCTTGAGTGTAAAATGGTTAGTAGCTTAAAGAGTTATCTATATCATCATCATCCTTATTTATTTATTTATTTTTTTTGGTCAAAAATGTTAGTTTCATCAAAATTTACATGAAAAGACTCTTCAACCCACAAGGTCCTTTTGATATAAATTCTAAAAGCCTTTTTGTTTGAAGAGTAACCAAGAAAAATTCCCTCAACGGATTTTCTATCAAACTTCCCAAGGTTGTCCTTGGTGGTTAAAATAAATCATTTGCATCTAAAAACTTTGAAGTAGCCAATTGAAGGGGTTTTGTTAAAAATGATTTCAAAAAGAGTTTTCTTTTAAACAATGGTCTCAAGAGAACACGATTCATAATGTAACATGTAGTGTTAACGGCCTCGGCCCAAAATATTCAGGAAGAGAATTTTCACAAAGCATTGACCTTGCCATTTCTTGTAAAGTTCTATTTTTTCTTTCCACAAATCTATTTTGTTGAGGAGTTTTGGCTACCGAAAAGTTATGTAAAATACCAAAATCATCACAAAGTTTTGTAAAATCTTGGTTGTTGAATTATCTCCCATTATCACTTCTTATAGAAATCAATTTGCAATCAAGGGAGGTTTGGACTCTTTTGAATAATTTAACAAATTCATGAAATGCTTCATCCTTTTGGCTTAAAAACAAAGTCCAAGTGAATCTTAGAAAAATCATCCACAATAACAAAGGCATACCTCTTACCATCAAGACTAGTGGTCCTCATTGGTTCAAACAAATCCATATGAATGAGTTCTAAGGGTTTTGAAGTTGAAATAGTTTTCTTTGGTTTAAAAAGAAGATTTTACTTGTTTTCCAAATTGGCAAGCATCACAAAGTTTGGTTTTCTTACAAGGAATTTTTGGCAAGCCTCTAACAAGTTGTTTAGAAGAGAGTTGATTTAATAAATCCATACTAACATGGCCAAACCTTCTATGCCATAAGAATGCATCATCACCATGAACCAAGAGATACTTTAAGTTTTAAGAAATGAGAACTTCAAGATAAAAGACATAGATATATACCAACTCTTTTTGCAATAAAAATAGTTTTTTTCACAAGCTTGTTTATGATAGAAGAAGATTTACTTTAAAAAACAACTTTGTACCCATAATCACACAATTGACTAATACTAGATAAATTAAACTTCAAACCATCAATTAAAAGCACTTTCTTAATTAAAGAAGATAAACCATATCCAATGTTACCTATACCGATGATCTTTCCAAAAGTAACAAAGTCACCTTCGGTTTCTCTTAGCTCATTCATGAGGGATGCATATCCGGTGATGTGTCTTAAGCATCCACCATCTAAGTACCACTTGGAGCTTGAATTATGTTCCTACAATAGGAGAAGAGATGACTTTTGGTACCTACATTCTTTTGGGTCCATAAATGTTAGTAGTTTTTACTCTCCAAATAGTTTTAACTCCCATTTCAACTTTTCTTTTTACAAAACACCTAGTGGCTTTATGACCACTCTTACCACAATAAGTACAACAAAAATAGGAGAAGAATGAAGAAGCTTTAACAAAATATGATTGCTTTGAAGAAGCATTAGAGTAGTTGTATCCAATGCCATATTTATCATAAGGAGATCTTTGTGAACCAAGAATTTTTCCAAAATTTTCTTTTCCTTGAGTAAATCTTTCAATGCACAAAGTGAGATCATTTACCTTTTTCTTTAAAGATTCATAATCAATCAAACATTTTTCAAGATAGGAAACCTTCCCACAAAGGTTCTTGTTTTCTAAAACAAGTTTTTGAAAGTCATTGTTTGAACACTCTTTCTCTTTCTTCAAGACTTCCAAAGATTCAAGAATAAATTTATTTTCAAATAAGTTTTGAATTCTCATCTAGTAAAAATTGAGTCTTGTTTTTCAAATCTTTGTTTCTTCTAGACACCTTTTTGCACTCATCATACATTTCAATAAGCATAGAACTAGGATCAACATCACAAGTATCATCAATGAGACTAAAAGAGTTAGAGGGTGAAGATTCTACCTCATTTTCCATTGCCATGAAGCATATGTTTCTCTTTTCATCACCTTCACTTTCACTTATATCTTGATCCCATGCACCAATTAGGCCCTTGCCTTTCTTCTTTTTCTTTAATGCCTCAAGCTTTTCTTCCAAAGCTCCTTTTGCCTTTTTGATGGCTTTGGGACAATCGGCTACAAGATGGTCGGTGCTACTATATTCAAAGCACCTAGCCTTGAAGAGTGATGATTTTTGTCCTCCTTTCTTGAATGTAGGATTCTTTCCTCTTTTGTTGAAGTCTTTCTTGTAAAATCTTTTAAATTTCCTCATTACTAAGGCCATATCCTCAATCTCATCTTCATTGTTTGACGAGCATGCTTGATCATCCTCATTCACTTTGAGTGCTATGCTTTTTCTTCCTTTGTTTTCATCTTCTATATCATCTAATCTTTTTATTTTCATCTCATGGGTGAGGAGAGATCCTATGAGTTCTTCAATAGGAAGTTGTCTTAAATCTTTTGATTTCTCAATGGCAAGAGTTTTTGGTTGCCATACTTTTGGGAGTGCATCAAGAATCTTTCTATTTACTTCTTCCATTGAGTACTCTTTTCCATAAGCCTTGAGTACACTTGTGATGTTTGTAAATCTAGTGAACATTTCACTAATACTTACTAATACTTTCATATTGCTTCATCACAAAGAGTTCATAATCCCTTACTAATAAAGCCAACTTTGATTATTTGACTTGGTTGGTTCCTTCACGAGTGACTTCTAATAGTTTTCACATGTCATGGTCCGAGTCACATCCACTTACTCGATTGTATTCATTTACATCTAATGCACAACTTAGGATGTTCATGGCTTGATAGTTTAAAGTCATCCTTCTTGAATCATATTCATCAAACTCTTCTACCTTCTTGATTCTTCCATCTTTTTGAGGGACAAAAGGTCCTTTCCCTACAATACTCCAAAGATCAAAGTTAATAGAACAAATATATATTTTAATTCTTGATTTCCGAAAAGTATAATTTGTTCCATTGAAAAGAGGAGGTCTATTTATAGAAGAGCCTTCTACATATGGTAAATTAGAAACATTAGCCATAATAAATAAAAGATCTTTTGCTTCAAGGATGTTAGTCCTTTTTTTTTTTTTTAGAGAAGCCCTACTCTAATACCAGTCAAAAAACCTTGGGGGAGGGGGGTGAATAAGGTTTTTGGCTAATTTTCAAAAATATTGTGTAATTAAAAGATAAACCTCCAATTTTGTTTGAGAAGGAATACTAAAACTCTTTTTATTAAAACTCCAAATCAAACAAAAACTTACAAGGATTTACCAAATCCACTATAATCACAATATACAACAAACACAAGTTTGAGGATCACCCACCAAGAGTTTTGCAAAAAATCTCAATCTACAACACAATTACAATCAAAGGATAACCCAAGGGGTTTTTCAACACAAACCTTTGATACCAACAGAAGCACAATTACTATCAAAGGATAACCCAAGGGGTTTTCAATACAAACCTTTGATATCAATAGAAAAAGAGATGAGTAAGGAACAATGTTACCAAATGAGCTTGAGAAGGGAAGATACAACACAATTGGATGATCTACAAGCTCCTCTTTTTTCTTCTTTGAAGGATGATCAACAATGAAGCTCAAGAAGAATTTTTCACTTTTGTTTTTGAGAGATTAAAGATGTTTGAAGAATAAACTTTAAAGCTCTTTAAATGTTCTTAAAATGATCTCAATAAATTTTTCAACTGCCTCATTTTTTTTTTACTGCAGATCAAATTTTCAATATATATAGGAAAGAGAAAAAATAGTCGTTATTATCTGTGTAACGGTAACATTTTTGCAGTAAAGACTAAAATCGGACGATTGGTTTTAGAAAATGAACGTTCGATTTTCTTGTAAAAGGAAAATCGGATGAGCCCTTTTTAAAATAAGACGACCAGTTTTGAAACAGAAAGATTCGGATGCATCCTATAAAAATTTGATGATCCCTCTTAAAAATCGGACGACCGATTTTTCTAAAGCTAGAAAATCGGACGATTGATTTTAAAATCAAATGTCCAATTTTTCTCCCTTGGAAAAATCAGATGACCAGTTTTAAAATCGGAGTACCCTTTTTTCATAAGGATTTAAAAGCTAGTTTTCCTTAAACAAAAAGACATTTCAAAACACTTCAAAACATGTATTCTTGATACTCTTTTAGAGATGAGAAGACTTTCGAAGGCATCAAAAAGTCTATTAAGAATACTTGGATTTTTCAAGAATAGTTTATAAAAAGAAATTCATCCGAGGAGTTTCACATTTGATTAACAATAAAAAATAAGAGTTAGGGAGTTTTACAAAATATCCTAGCATATCCCTAACTAAGACACAAGTCTTCAAGGTCTTCAATGGCTTGATCTTTTCTCCTTCATTTTGCCTTGATCACCAAGATCTTTTGCTTCTAAGAGTGTAGCCTTGAGACTTCAAATATACTTCTTTTGTTCTATAGAGACTAAGTTTATAATCATCACACAAATATATGTTAATCATAATCAAAATCATATGCAATAATGACCTTACGGCTAACAATTTTAAAATAAAGACTAATACTTCTTTCTTTCCCACCTTTAAAAAATTCTTTCAAAAATGATCCAAGGAAGAAGGAGACTAAAAACACATATGTAGTACATTAGTCTTTTTTTCTTTTTTGCTGTCCATAATTAATATACTTATGAGTTTATTCAAATAAACTCATGTAAAAAAAATAGAAAAATGAATATTAAAGAAAAAGGATATAAAAAATGGAAAAAGGTTGAATAGACTTTTATTTGCTAAATAAAAAATTGGATAGGATTCATTAATGCTTCTCATTGCCTATTTAAAAAATAATGCAAAAATTTGTAACTACTATCCCTCACTCCCCCACAAGGACGGAACGAGGGGGCGGCTCGTGTGGGCTCGAGCCCCCTCGAGAAATTTAAAAAACTTTAGAATTTTTAAGTATTTTACCTTCAAGCCCCCCAGTTTTTTTTTTCAACACAACCCAAAGCTTGCTATTTTATTTGTAAATTTGGAATTTTTTGAATAGTTTTGTACTTGGAATGCATCTATAAAATAGACGAAATTCTAGCAAAATTTTTATTATTTTTCAGCCCCCCAATCTTTTTGTCCTGATTCCGTCCCTGCTCCCCCACCCCTCCTCAAAAAAAAGAAAAACTCATTTGTCTCCCCTAAAACTCTTTCCTTACTCTTATAAATTATATTTCTTCGCACTTGTGACCCATCCCTCCAACACTTCATCTTCCTCTACCCAAAAAGAAGAAAAAGCTAAAAACATGTAATGTTCTATTAAAAAAAATGTAATAGGGAACAAAAGTTAGATAATTATCTAATTGGCCTACATCAAAGCAAACATGATATAATATATATTGAAAATATACATATTTATATTACTTATTCAGCTATTTTATATTTTTAAAAAACATTCTCGCAAAAGAAAAACAGAGAACTTCTTCGACCATTGATATAATTTTATACATCACAAATATTTCCCATAAAAAATGAAGAAAATTACATAATTAGTCTCACTAAGATTGTTGCTTTATTTCTAAAATCACGTTTTAAATATAAAGAAAAATAGATACCAAAAAATTGAAATATATATGAATAAAAAAATAAAATTCATAACTGCCAGCAAATATTAATGAGTAATTATTCAAATTGAACTCCAAACATACTCATTTTAAAAATATGGTCATAAAGCCATTAAGACACATATTTTAAAAAATAATAAGAAATTTTATTTATATCAGGTTTATAATGAAAAGAGAAAAAATAGAATTGTATTGAGTTCCTAAGAAAAATTGGAAAAATGGTTTTCAAAGAAAATTAATTATTATAGCAAGATTACAATCATTATTCTGTGCAACAAAAAAAATTACAATTACTATTAAATTAGAAAGAAAAACAAAGAAATGACTTATTTGAATAACTTGTAACGACATACATATTTTGCTAGTAAGGGGATTGAATATAATTACCAAAAAAAAAAAAAAAATTACTTCTTATGCAAAGTCTAAAATTAGGTTCAATCGTAATGTAGTTTAACATTTATGGAAAATATTTGTTGTCATCTGAACATTATTTGAAGTAAAAAATTTACCTATAAATAGAGATGATGACCGATAATTGTACATTTAGTAAAAAAAAAAAAGTTAAAAAATATATTTATTTTTTATCAGATGTTAAAAAGGAAAAATACATTCATAAACGAATTCTCATCATACCTATAAACAATTAATCTAAGAGTTTTAAAAGAAAGACATACCCAAATATATTTGGATGAACTCATTAGCTTCAACTCAAATATCTACAACCTAAAAATTCAACAATAATAATCTCATTAGAAAATAAAACAAAAATAGATTAGTATAGTCAAGAATACACAAAAAGTACTTGACATGTACAAATACATTTCATTCTCATCACATGTTAAAATGAAATAAATAAATTCATAACGGATTTCTTAAACTTATAAACTTAAATGTAAAATTCAGATATCCTTTAAAAAAGAAAGTCAGATAATACTTTTAAAAAATTCGGATAATATTAAAAGGACATACCCAAATATGGTACATTCATTAGTTTCAACTCCAATATCTGCAATTAAAGGTTTAACAAAGATAATCTCATAAATAAAAAAAAAGTTAGTAGCCACGAAATGGAAGATTAAAAGATAATGAATAGAGAAGTCATATTGAGAATGCTTTGCTGATGAAAAATATCGATGGTGGTGGAAGTTTGGTATCAGAAGAGAAGTCAGTTTAAAAAGAATTATATTTAATATCAACTTATAAATACTAATCTAGGAGATAGTTCCAAGTATCTTAAAATTTTTAAAATATCTTACCCCTAAATAATAGGGATAGCATCAGTTGTCAACCAAAATTAAATCTATTTTATTTATTTATTATATATCTTATGTTATTTTTCAAAATTTTAAAAATATTTTACCCCTTAATAATAGGGTGAATATTAGATATATTTCATTTATTAATATCTCATATATTATTTTTTTTCATTTTTTCATGGGAAAAAAAGGAGAAGATGTCTCGTGTGGCAAGTTATTATGGCTTGTTTATATATATATATATATTTCTTGCCAATATTTCATATTTATTCTTTTAATACATTTTAAAAAAAATATTTGTAGTTATTTGGCTAAAAATTAAATTTTCCAGAAATTAAAGCTTTCGAATTTATTTTATTAGATTAATTTGCTTCTTGCAGGATTCTTAAATCATCGGCAAATAAAGTTTTATTATCAAATTAAAAATTCTTCAATTATCATTATGAAACTAAACTCTTTAATTATTATGTATATAAAATTCAATATTATATTTTTTTTAAATTAATTTTTTTCCATTTTTTTTTTTGCATTTTTTTCTGAATTTTAGAAATTAAAAATTTTGAATTTATTTTTTGATATAATTTTGAAAAATATTGTAATTTTTCGACTACAAATTAAATTCTTTGGAAATTAAAGTTTTTAGATTTATTGTATTAAATCAATTTTTTATTAGATTAACTTACTTCTTGTAGGATTATCAAATCATGAGTGAATAAAATTTTATTATCAAATTAAGACTATTCAATTATCATTATCGAATTAAAACTCTTTAATTATTATCTATATCAAATTCATTATTATCTCTCTTTTTTTTAATTAAATTTTTCGGATTTATTTTTTAATATATTTAAAAACATTACTGTAGTTTTTAGGTTGCAAATTAATTTTTTTAGAAATTAAGGTTTTCAAATTTATTTTATTAGATTAATTTTTTTATTAGTGAAAAACCTTAGAGGGGTTGAATAAGGTTTTTGGCTAATTTTTGAAAAACTTTTGTAAATTAAAAGATAAACCTCCAATTTTGTTTGAGAAAGAATTCTAAAACTCTTTTTAGTAAAATTCCAAACCAAACAAAATCTTGTGGTTAAGACAATTTAGTAAGAAGTTTAGAAAGAAAAGCACAAAGATTTATAGTGGTTCACTCTCTCAAAGAGTTACATCCACTACCTTGAGCCAACACCCAAAGATTTTCCAAATCCACTATAAACACAATATACACCAAATACAAATTTGAGGATCACTATATAAGGGTTTTGCACACAACCTCAATTCACAACACAATGTAAATCAAAGGATTACCCAATGGGTTTTTCAACACAAACCTTTGATATCAACAAGAGAAAGAGATAAGTTTAAGAACAATGTTACCAATTTGAGCTTGAGAGATAGAAGATATAACTCAATGGAATGTTTCTACAAGTTCCTCTTTACTTCTTCTTTGATGATGATCAATAATGAAGCTCAAGGAGATGTTTGTTTGAGATTGAAAGTGTTTGAAATAAATGTGCTTTGAAGCTCTTTAAAAGTCTTAAATGATCTCAATAAATATTTTCACCAAACTTATTACCTTTTGGCTGATAAAAAAAGTCTATATATACTTTCTTAAAAAAATGACCGTTGCACTCTGTGTAACGGTAATAATTTTTTATAGTAAACAGAAAAATCGGACAACCGGTTCTGAAACAGAAAGATTCAGACTTGTCCTGCAAAAAATCGGACAGGAGATTTTTTTTACACTGAGAAAAATCGGACGACCGTTTCTAAAACCGAATGGCAGATTTTTGAGATTTTACAGCCAGTATTTTTTTTTTTTTAAGACAAAAGCTTTCCTTTCTATTTCAAAGACATGTATTCTTGATACTCATTTAGAGATAAGAAGAAACTTTCAAAAGCATCAAAACCTCAATCAAGAATACTTAGATTTTAAGAAAAGTTTATATTGAGAAAAACGTCAATGGAGCTTCATGCATGATCAATAATCAAAGAATAAGATTAGAGAGTTTTACAAAGAAATACCTTAGCACACCCTAACTTAGACAAGGTCTTCAATGACTTGATCTTGGAATGACTTGGTCTTTTATCTTTCATTTTGCCTTCATCACCAAGATCTTTTGCTTTTTGAGAATGTAGACTTGAGACTTCAAATGTGCTTCTTTTGTTCTATGAAAGGTTAGCTAAATACTCACACAGACATATGTTAATCATAATCAAAATCATAAGTAATAATGCCCTTAGGGCTAACAATTAGATTAACTTACTTCTTGTGAGATTCTCAAATCATCCCAAATAAAGTGTTTTATTATCAAATTACAACTCTTTAATTATCATTATCAAATTAAAACTTTTTAATTATTATCTATATCAAATTCAATATTATCTATTTTTTTAAAATGAAAATTTTTGGACTTATTTTCTCATTTTCTTTTTTTTTTTTTATGAATTTCAGAAATTAAATTTTTTGGATTTATTTTTTATTATATTTAAAAAATATTATAGCTTTCAGTTGCAAATTAAATTTTTTGGAAATTAAAATTTTTGAATTTATTTTATTAGATTAATTTTTTATTAGATGAACTTTCTTCTTGCTGGATTCTCAAATCATTAGTATATAAAGTTTTATTATCAAATTAAAACTCTTTAATTATTATCCATATCAAAATTATCATTATCTCTTTTTAAAATTTTTTGAATTTATTTTTGCATTTTTTTCTCAATTTTTAAAATTAAAAATTTTCACATTTATTTGTTAATATTTTATTTTATTTATTTTTAAAAATTAAATTTTTCGGATTTATTTTTGCATTTTCTTTGTTTTTCTCAATTTTGAAAATTAAATTTTTTGGATTTATTTTTTTAATATATTTAAAAAATATTTTAGTTTTTCGGTTGCAAATTAAATTTTTTAGAAATTAAAGTTTTTAAATTTATTTTATTAGATTAATTTTTATTAATTAACTTGCTTTTTAAAGATTTTCAAATCATCAGCAAATAAAGTTTTATCATCAAATTAAAACTCTTCAATTATCATTATTAAATTAAAACTTTTTAATTATTATCTATATCAAATTCATTATTATCTCTTTTTATTTTCTATAATAGAATACTAAAAAGGAGAAAGTGCTCACGTAGATGTCAAGTGACGAAAATAAGTCATGTAGGATTTCTTTGTGTTTATATATATATATATATATAGGTTTTGAATCAATCACAAATATGTTTTTATTCTTTATAAATTTAGAATTAATTCATTTATATAATTAATTTAAATATAATAACTTCTTAGAAAAACAATAACTTTATATTAAATAGTTGAGAAGTTAGCTAAAAATAAATGAACCATTTTAATTTTTTTTATTTATAACCATAAACTTTTGTTTTATACATAATTATATTTTGATGTGTCTGATTTTATTTATTATTATATTTCAAATACTTATCTTAGAATATTATTTTATATGGTTAATTTTCATGATGAAAGGTATTATATGGTACTACATATGAACTTTTTTTTGCTGAAAATATAAATTTTATATATAAACAAAATAATTACATGGTATGATTACAAAATAGCGCACCAGCAGGGTGTGCTCGGAAAAATCCATGACATGTCCTATAATAATATAGACTTTTGTATAATTTGAAGGTATAATGAACTCTAAATCAAAGATAGAATTATTCCTCCATCTCCAAATTAAGAGACATGTTATTGTAAATACCAAATTCTACCCTCCATTAAAGAAGGAAGCCTGTCATTTTTGCTCCAAATTCCAATCAACCACTCAGCCAAGCCTCCTTCCTTGAAGAATTCATGCCAATTATTCATTAGTAATAGCTTCCTCCAAATATTCTTGCTTCTAAGGCTTCAGTTATCCATCATCTCTCACTAGACTTTCTCTAGAACCTTTTACTACTTTCAGCCTATCTTCTTGGGAATGAGGGGCAGCATTAGCCACCACCTCCCCCCTCTCCCAACCCTCCCCCCCTCCCCCCCTTCTCCTCCCCCCTTTTTGTGTCAGACGAACAAGAAGCTTCTGGACGCAGCATCAAGAAAAGCAAATAGAATGAGGAAAAAGTTTCAGACAGAACGGAGGACATGATAATGGGGGAAAACTCATGCGCAGATGAACAACCCCCATTAAAAGAGACTTGGGCATCATAATTGTTAGCAGATAATACCTCAGAGTATGACCCTTTAGCTGAACTCTACATTGGAGAGGATAAAGAAGATGAAGATGAGCAAGATTGGTTCAAAGACGAGATGGAGGAGGAGGATGCTGCTGTGACTAATCGATGGCCAAGGATCAAGGTAACTCGGGAGGATCAGATGAGGTGGATATTGAGAACTATGCCAAAAACTATTCTTACTCAATGTAAAAGTATTTTGTTTTGGAATTAATAAAATGATCTTTATGATTCATTTATTTACTATATACATATAAGGTCCACTTACTTTAAGTAGGAAATCCACGTGTTGGGTCGTGCTTCACACTAAGGTGTGGATTGTTGTTACTTCAAGTATTGGTAATTCTGTTCTTCGCTGGTCAATGGAGTGGAACATGCCATTGAATTAAAGGTTATTGTATGATAGTCTCATTTAATGAATGATATTACCTTAGATCATGAGTGATCTTCTTACAACTATAACGTGGACGAGTACTCTACGGTTATAATACGAGTTGATTGTCTAGCGAAGCTAAATGGCTGTTCTTCAAAAATCGAGATGAAGCTGAGCTCTCCATACTAAAGATTTTAGGAGACAAGGTAATAGTTTTACGGTTTATTTTATATCTTACTTAGTTTTTTTAAGGTGTGGTTGTATTTCTGTTACTATAGGTAATGCATTTATACTCACTACCTATTTGAGTAATGTATTCTTGTTTCTTTAATGAAATTTTCTTCTTTATCAAAAAGCTTCCTCTTCTTAGATGTGCTATAGTTGAGATTTCTAGCCACAATATCAATAATTCTTATACGTTGGGTAGTTGGAATTAGTTAGTCAAGAAGGACTCGTATGATAACTTATATGGAATCACCCCTTGTGATTGTCTGAGATAATCAATAAGGTCCAGAGTCCAAGGAAATATCTCTAGGTGTTTGCTTAAAGGTCACTCCCTAAGATAAGCAAGAAACACTATAAGGAGTCATTGATTATCGAACTAGACATCTAAGAATGGTAGATTAAGGAAGGAGTTAGTACACTCAGCTTATACTCAATGATGGATGTTACATAGAGGGGTATTCTAGTGATTATACCTGTAGGTCAAAGACCCGTTTCCACAGTATTATTCTGGGGGTCAATATCTTCATACAGTGATAATTAGAGATATTTAAAATGATACATACCGATATCTATAACTAGGGTATTTTGGTCATTTTAGTAGCCAAAATAATTTATCTTTGGTCCCTAGAGTAGTCTCATGGAGAAATTGTTGGAACTCCAATCTGTGGCCAAGAAAAATTAGGAACAAGAACTAGGCGAGCAAACTGAACAAATTGGCAAAGACCAAATGCTACAACTTTTTCCGGGTAGCCTAGGAGTTCATTGCTCCTATAACTATATTTCGATCCTCTTTTTCTTCCTTTGTGCACTTTGATATCCTTTAGTGGAGCAAGCCATGGCAAAGGACAAAATATATCGTCAAAATTCTGGAGCAAAGGCTCCACGACTTATGAAACTGAAGAATGATTTTCAATTAATTGATATGGAGAGGGGTTGTTTCATTGCTAGATTCTACACAAAAGATGAGTATCTCAGGGTACTTGAAGAATGACCATGGATTGTCCTATATCCCATTGTAAGCAAGTAGAAGCCTAACCTGAGACCGTCCATGGGAGTAGTCTCAAGCACTTTGGTTTAGGTTCGACTACTGGAGTTTCCCATTGAATTTTTCAATGAAGAACTACTCCTAAAGGTGGGAAATCATATTGGTAAAGCAGTAAGAGTAGATATTCCGACTATAGCCCAACTCAGAGGTAAGTTTGCATGACTCTACGTCCAAGTAATCTAAAAAAACCTTTGATACCTATATATGGTGCACATTTCGGGGCATACTTAGAGGATTGAATACCAGGGACTACACATGATATGCTTTGAATGTGGCCAGTATGGACATAGGGCGGGTCTCTGTTTGAAGAAAAAAAGACCCGCTAATTACATTATTAACTCAGAAGATATCTCCATACAGAGGTAGGAAGCCACAAGAAGAGATGATATTGACGATAAGAACCAATATAGTTACTGGACATTGGTGACATTAGGTCGCCGACACAACTCCAATAACAGAAACATAGAGAGTATCTATGAGAAAGAAGGAGGTATTGTGACCCTCTCAAATGGGACTTGACCGGACAATGCACAACTGGTAACTCTTGAAACTGGAGAGGTGGGGCATCATATAGCCCCAGTCAAACTCATGTGTCAGGAGTCATGTGATGGTAACAAGAAACAGGGCTCGAGAACCGTCATTAGCAATAGTAGTTTGATGTTTGAATTGTTGGTGGCAGAAGACCTAGATGAGGAGGACCTAGTTGAAGTCGAAGTCCTTAAAGAAGCCCTTAATTCCATTCCAGGGCCCACAGCACGTGTTCAACCCAGTATAAAGAAAAAGAGCTAGGGAATCCAAATAGGGACCAAAGTGAGAACATGCCAAACTGCTAAGAGCCTTGGCCCATAGAAGGAAGAAATCAAGGAGCCCACCAGGAGACCTCTACGTGAGATTCAGATGGGCTAGACTGTTAATGACTCATTTAAAATAGAGGGTCATAAACAGCCTGGCTAAAAGGGAAAGAAAAAGAAGAGGCGGCCCAACCGATGGAAACCCAACTTTTTACTCCCAGAGATGGACAGAACAATTTAAACTTAGCACAACCAAACCCTAGTAATATAGAAGACAAATTGCCAAATTTATATCGGAAAGGTGGAGCTCCAAGAGGAAATATCAAGAAAGCATCCAACTAACAAATAGCTAAAGATATACAGTATGGGCAAGTCCCTTTGAATCAAGGTAAAGTTCCGTCTTCTCTGACTGGTCCTCTTGAGAGGGATAAAATGGTAATCTGAATTTTATTGACGAGAGTCATATGCTAGAATTGCCACAGGACAGGTTCAAAAAAAAATTTTAGACATATTTATGATATTATTGGTACTCATAGACCTAATGTTTTGTTCTTGATAGGAACTAGAGTTAAAAACTTTAGAGGCAAAAGTGTGATGGTCATTAGGAATTTTGATGGTTTTACTACAACGAAAGCTTAGTTTTTCACCGGGGGTACTTGGAGTTTATAGAAGGCTCTGGTGCGTTTGAAAACTCTGAGCACTAACGACCAATGTATATATTTAGCTATAATGAAGGGAGACCGAGCTGCTTGTGTTTGCAAAGTTTAGAGAAGAATTATAGGGGTACCTCCAAAAAGTAGGTTACAAAGTAAATTACCTTATCTTTTCTTAGGAGACTTCAATCAGGTTTTACATGACAATGAAAAGATGGGTAGTATAGCCAAATAGAAAATATAGATAGGCTCTTTATGGAATTTAGAGGAGGACTATGACCTCATAGATGTGGATATTCAGATGCCATACGGACCTGGACAAACTCACGTGATGAGGAGGAGAATATCGTGGAAAGACTCGATAGAGCCTTTTGCAACAAGGCTTGGGCCATCAAGTTTGCCTCTGCCACTCTCACAGCCTTCCCAAGGCTAATTTAGATCACTGCCTTCTTCTTCTGGACATACATGGTAAACCCTAAGGAGATAAGAATGCTACACCATTCCGTTTCATGGCAATATGGATGGAACACAAGAATTGTAAATCCTTTTTGCTGCAAACCTAGCAGGGGACAGGGGAAGATCTTGGAGACAAAATTGATAGACTAAGAAAGAACTTAAAAGTATGGAACCATAAAGGTTTTGGCAACTTATTCAAAAAAAAGAAGAGATGTCTGGCAAGGTTAAAGGGCATTCAACAAAAACATGCAGAAAGACCCTCAGATTATTTGGTAAAACTAGAGGAAGAATTGCTTCAAGAATATGATTTAATTCTAAAATATGAGGAGTCCTCTTGGTGTAAAAAAATCTAGAATTACATGGTTGAAAGTTAGGAAAATAAGTACAAGATTTTTTCCATTAAACAGCTATTGCTAGAAGGCGCAGAAGTAATGTGAATTAATAGACTCAAGGACTGGAATAGAGATTAGATTAAGGATGAGAATTAAACTACGGGAGATGGCCCAGGAATTATACGAGTCCATCTACTCAGCCGAACCTTGTGCTGCATTTGAGGATACGGATTTCGAATTTTCAGCCCTTAGTACCAGAGACCGCCAAGGACTGAATAGAACAATATCTTCAGCGGATATTAAATTAGCCCTTTTTCATATGAGAGGTTTGAAGATGCTGGGACAGGATAGTCTACCCTTTAGTTTATTTCAGAACAATTGGGATATTGTGGGACAATCGGTGATTGATTTTGTGAAAAATGGTCTTGACAAAGGGGAGTTCCCAGATTATATAAAGGAATCCCTCATTACCTTGATCTCCAAACAAGAAGGCCCATATTGGATGATACATTTCAGACCGATAACTCTATGTAATGTAATAGTGAAGGTGTCATGCCCCAGACCCCGGCTTGCCCGAATCCGAGACGGACACGCCATGCCCACAAGAACACAAGGCTCAAAACTTTTAAAAGGGTAAAAGTATAGTTTCTATAAAACAGTTTCATAAGACTTCGAACGTCATTTATAAAATATAGAAATTTAAAGGTAGTAAATAATAATCAAAACTTTTTTCGAATAAAAGTTTATTAAAATACAAATAAATATCCTTTAAAAATGGTTACTAAACCCAAACTTTCCTCAAGCACAAACTCGATATTCTCCAACCTTGTTCTTGCACTTGGAGTTAACCTGAATTGAAGAGAAGGTAAGAGGGTTTAGTACAACTACTCGGTAGGTAGATAACCAACTCTAAATTATGGGATTGAACAAACATTTGTCAAAATTATCACTCACCAAGTGTTATTAATACAAAATATAGATTGGGACAATTGTGTATCAAAACATTAATTTCAGAATATAATCTCAATCTTGAAAAGAGTTTGTAAAAACTTTGGAACCAAATCACCAAGTCTAAAAGCTATAGCGAAGGACGAAAGAAAAAGATTTTTTTTACTTTTCCCAAACACTAGTATGTAACATGATCTGCCATATACAGAATGACCGGAAGAGAAAATGAAACCTTACACAGTGCCAAGGCTCAGTACTTCCAGTGCAAACTACATAACAAATATTTACTTTTTTTTTTCCTTTAAAGACTTCTAAACAATCGTATAAAACATTCTAAATTGTATATAATAAATAATTCACTTGAATCTTCATTGTAAGCATAAGAATGTAGATAAAACACTTTTAAGCATTAAATGTAACCAATTCTTCAAACATTTGAATTCTTCAAAACAAAACAATATTTGACATTGAGCTGTAGACAATAGTAAATGGGCAATAGCAGGGTTAAAACTTGATGTCAAGCCTAACCATTTATCCCACCAAGTAGGCCAAAACTAATATGGTAGTTTCCTTGCCCCAGGAGTTCAAACATAAGGTGGAATATGTTCCTCTCCAAGATTACTCAGTGACTATCAAAAGCTCAATGATAAAACGAATATGTAAAACTAATTCTTCACAATTCATTACAATCAAGTTATACAAAAATCACATCACTCGTTCAATCCAATTATTGTAACCAATTATAAACATATTTTAAACATTTATTCATAATTTAAGAATTATTACAAAATTAGACTCGTTCTCCACTTACCTTGATTCGCAGAAACCTTAAACGACTGCATACAAATGATCACTAAACCCATCTCATTGACTCCTTTAGATGAGATCGTTAAGAAATCTCCAAAACTCTCTCTCTCTCTCTCTCTCTCTCTCTCTCTCTCTCTCTCTCTCTCTCTCTCTCATTCTCTATGTAAGCGGCCTGGGCTTCAGAGTGTTCTGTAAACGAACGATGAAGAGAAAAAGAATGAAGGCTTTAGGAGTTATTTAGGATCTGATATACTAATCCACTTTTGAAAAACCTTGGGGGGTGAATAAGGTTTTTGGCTAATTAAAAAATTTTTGTACAATTATAAATAGAACCTCCAATTTTGTTTGAAGAAGAATCTAATAACTCTTTTTAATAAAATTTCTAACCAAATAAAATCTCTTTTATGAACAAGAATTAAACAATAAGCATAAAGATAATGAGCAAACCACAAAAGAGAGACAAAGGATTTATAGTGGTTCACTCTCTCAATAGAGCTACATCCACTACCTTGAGATTCAACTCAAAGATTTTACAAATTCACTAAATATAAGTTTTTACAAGGAAACCACAATGAGGATCACCCTCCAAGGGTTTTGCACACAAACCTCAAAGATCACAAAACAATACAAAGTACCAAAAGATCACCCAAAAGGATTTTTCACAAAACCTTTGATCAAAATATAAGATGAAAGAGTAGAGATGGAACAATATTACCAGAGAAGCTTGATAAGATAAAATATAACTTTTTGCATTTTGCTTCTACAAGCTTCCTTTCCTCCTTCTTTGAAAGATGATCAATTAATGCAGCTCCAATGAGTCTTTTTTCTTTTAGTTTTAGTAAGATAAAGAAGGTTTAAAATGTGCTCTTGAATGCTTTAAAAATTGTTCTTAAATATTCTCCAACAACTTGAAATTTATGGCTGATCATCAACCCTTTTATATGTGAAGGTAAAAAACTAGTCGTTACTGTCAGCAGCAATGGTCATTTTTTTACAGTAAAAGTAAACACCGGATGACCGGTTTTCAAAATAGGACGTCCGATTTTCTTGATGAACAAAAAATCGGATGACCGTTTTCAAAATAGGAAGACCGATTTTTAGAAGGTTTGAAAAAATTGGATGATCAATTTTCTTTGTGAAAACTCAGAAATAAGACGTCCGATTTTCTTAGTAGTGGAAAATCGGATGGTTGGTTTTAGACTTAGAACAAAAAATTAGACAACCGGTTTTCCTGTAAAATATAAATTTCCCTTCACATTTAAACATGTATTCTTGATACAACTTTAAAGAAGTGTAATACTTTTTTAAGTCATCAAAGCTTTATCAAGAGCACTTAGTTTTTCAAGAATAATTTTTGTCAAAATATTTCTTCTAAGGAGCTAACATAATTGATCAAGAATCAAATGAACAAGTTAGGGAGGTTTTACATAAATACCTTCTAAGATACTCCTAATTATTCTTCTTGTCTTCAAGGTTTTCAATTTGATCACTTCATCTTCATAAACTCTTATAGTCTTAAGTAATCTTTTGCTTCTTTATAGATTACCCTTGAGACTTCTCTTATGCATCTTTTGTTCTTCAATATAAAGCTATTTCTAATTATCACAAAGCACAAGTTAATCATAATTAAAACCTCATAAATTTGCCCGTAGGACTTACAACTTTTATTAAGTTGCACTTTTGGTCCTTTTTATATCTTATTAATATTATAAAATTAACCCACTTAATTACTTAATCCGATTTAACTTAGGTATTACAGAAGGTGATCACCAAAATCGTCGCCAACCTCTTTTAATGAAGAAATTAGTTGGTCCAAACCAAGCTAGTTTCATCCCAAATCTCATACACACCTTGAAGAAGAAATCTTTGAAAAAGGGATCTTTGGCCATTAAGATTGACTTAAAAAAAGCATAAGACCATGTTAATTGGAACTTTCTAGAAAAAACTATGCAGGCAGTGACCTTTGGAAAGAAGTTGGTGGATCTTGTGATATTTTGCATAAGATCAACTAAACTATCCATACATTGGAATGGAGAAACACTTGAACCATTCACTCCGCAAGAGAGGTTTCAGACAAGGTCACCCCTTTTCTGTCTATTTATTTGTGTTGGGCATGAAATCTTTAGGTCAAGCTATCAATAAGGTAATTAGAGATGGTTACCAGAAAGTAATGAAAGCATCTCGAAATGGTCCGAACATCTCCCATTTTTTCTTTGCCGATAACCTCATCCTTTTTGGAGAGGCATCCATTAAAAAGGAAATAAGAATGGTTGATATCTTGAGGGATTTCTATGATTATAGTGGGCATAAAATAAATATTATGAAGTCAAAGATGTTCGTGAGTCGGAACATCGACCCTCATACTATTAACATACTGCATCAATCCTTTTAGGGTTCCACTCATAAATGATTTGGTGATGTACTTAGGGATGCCTGTGATACATGGAAGGAAATCCAAAGCTCTGTTTGACTTTCTTGTGGCCAAAGTTAGAAGAAAGTTCAGTGGATAGAAGAAACGGACGCTATCGAGGGCTACAAAATGTATTCTCATTCAGTCTGTAACTTTAACAATTCCTTATCATGCAATGCAATCCATTATCCTACCTGCTAGCCTCATTGAAAAGCTGGACAGAATCAACTGAAAGTTCTTTTGGGAGGAAGATATCTCAGCAAAGAAAACTACATATTGTGACCTGGGATACGATATGCAATGATACAGAGTATGGAGTGCTTGGATTGGAGAATCTGAAATATATGAATCTGGTTATTTTAGCTAAACTTATATGTAGCATGAGTTCACAATCTAATACGTTATAGGCTACAGTGTTGTGGAAGAAATATGGCTCATCGTGGAGTTCTAGGAAATGGAATTCAAATGTTTCACATGTTTGGAAGAGCATCATTGCGGGTGCAACTATTATGAGGTGATTGGGGCAAAGCAATGAACTAGCTGAAACCACCAGCTCACAAAGGGAATTCTTTGTCAAAAATTGTTACTCACTGACCATAATTCCTCCCAAGCATAAAGGGTTGACAG
Organism: Catharanthus roseus; assembly: GCA_028651295.1. Lineage (NCBI taxonomy): Eukaryota > Viridiplantae > Streptophyta > Magnoliopsida > Gentianales > Apocynaceae > Catharanthus > Catharanthus roseus. The sequence continues at coordinate 5,148,631 of JAPQWS010000038.1, read as the reverse complement.
AGGATGGAAGGTTATTTGGAAACCTAAAGGTCCTTTGAGGCTGAATTTGCTTTTATGATTTGCTAGATATGGGAAGCTTCCCACAACCGGAGCTGTTGTTTAGAAGAAAAGGGCTAAATTCACTGGTCTGCTCAATCTGTAAAACTCTTGAGGAAGACAATCTTCATGCCTTAAGAGATACGGGTGGTGTAAGAATATTTGCATGTCCTTGAGCCAAGGTAACTACAATAAAGACTTTTGGAGTTGTACATAAAAAATGGATTGACCTCAACCTGAGGCAACGAGCAGATAACAATTAAGAAACATCATGGAGCTTCATTTTTAGAGAAAATGTCCATACCATATGGTTTTGGAGGAACAAATAGCTATATGAGCAAGATACTCCTCCCCTTTCCTGCTTGAACTTAGTTAATTCTATATTTTGTTTAGAGCTAAGAATACCTTTTTTGGCTAACATAAGCACTAATGTAGAATTACAAATGGAGGATGATGTTGCTGACTTAATTGATATGATTTGGGGATGACTATCCCAGCCTTGTATTTTTTATAGTTGATGATATATAATACAGAGTTTCTCTTTGTAAACCAAAAAAGATATTCTTGCTTCCTTTTTTTCTTTGGTAATGATAGTAAAGTAATCCCTCGTGACATGAAAATCATTCTCCTTAGTCCTTAGCTTCGAAGCCATCCCTCAAGATACAAACTATTTTTTTGGTGATAATGAAATAGCTTAATTATTTAGTAGAATTCTCTATCATACCCTTAGTTTTGGGTCCGATTCACAAAGCCATCTCTACAAATTGAAAAAAAGAAAGAACTTTTTTCTATTTTCTTTACTTTTTCTCTTTTTTTTCTTTTTTTTTTTTTAAATTTTATGAGGGTTCATTTTCGTTCGGGTTAATTCCAAAATGGTAACCTTTTGTTTGAAGTTTTGACAATTAGGTACCACCTGTTATTCATTTGACAATCAAGTAACAAATAATCGTGTATGACCAAATAATTTTGCCTAAAATATTTAAATGACTAACTTACCCTTCAATTAATAGTGGAATTTCATTTCTGCCTTGTCTTAATGAAATGTATTTAATTTTTTTTTTTTTTTACATTTTCTGGTTTTCTTTTTCTCTCCTTCTTACAAATATTTAAAAAAAATATATCATTTTAGTCTCCTTTGTCGCTGTCGCTGTTGAAGGTCTTGATGATAAGACTCAGCAACAGGTTGATCCCTTGAAGGCAAACGTCTCTGTTCTCGCCATTGCTGATCGGTGCAAGTTGTTCACCAAATCACCTTTGTCATGAAATATCACTGTCAATAATAGCACATTGTCTTCATTTTTTCTCCACCTTCATCCACAATGCCACCCTCTTTTCCCCCAACCTCCATCTCCATCCATCTAAATTAACAAATCACATATCCTTAGGAACTCCCTTTCCCTTAGAGCTAGTTTGGATGGAGAGATTTGGAGATAAGAGAAAGGGAGAGAAAATGAATTATGACTTCTTGTTTGAGAGTTTTTAATAGGAATAAAGGAAGATACATAACACTTTCCCTTAATCTTTCTTCTTCTCCTTCATCTATATCATATTCTCATCTCTATCACCTATAAAACAAAAACCCTTTCTTTGATTGCCAACCTGTAGCTCACTCTCTCCCCTCTTCTTTTTTCTTCTACTTCTCATTGTTCTGCCCTCATTAACTTCCAAAATTCACCACATCCAGACCGTCGACTTCTCCATCCCACCCCATTTGAACCTTTGTCACAACCACAATTGGCACAAAATTTGCAGAGGCACACATAGAAAAGAAAAAAAAAGGAAGATACATAACACTTCCCTTGAATACTTGAACAAATTGTAACACCTAATGAACAAAAACTTGCAACCAGGGTTGGATTAAGTGTGAAATTTCTTCTAAAAAATATATTCCATAAACATTCCAAGCATTGCATCACAAATAAAACCAACAATGCCAACTAAACTAAAAAGACAATAGTAGCTGTAGCGGTGGAAGGAGAAAGAATAGGTTAGAGTCCCACACAACCCCCAACAATAGTGGAAAGGCGGTTAGAGGTGGTGGAAGGAGAGAAGAACAAAGCTGGCAACAAATGGGGAAAAGAATGAGGAAGGCGGTCAGTGATTGTGGAAGAAAGAAGAAAGAAGAGGCGTGCAGGGTCAGGCCAAAAAAGGGGAGGAAAAATAGAGAAAGAGAGAGGGGTTGATGGGCAACAGTGGAAAGGAGAATAGAAAGAAGTAGGGGAAGTAGAGTAAGGAGATGGTGTCTATGTAGAGTCGAGAGAATACTGAAAAAAAAAAAAAAGAGAAGAAAATAAAAGTGAGGTTTATGAAAAGACATTTCCTACTTTTAGGATTTGAATTCATACAATTTTCGGCAAAATTTTGTGACCGATTGGATGATTTTGTCACTTAATTGTTACTATTTTGGACTTAACCCTTTTCCTTCTTCTCCTAAGTCCTAATTGTGAATAATAAAAACGGTGAGCCCATACTTGGAAATAAAAGTAAAATTGAGCTACATAAGGACTTTGAGCTTAGAAAATGTAAATGGGTCTTAAATTTAAAGACATGGCCCATGGATTGCACGCATGAACATTTAAGTAGTGATATACATATGTATATATATATACAATATATATATATAAATATAGAAGACAAAAGATATAAATAATAAAATCCAAAAATGCACTCTTAGCAAAATAAAAAATAAATAAATAAATGCACTAGTAGAGTAGTTATAATAGAGCGGCGAGCAATCGCGAGGCATTCATAACTGGTTTCCTCATTCCTGCATTTGAATTTAAATTCTCGGATACCATTCGGCTCCGAGACTGAAGAGCTACGTTTTTCAAATACCCTTCCCCCCCATTCTCTTCTCCCTCCTTCGAACGCCTCTCCTAGCATTTCACAGTTCAATACACAGTCTGGAACCCTAGCTTTTGCTCATATCCACAGATTCTGCCTCCAATTTCACACCAGCTATGACGGCGGCACCTCTGGCGAACCCCGGAAGGGAGCTGTCGAGTCCTCCGACTGACGGAATATCCAACCTTAGGTTCTCCAACCACAGCGATCACCTACTCGTCTCCTCTTGGGATAAGGTTACTTTCTAGTTGACTCGAGCTTGTTTGTGTTTCATAGCTCAAGGATAACTAAAATAACTGCTTTAGATCTGAATTTAAATTTTATCTATTTGTTTTCTGATTAATTAATAGAGCGTTCGATTGTACGATGCGAGTGCAAATGATTTGAGAGGAGAGTTCATGCATGGAGGTGCCGTGCTTGACTGCTGCTTCCATGATGATTCATCGGGCTTTAGTGCCAGTGCAGACAATACTGTGAGAAGGTAATTCTTCTGTTCTGGATATTTACTCAATGTTATTATATTATTAGTTATGTTATCAATGGACTGTCTATAGCTGATATATTCATATTATTAACTTCTGTTATGCCTCTGTTTTTTTAGAAAATAATAATAAGAGTGCATTTGGATTGGTTTTTTTTTCAAAAATGCTGATGATGTAGCAAGCTTAAACTAAATAATGGGTTTATTTGGAGTTTGATGGTGAGTTTATTTTAAGTTTTGGTTTCACTTGGACAAGAAATTTTTTTGTCTGTTTTTTCTGAAGTGTCACGTCAAACTAAGCCAAATTGTGTAGTCATGTCATTGGTTTGTGTCTTGGTTGAATTTACTGGGCATATGTTATGTCGACTATTATATGTTATAGTGTGCTTGTAAATTACTGGGTATTACATAATCATTATTGGAAAAGTATAAATCAAGGATTTAGGATATGAAATGCTGTATGGACGAAACAAAAAGTACATTTCACACCCAGAAACAATAATCAATGTTACAGTATACTGTAATACAAGCAACCCTTACAAATCCATGGAAGATAAATATGCAAACCAAGTCAAGTTAAAAGAAAATCTTCCACATTACACTTAGCTCCACTTGGATTGGGTTTTTCTCAAGAAAAAAGCCCAAAATAAGTTGGAGTTTCACAAAGTTTGCTTGGACAAGATTTAAAAAACAATAAAATTGAACTAAATATAAACTCCCCATTCAGCCCATACATCAATTCCAAACCTTGGGAACAAAGAAAGAAAATTCCGCCTGGCATTGCCTTGTCCCATAGTTCTGTTTTTTTCGTTTGTTTAATTTAATGGTTGACTAAGTGTAGTGTGGAAGATTTTCTTTTAACTTGGCTCAGTTTGCATATTATCTTCCATGGATTTGTAAGGGTTGTTTGTGTTACAGTATCCAGGTATGAAATGTACTTTTTTGTTTCGTCCATACAACATTTCATATCCTAAACTCTTGATTTATACTTTTCCATTAATGACTATGCGATACCAAGTAATTTACAAGCCGACTATAACATGTAATAGTCAACTACGATTCTGAATAGTCAACTATCATACGCCCAACCGAGACACAACAAACCAATGACATAACTACAAATTTGGCTTAGTTTGATGTGACACTTCAGGAAAAAAACAGATAAAAAAAATTTTTCTTATCCAAGTGAAACCAAATCTTAAAATAAACTCACCATCAAACTCCAAATAAACCCATTTTTTTTGTTTGAACTTGCCACATCAGCATTTTTTGGGGGGAAAAAAAATACCCAATCCAAATGCCCCCTTAGTTGACCATTAAACTAAACAAACGAAAAAACAGAACTATGGGACAAGATAGTGCCAGGTAGAGTTTTCTTTTTTTGTTCCCAATGTTTGGAATTGACATATGGGCTAAATGGGGAGTTTATTTTTAGTTCAATTTTTTTGGTTTTTAAGTCTTGTTCAAGCAGACTTTGTGAAACTCCAACTTATTTTGGGCTTTTTTTTGAAAAAAAACCCAATCCAAGTGGAGCCTAATAATGAAGCTAATTACTTCGTTCACCGAAGTTACTTTATCATGTATGTTGAACAACTCGAGCTAAGCAAAAGATGCTGAAGATGCACAAGCAGATATAGATTAACTCGATACTGTATTTAAGCATACTAGATTTCCTAGATGGCAGGAATTATGTCTTTCTCTCGGAATCCTATTTGATTAATTCTCTAGATTGAAGATAACAATTACAAATGTTCTGAGAAGATTTTTTTTTTTCCTCCTCTGATGTGTATCTCTGAAATTATTCAGAATGTAGTGAATCTTTAGTGATGACTTGAATCTTTAGTGATGACTTGAATGTTTTGTTGTTAATTTTCCAGGCTTGTGTTCAACTACGGACGGGAGGATATTTTGGGAAGGCATGATGCTCCTGTTCGTTGCATTGAATACTCATATGCAACCGGTAGGTTATTCTAGTTATGGCAACCTTTACGCTTATCCTAGAATTTTTCTTTCCCCTTGTAGTCAAGGTTAAAGACAAACTTCACTTATTAGAGACACTGAATATACAAACTTTCTTAGGCATTATATCATATTTAATCTGTGCATGCTTGGTCAATCTGAAATGAAGCTCTTCTTATTTGTTTCTTCTAATCATCTATATAGTTTTACTGTTTTGCATAATTGCCAAGATGGATGGGTAATTGTTGCTAGTTTCACCTATCAAGTTAATGTGGAAACTCTATTGGATCCTTTTATTAATATGTTATAAGTTCCAACCAACTGCGATTTTCCTTGTTGACATGCAGAAAGCAGTTTATTGTCTTGGCAACTATCAGCATGTTTCTACCAAATGTTCTTGGTGAACTCGTTGTTGTAGCTAGCTTTTCTTAACTCTTCTTTAATCATTTGTTAGCGGTTAGGAATTTTGTGGTCTGTAAAGAATTATCAACAAGGCTGGTAGAAATAATAGATTTCTGGAAGCTTAAAGTGTTTAAAAGGAGAAGCTTAAAATTTCTTTGTTTTCAGATTCAGAATTATTGGTCAATTTGTTGGTATAAATGTATTTATCATAACTGTAGGACAAGTTATTACTGGTAGCTGGGACAAATATTTAAAGTGTTGGGATCCTAGAGGTGCAAGTGGGCAGGAGCGGACTCTAGTTGGGTCATATGCGCAACCTGAACGTGTTTATTCTCTCTCTGTTGTTGGCAATCGCTTGGTAGTAGCAACTGCAGGAAGACATGTCAATGTCTATGATTTGAGGAATATGTCTCAACCCGAGCAGCGAAGAGAATCCTCATTAAAATATCAAACAAGATGTGTTCGCTGTTATCCCAATGGAACAGGTATTCCTCGACTCTTACCAATGGTCCCTTTTATATTAAGGGGTTTATAGCTTGTTGCTCAACCATTTCTGGGTTAAAAAAGTTACTCTGTTTTTAGCTGAAAAAAAGAAGCTTAATATTCTGAAAATAGACAATCCTTTTATCTCTATGAGTTATCCACTTTGAACTAATCTTAATAAGTGATCTTTTAGACAGAATGCCATGTGAGATGTGGTGCTTTTGTTCTTTTATTTATTTACTTATTTTTAAATGTCAAAAATGACCTCAAAGATTATAACAGCGAGACTTGTGACTTCTGAACTGAAAAGATATACGTGGCCACTAAAGAACTCCTTTATTGATGAATTGTTTATTTTAATTCGGCATAAGATAATGCTATGCTGACGTCTGTCCTTTTGAGTTATGTTTTTCATGTATATTCATAAGTCAGGTGCATGATTTCTGCTGTGCAGTCTCCAAAATCTGTGGCCAAGATATCCAGGATCTTGATGTATAATTTATCAGATAATGGTTTTAAGTCTAGTTACTACAGTGCATGATGGAAACAGCTTGGCAGGTCCCGTGTGTTTTGACGGTCTTACTGGCATCTTAAGTGTGTTTTAGTTATTTACGTCTGTTTTTTTATTCATATTCATTTTGGACTTCTCATTTTCATCCATTATCATACTATGAGGAAAGAGTTTGGCAGATCCTGCATGCATCGATTGCCCAGCTTTATGCTGCTGGTGGCCTTTGTGGTCAGATATGATGGTTACCTTACTCATCTGAGTATCCCATTGTCCTTTTGTTAGTTTAAAGTCTATAAGGATGCTTCTGAGATTTATTCAAATCCTAATTGATCAATTCTGTTGGACACTGGCTTAGTTGATTTGGTAATCCCAAGGAAACCAGACTCAGTACCGTGCTGGCTGGGGCATGTTTTGCTTTTCTTTCATGCTCATGACTATGAAAAGAGTGCAAAATTGAGCTTCCTTGCATAGCATCATTTATTTGTAATCTGAACACCTGAAAAGGAATATTCCTGGCTTGACCTTGAGATTAAAGGCTGAATAAGCTTGTTGACCTTTTCCTATGAAGTGAATCTTTTACCTAATTGAATTCTGATTTGCAGGTTATGCTCTTAGTTCTGTGGAGGGTCGGGTCGCGATGGAGTTCTTTGACCTCTCTGAGGCTGGTCAATCCAAAAAGTATGTATTATTGCATGATATGCTTGCTTCATCATGAACGTCCATGTCACCGTGATTTCCTGGATTCTTATTACAGTTTGAAGTAATTATTGAAACATATTTCTCAAGTGGATGGCAGTTTGATTCTGTGCATTTTTGAAATTTAACAAAAACAATTCTTCTCTGTGCGATCGTTGTTAGATTCCCTTTCTCTTTTGAACTGCAATCAGCTGTCTAGTAACAGCACTATTTCCTGGTTTATATGTGCAGATATGCATTTAAATGTCATCGGAAATCTGAGGCTGGAAGGGACATTGTCTACCCAGTAAATGCCATTGCATTTCACCCTATGTAAGTGCTTGTGGTTATTTGTCTCACACGAGAACATATGTCTTTAAACTACATCTCATAATTGCTTTTCTTGCTTGATCTGGTGGTGTTCTCAAGCTAGATTACAGATGATAAAAGAGATGATCCAATTTGATTGGACCTCTGTCATTAATTTTCCTTGGCACCTCTGAATGAGATGGCTGAAAGCCACAGCTTGGTAACTTGGCAGTAGTTGACTTGAAAAATACCGCACTGCATATGTGGGAAATTGAATCAGCAATTATTTTGATAATTAATCTCACTTATATTTGAGTACGGATTCATTGATGATTATTATGTGGCATGTCGAGAAAAATATGTTGAAGCCTTCTTGCTGCATGTGTGTTTTGTTTTTCATCCACCAAACGTTTGGCCATTACATAGTATGTGGCATTGATTCTGTATAGACAATATTCTATTATTGATGGAAACTGTTGTAAACTTCTGTAGAAGTTCAGTTATAGCAAAGATGTTTGTTGGCCGAAGTTTCGAATCTTCTGTCACAAACTAGTGTCTCATACCTAACATCATTTGCAGCTATGGTACATTTGCTACTGGGGGTTGTGATGGATTTGTCAATGTGTGGGATGGCAACAACAAAAAGAGGTTATATCAGGTAATTTAATCCAAACCTTATTTTGATGTTTACATTTCTGTTCGTGGGTGCTGTAGAGATACTAACAATTAGTCCTTTTCTTTTTCAACCAACCTAACCTATACAGTACACAAAATACCCGACGAGTGTTGCCGCTTTGTCATTCAGTAGAGATGGGAGATTGTTGGCCGTTGCATCTAGCTATACATTTGAAGAGGGAGATAAAGCGTAAGAATCAGTTAAAACTCATCCTTCTTCTATTTCCTCTCTATTTATTTCGATGACTCTTTCTTTCCTATATCTTTTGCAGCCATGAACCGGACGCTATATTTGTCCGCAGTGTAAATGAAGTCGAAGTTAAGCCAAAGCCTAAGGTGTTACCCAATCCTACTGCGTGAAGGGTTTTTTAGATCTGCCTGCCTCTTCGTAGAATAGTAGCTTTGAAATTTCTTTTTTTTATTATTTTGGAGAAACAATAACTTGACTATATGAACTTTTAAGTGTTCTATTCAAAAAGAACGCAGCCTTAGCGTAAGTTGAATGCAAATATTAGTTTCGCGGAGCTTTGCAATGTATAACACGGATTATTTTGCCAAAAATACTGTAATCTAGCGATTCATTTGTGTGTGTAACTGCAAATTGTTGACTCCATAAAACTGCTCTAAGAGACCAAAGAAAAGTATGGTTACCTTTTCAAGGGCTCAAATTTCTATACCATTTTATGTCCCACTTATCTAGGAAAAAGGATAAATACTAAAAGAGAAACATATTATAAAAGGAGAGTAGTAGTGATATACAAAAGTGATACACATGATTCTGACCTCTTTCAAATAACTTAAAATAAGAATTACAAATACAAATATATCAAAGGAATTATCCTTAAAAGAGTGGAAAGTATGGTACCTTTTTAAAGTAACAATTCTTTATAATACATCAAAAGTTGATCAGTGATTCGGCTTGTAATCTTCAATACATACCCTTGTAAATTGCTTAAAAGCTCAGGTTTAACTGAGGTCATGACCTGTATAGGAAAATCATCACCTCCAAACATGCAGCATACAGAAGCTATTGGCACAAATCCTTCTTGTCCTTTCATTAACCATGGTGGCTTACTTTTTCTTTTTTACCTAAACCCAGACGGAGCAGCTTGAGTGCCTGTTCCGGCTCCCCTCCTCATAGCTTTTGATTGGGCAAGCATCTCATCGTAGTTCTGTAGAGAAATATGAACATCAGAGACATTCCAAAGGAAAGGAACGCATAAGCATGATATTGAAGAATAAAAACCAAAGAAGTTACTGCTTTTACCCGTTTCTCAAATGTAATATCCCTCGAGTCAATGATCTTGTCTGCAAGGCCGTAGTCAATTGCATCTTGAGCCTGCAAGTATTTTGGCCGTTGGATATCTTTTTCAATTTCTTCCTTAGTTTTACCAGTTCCTTTAGCTAAAAGCTCAATATAATACTCTGTATTTGCGTCTAGTTCTTTGGCCTGCCAAAAAGTAAACGTTCAGACGAATATGAGAGAGAGAGAGAGAGAGAGAGAGAGAGAGAGAGAGAGAGAGAGAAACCTTAATCCACATGTCTATGGCTGCTCCACTTGATCTATTGACTTTAGGAAGATACAGCTTTGCTAAATAGTGAAGGCCAAAAAAAAAATCAGGTGAGCAAGAAGTCATTCATCAGATTTCATTACTAGAATGGCAGCATTCCATGCTGTGATTGTTTCTAAAATGAATAGTTCATATAGCACCATTGAGCTCTAATCATGAGAAATGTAGATTAAATTTAAGTGATTATAAACATATTGAATGAGTTGGGCAAGAGAATCAACTCTGAAACTCTCTCGTTTCACAAATGCAGCGCGGGAGCACAGAAGAAAAAAATCAGGTACAAGAATGCAACCAGTTTACACATTTCTGTAATATGCGCAAGCACCATAACGTGGATACTACTGTTATGGTTCATATTGAGATCTAGAAATAATGAAAGCATACAGAGAAAACCACGTAAGTGTCCAGCCAAATTCATGGTAAAAATACTTTTGGACATACACAGTAGCCTTAGTTCATCCGAGAATTTCTTTTGTATAATATTATACTCCCTCTGTTTTCTTTTCTTTTTCTTTTTTCTTTTAATAACTTGCCTGCCACAAGCAAATAATACCTTTTCAGAAAATGCAGAAATTCATGTAGTTTTTTGTCATATTGACTAAAATGGCCTTCACATCATATAATTTATCATGAAAGAATAATTAGAGGGGTTGAAATCTGTTTTTTCTCTTTTTTTTTGCAAGGATATAATTGGGAAAAACTCATTAAATACTATCTTGATTTCATATTGTGACAAGTAAAAAAAAAAAAAGACATGGATATTTGTGAACTATGACAAGTTAAAAAAAGGAGGGAATTTATTGGAAGCAAAAAGCACTTAAAACAGTCAGATACTTCTCTGTTGCTTCTCTGCAACATTTTTTAGTATGGGGAAACACATAACAGCTCCAACACCATACTTCTGACTGCAAAAACAAGGATACGGGGGCATTTCGCTTGATGATATACAAATTACATCTCTTAGAACATTCATGTCAGCATACATTACTGTGGCAAGAAATGCCAACAACTTCTTTCAGATTCTTCCCATCTAAAACTATGGGCAAGGTAAACCCAGCCAATAGTTAGTCTGTGGAAGCAGTCTGCTCCAAGATACGAATTATGAAACTACATACCAATACTCATCAACTTGCATAAATACACACAGATTATGCTTCTAAAGTAAGGCCAGAATGTGGTCATAAAATAAGATCAAACAATGTCTCAGAGCACATAAATAATGATGAGTCGGTGCAGGAAGCATCAGTTACAAGAAAAATGCCTAAACTTAAAAGGAACGCTCTTAATGTGCAGGAAACTGGAACTTACTAGAGCAATTCGGCTGTACAGCTCGGTAGCCCTTGGCTCCAAGTGATAAAAGCATTGCAGCTTGACCAAATGCCATGCCACAGTTTACTGTATAGACATCTGACTTGCAGTACTTTTGACAGAAAAGTTAAAGATCAGATTCAGTAAAGGTTCACTAAAGACAATCAATCGCAGTTTTTGCTTAACACACTCGTCCGAATCATAACCTAGAGACTGAACCACATAAATAAATCGGTTGGAAGAATGATTCGATGTCCTATCCTATTCTCTGAAAATTGAGTTGATTATTTTCTTCTTTATCATCTTATCATCAAGTTATGCAACAAGTTTATGTACCGTCATAAGTATTATACTTTAATCCATTTACAAATTAACATATAAAGCCATGAGATGATATAAATTTGGGTGCTTACAGCCATGGTGTCTGCAATTGCATAAGCCTCTGTCTCAGACCCAACCGTCTCCATCTTCTCATTCTACATATTTGCAAAGCAGAAACGGTTCAGTACTGGAATATGTAACCTTAACAGACAGTGAGGAGAATTTAGTTTCTAGGTCTTGAACTGCTGCCCTACACAAAGGAAGATAGCAGACAAATCAGGAACTAAAAATTATAATTATAAATAGTTTACCTGTGTGCCAGATGAATTTATGTAGAGATATATGGGTTTGGATGGATTATCATAATCCAGCCACATAAATTGAGCCACAAGAAGCTCAGTGACAGCAGGAACAATCTGGAGTAATCAGAACAAAGGAATTGAGAAGAGATTAAAAAGGGCATAGATAACTAAGGAAGAGATGTGCAAAGGAAAAAAATCCGAATCAGATTGTTTGGAATGGATACCATACCGGCATGCCTAGATAGACAATTCGAGCATCCAAGAGCAACGATGGCAAATCAGGAGGAGCAGTTCTTGGTCTCCCATATCCTCTTGCTCCTCCACGATACATGCTTATGCTCATGCTATATTTTGAGGGACCTCTGTCATCCATGCCCGACATACTCCACATTCCACCATTAGTCAGATAATTGTGAGATGATGAGATGCTATCCTGCAAAAAATGCCATTAAGATCACTTACACTAGACCTTCTACTCAGAATGGAGAATGATCACTCAAAAGATTATCATGAAGCAGTGGTTGACTACAAATATGCCGTCTGGAATAGTTTCTACATTGACGTTAATAAAAAATTGCATGCTGATAGCCAAGCGCCAATACCTCAGTGACTCTTTCAGCTTGTCGACGGACTGGATTGTCTTCAGTCATAAACATGTCCATCTGTGAGGGACTAAGGCCATAAAGATACTGAGGTGTATTCTTGTAGTTGTCCATTACTATATAAGACAAGATCAAGCACAAAAAAGTGAATAAGATGGATATCTAATGAAGAAATACCAAGTCAACATACGAAGTTCGAGACTAAGTTCCTTGGATCAGAGGGAGGCCAAAAATTATGATATAGGATGTCTTGCTTCTTATTCTACATTGTGCAATGACCAACAATTACCTTCTACCTTTTTCAATTTACCTAAATAAAAGGCAGGGATGTATTAAAAAACACCTAAGGAACCATTCTCAACTAAAAACTTCCACCATTATACATGGCATAATCCATAAATAAGATATTGGGAGAAACCCATGTTAAACAGAGCAAAAAACTAATACAAAAAGGAAAAGGAAAACGAAGGGCAGTTCACCACTTTTAGAAGTTACTATTAAGGTTGATTTACCTACCTCACCCTAACTAACAAAGAGATGATTACTGATGCCAAGATAATACTAATTCAAAAGTACAACACACTGGGAAACAATTAAAAGAAGTCATAACAGGTCCAAAAAGTTCATGATCTTTTGACATTCTAAAGGCTTTGACTGCACACAAATAATGTACAGCATTTGTTAATACGATCCACCCTTTCTCCCAGTATGCATATGAGTTGATGTTCCATTGTGGGGTGGGGGTGTGAGGTCAGGGGGATTGGCTGGGAGATTTTGCCATTTGAGAGTTCTAGTTCAGGATTTTGCAAGCTTTGCCTAACTCAATCAGTTTTAAGTCAGGCACAATGCAATTCTAAACTTAATGTCAGTAAAGGTTTCAGTCTTCTTTTATCAGACTACAAAAATCCATATCTTTTACTCTTCTTCTACTTGTCCATCAAAGGAATCTTCCCTTTTCCTCCTTACTCTAATATGGTAAACATGCCAAAGAAAACAATACTGGCTCCACCTCAGTTTATCAATCATGTTCTTATCCAAATTAGCTAGTAGAACAAATACAGGTTCTAAATGCCCATACAGTTATTTTTAAAGCAGCAAAGACGATAAACAAAAACTTTTTTGTCCTAACGGCAATTCAACCAAATATCAGCTAAAATTAGAAAATGAAATAACAAAACAAACAGAAATCAATGAAAGAAAGGAATCCAGAAAGAAAAAAAACCAACTTTATAAGTCGCATAACGCTATAAGCAAAGAGAAACACAATAAACGGGACTCACATCCATCCTTTAGATTCTCTTCTCTGAACTGTTTGGGTATATGGTCAAAAGACTTGACCACCGGAGCCCCGTAACAACATCTCGGAGCTTTGATTGTTTTGGGTTTTCTTGGAATTGAAGAAGCAGCAAATAGAAGCTTCGGGTTTTGAAGAAAAGATGATTTTGAGATGCCAATTGAAGAACAACAAACCTCCCTATTCTCGATTATGCCCGCTGAAGACAGAGGGTAGAGAACCACAGAAGAAGCCATTGGCTCAAGTACTTTCTCTATCTTCTCTTTACTCCGACGGTTTCAGTTGAAAAGAACACTCCGAAGCTATAGCCCGCCCTGAAGTACAAACCGGAAGTCCTGATGATGTAGAGCCGGGTCGGGCTCCCTTCAGGAATTTCGGCCCATGAATCCTGGGCTGGTCGCTTTAATATAAAACTTTACTTTTTTTTTATTTAATGAAAAGCCCATATGAAACCTTTTTGCGGATAAATCATAGAAATTTGGGTTGGATTTTTTATTTTAATAGAAGGTGTATGGGCCTTGGCCCAATCATTCCAGTTCAGAAGCCTATGAGAATAAATTTTTCCTGACAATAACTCACCCTTCCTTATGTTTGTGTCACTTGAAAGCGGCTTTATTTTGAATTTTCAGCTTTTTATTGCCCCATAAGTGAAAAAAAAATATGTATTACCTTTTGATGGGTTTGATTTTTGAAAAAAAAAATATATTTTTTTTGTACTTGAATTTTATGAGAAGTATATTATTATGAAGATATATGTAGAATCATTTTTTAATAAAAAAAAATTTAAAGAATTAAGTATATGAGCATAGATAAAATAAAATAATTAAAAAAGTTAAACATTATTATAGTTTAAGAAATGACTAGTTCATGTATAACAACATGAAGCTAGAAGTGAGATATGTACATTTTGAATCTAAGTTTCATTTTGAAACGTTTTGCCATGATTTGTTTGAGAAGTGAACTTTAGACATTGAAAGAAATTAATTTATTAATTTTTATAACAAAACTCATTTCACATATGTTCTTTTTTTTTTAAGTTAGAAAAAAAAAAAAAGAAATCAATATATTCTTTAAAAAAAGTAGTCTAAAATTTAACATTATAATTTGTTTGTCTATAGAACTAATTTTATATACTTGAATCTTTGACGCTTTAAAGTATTGGCAACCAAAATTATTATTAGTGATATAATTCATGTGGCAATTTTATTGGGTAATTTTAGATTAGGCCTTACTAAATTAATGTATTACTACGTTCTAATAAAATACAAGGTGGATGGAACCCAACATTTTCCGTCTTCACATCACATCCTATAATTCTTCATGTGGTGGTGACCAACTCACATTAGCATATACTGGCTAACCTACCCTAGCTCATTAACATATTTAGCGTTTCTTCATAATTCGTAGGATCGTCAATCGGGTTTTTTTTTTGAGTTTTTTTTTTTTTTGGTTTGAGCTCGATACGAATAATTCAAGTTTAAAAATGAAGATTTGATCTCGATTCACATTTATTTGAATTGAATTCGGACCGATTTGAACTGAATTAATTTTTTAAAATAAATTTTAAATAAAAATTTGAAAGATAATAAAAGAATTTTAATTTTAAACTATTTTTATTATTTAAATCTATTTCATCATACATTATAAAATTATATATTCAAACAATAAAAGAAGTTCTTTCAAATGATTTTATTCTATTTTAATACTTATTAGATAATTTATTATTAGATATTGCAGTATAATAGGTTTTTTTATAGGTCTGGGCCAATTTAAATAATTGCCTACTGAACTGGGCCCTTTTTTTTTTTTTTCCAGCTCTGGCCTCACAGATAATAACGCACAATCGTTATGCGTTATCCCCAATCACCGCATTAATCGCATAAAAATCTGACGTAAATCCCATATGGCGTTGAGCTGTAGATAACGCACAATGACTGTGCGTTATCAAGCTTAACAACGCACAGCCATTATGCATTATTAAGCTGATAATGCACAGTAACTGGGCGTTATCATGTTATAAAAAAATACCCTAGCACGGCCGCCGCCCCCTTCCTCCCCCTTTTTTTTTTCCAACTTATTTAACCACCTCACTTATTTCCTCTCTTTCCTCATTTTCTCCTTATTTCAGCAAAATTTCTCTCTTTCCTCCTTCCCTCTTACTGTTTTTCCAGCAACTTCCTTCTTCATTCTTTCTTCATTTTTTCAGCCACCTTCATCTCATTCTTCTTTCTTTTTTCATCCTTCTCCTTCAGAAAATTTTTTGCTGCCGCCGTCAACTGCTAGATAAATTATTTTACTCTTCTTTTTTTACTTCTTATTATTATGTATTGATTTCTCTTCATCGAATAAATGTGTATTTTATTTTAAAATTTACAGTTAAAATTAGTAAATCTTGGAGACTTTCTTTGGAGTACGAAGGTTATTAAGGATTTGGAGTACGAATCCTACTAAAGCTGCATTTTAAATTTTCAGTAAGTTTTTAGTTATTTAAAAAAAAAATTGTTTATTACATATTAAGTGTAATTATTTCATTATTTGTTGTTTGTTAATATTTTTTTATGAATTTTATTTATTAACTTGAATTAATTATTTTTTGTGGAATTGGGTTTTAGATTTATGTTTAAAATGTTTGTTATTAAAGAATTTGTACAAATGTGATAATTTTATGTATATAATTATTTTTTAATTTAAAAAGTGATATTAGGGTGATGTATTATTTTCATGAATTTATGTTTAAAATGTTTGTTATTAAAGAATTTGTACAAATGTGATAATTTTATGTATATAATTATTTTTTAATTTAAAAAGTGATATTAGGGTGATGTATTATTTTCATGAATTTATGTGGATAATTATGTTTACTTTATTACCTTACTTTATGATTATTAGAAATTATTTAGATTATTATTTTGCATATTTCGTATAAATTATTGAGTAGAAAATATGGGAATATGTAATTCGATATTTTTAACCTTTTTTTTTAAAGTAGAAAATATGAAAACTTTTTGTTGTAACTTAAAAATTGTAAAATTTAAATAATACAAAACTTTAAAATGTATTATTAAAATCCAAAATTTTACATTTTTTTAATTTTTGGATTTATGTTTAAAATTGTAGTTATTAATAAATTTGTACAAATTTGATAATTTTATTTATGTAATTATTTTTTTGCATTTAAAAAGTGATATTAGGGTTTAGGATTTTTTTTCATGATTTTATTTGGATAATTATGGAAACTTTTTTTTTTTTTTTTTGCAACTTAAAAATTGTAAAATTTAAATAATACAAAACTTAAAAATCTATTATTAAAATCCAAAATTTTACAAATTTTTTTTTGTGAAAGTGGGGTTTGGATTTATGTTTAAAATTGTAGTTATTAATAAATGTGTACGAATTTGATAATGTTATGTATATAATTTTTTTTCATTAAAAAGGTGATATTAGGGTTTAGGATTTTTGTTTCATGAATAAAGTAAGGAATTAGGGTTAATTTCGTACTTTATGATTATTAGAAAATTTCATAATTACTTATATAATTATTTTGAATATTTTGTATAAATTTGGCGAGTAGAAAATATGGGAACCGGTACTTGAAAATATGGTAACCTTAAAAGACTTAAAAATTGTAAACTTTAAATACAAGAAAACGTAAAAATCTATTATCAAAATTCAAAAATTTACACCAAACAATAAACTGTAAAACTATAAACTTTTTAACATTGAATCTTAAACAACCAAAATCATAATATTAAAATTCTACAGGGTTGTTCCTATTAAAAACTTCAATATCTTAAGGAAACGGAAATCTTCAAACATTTATTCGATAATATCACGTTTATTACCGAACAGTAAACCTTAAAAACTTTAAAATCTTATTTATTTAAAAATCCTTAAATTTTGCATTAATTGTGTTAACACTATCCCTGATATTTGGAAATATGAAAACGTAAAACTATAAACTTTACAACCGTTAAACATAATAACAATTAAACTTAATATTCTTGGAATTAGAATATGTTTAAAACTTTTTAATTTTAACATATAGATATTTACACTATCTGAAAAATATAATTAATGTAGATGGAAGAAGTACCAGTACATGTGCATCCGCGGCCCATTGTCACTGAAGTCTTATCCAGACAGCACGAGCACAGATCCGGTTTGATCTGGAGTGGGGATCGGGAGATGTGTTATACTGACCTTCAGTGTAGGCATTTTGGACGCAACCCATTCCAGTGCTATAGTGCGGCTCCCAGTAGATTGGTTGAGATTATTGACAGAACCAGGTTAGGGGGAGTCTTTAGGTGTTGTTACAAAGTTACAACTTACAATCCGCGAGAGGGAATATATTTGGTCAAATCTCCAATCCGAGTTTCTGGTACGGGAAACAACGTCTATACATTGCGGCTAAATAATAAATTTTGTAGTTGCGGAAAATGGCAAACATATACATTGCCTTGTTCTCATGTTCTTGCAGTGTGTAGAGAAAATGGGTCAAGAACAGATGCTTATGTGTCGGAGATATATTCGCGACAAAAGTACAGAAAAACTTACCAAGTGAATTTTCATTCGATCTTGAGTAAGAACTTTTGGAGGGATTTCCCTTTTAATTTGACATTCTATCCTCCAAACATGAAAAAAGAATGGGGTAGGAAACAAGGCAAGCGATTTCAGGAGGAAATGAATTATAGAAATCCGGATTCTCCCCAAGATGTGGTAGATGTCGCATGCCGGGACATAATAGGAAAAATTGTAATAACCCCGGACCGAGCAATGTATAAGTTTGACATTTTCTTGAAATAGTGTAATAAACCATGTTTATATTAATGAAAATTTTCTTTCAATTTCTTCCAATTACTACATCATTGCTATAAATTTTTACGGTTTCTTTAATATTACTTATTCAAATAAATTGCGATGAAATTGTCAAAATGCAAATATATTTTCTAAGAAAACGATATAAATAACACAAAATAAGTTAAATATAATAAATACAGTATTTTTAAAAAATTTATACAATTATAAGTTTTACCAAAACAAATTTTCATTAAAAAAAACAATTTATTAAACAAATTACTAAAAAAAAAAACTTATACAATTATAAGTTTTCCCAAAAGAAATTTTGATTAAAAAAAAAAATTGTTCATTCAAATAAATTAAAAAACAAAATTTTAAACAAAATAAAAAAATAAAAAAAACATTTAAAAAAAATAACAAATTTAAAAAAAATTATAAAAATTAAAAAAAATTAAAAAATAATTACGTGGATGATAACGCACAACGAATATGCGTTATCGCCTAGTCATAATGCACACTCATTGTGCGTTATCAGCCACATAGGCTGATTTGCTTAATTAACTGGTTGTGCGTTATCATTAAAAATAACGCACAACCATTGTACATTATGGCCAGAGTTGGAAAAAAAAAACCGCCCGATACAGTAAGAAATTATTTAAACTGGGCCAGACTTAGAAGAAAACTCAGTATAATATACAACATATTAAAATATAATAAAAAATTATAAATAGTAATATACATATATATATATATATATATATAAATGGGCCGAGCCTATTTTAGGCCTAAACTCGAATCACATCACTTTCGAACCTATCAAACTTAAAAGATAAGTCCAAATCTTTAAACTTTGGTCGGATTTCGGGCCCATAAACTAAGCATTTTATGGCATCTTATCCCATAAACTAAGCAATTAGCTTAATTTGTTCCTTAGTCCCTCTTCTCTCAATATTTGGATTTCAACGATGTCAACCTATCCAACTATTGATCACTTCCTCCTTGCTTATTCCCTCTTTTGTTTTTGCATTTGATTTGTTACTTCCCAAACAATATTCAACAATATGAGACGGACCTTTTATCACTTGTAGAATTAAAGGGTAACGAGAATATAACGGTTATGCACGAAAAATTTAAAATAATTTCATTTCTCTTCAAATTGTTTTTTCTGTAAGAATCTCTCTCCTCTCTCTAGAAGAATTTTAAGTTTTCAAAGTTCAGATCTATGAAAATCCGTTCGTTGAAACGTCAAAAAAACATTAGTACATTGTTCTACATTCATTTTCTACAAATTTATTGTTTTAAAAATTAAAAAAAATACCACGAATCGAACTTGGGGGAGAGTGCATTTTTGGAGTAGAATTTCGATATAAGTCGCCAAAATTTTTCCATAATTTCAGCTGGACCCCCCAATATCAAGTGTGCTTTTTTTAATTATTAATGTTATTTATGTTATTATATTAAATGTTTTTATTAATTTTACATAATTGTGTTAGTATTTTAATTAATTTAAATAGTTTTTTATGTTAATCATTTTTAATGTTCTAATTGTTTAAATTTAATAATTTAATGATGTTTTGTTTAAAATATTTTATGAATTAATTAATTAAGTTTAAAACATTCATAATTGTTATTATTGTATTAAATGTTTTTATTAATTTTACATAATTGTATTAGTATTTTAATTAATTTAAATAGTTTTTTATGTTAATCATTTTTAATGTTCTAATTGTTTAAATTTAATAATTTAATGATGTCTTGTTTAAAATATTTTATGAATTAATTAATTAAGTTTAAAACATTCATAATTGTTATTATTGTTCCTTTTATTTAGGTATGCCTTTCTTATAATATTTAAATTTGAAATAATTAAAAATTAAGTAAATACTCAAATAATAATCTACTAATAATATATTTAGAAAGTAATATAGTAATGGTTCCATAAGAATATATTAAGGAAAATGTTATTGAAGGGTAATAATAATTCTTAAATATTAATTAGTATTAATTAGAATGATTTAGTTTAACTAATTCATATTTAGTTGATTAAAAATTTTGTTAATTAAGAATATGTATTGAATTAATTTATTTGGAATAATAAAATTAGTACCTAAATAGTAAATGATAATTTATATTTACTTAATTAGAATGATTTATTTTAATTATTGAATTTTTTTTAAAAAATTAAATTTATTAATTTGGAAAACATATAATTAATAATTAAATAATAAATATTAAATTAAATATTTAAAAGTTATAGCGGATATTAAGAAAAGGGCACAATAAATAAATAAAAAATTAATTATGGACTATAAAATAAGAATTTTATAAGAATAATAATTATTAATAATTAAATTAATATGTAAACCATAATATATGGATTATTTATTAATTAGGAAAAGAAAATTAATTTTTTATGTTTTTTTAAATTAAATCACTTAGATGGACCCAGACCAAACACGTCGAAGAGATACAGATTTAGGGTCGGTTGCGGACACGAGCAGTCGTATTCATGGTCATACCATTACGGTCTCATCTCGGTGACTCAAGGGCTGGCATAGCATTTCAAACATACCAACTACTCCTAACATTGTTGGGGCCGGTGTATTTCATGACTCTAGTGTACCCCTATCTTCTATTCCTTGTCCTACACTTGTTTGGATGCATATATCTGTACTTACATCACATGATCTATATACCATGATATCATATCGAGTATATGATTCTCAATCTATCCAGCCTCTTTCATTTTATCCTGGATCATTTCCTATGATCTGTATGCGTCCAGTTCATCTAGTCACCTTCCCATACCCGGACTGCATAGTCGTTTCCAAAACACCTCTGCACTTTATAGATTTACTGGTGATCAACATATTTTTTACCCACAAAGACATCATTTTTTATGACATGATGACAAGACACCCGGCAGACCCGACATATTGTCATGACAGCTATATAGGCGCCCAGGTCCCATCATATTCAGGCATGATGGGGGTGAGTGTTGATGATGAGGGTAGAGATGATACTCTTATGTTAGGGGGACTACTGTAGGTTACGAGAGAATGACAAATATTCAGATGGAGGGGAGAGAGAGGCTGTAAGACATGAGAGGGGAGATATGGCCACTAATTCATTTGATGATGATACGATCGATAAGCTTCCCTAGAAGGCATCAACCCATATGACTGAGCCTGATTGTGAAGAATGTGGTAAAAAAAATTCACTGGTCTCATATTAAGACGGCAGGTAAGACTATACGGGCGGGTAGACGTTCCGATCCTGAACCGGCTGAGACTTCATCTCCGGCACAGAAGAAGAAGATAAACCAGTAGGATACGAGTTAGCAACTGTAGGGATTTGCCAAGGGAGGTCCTCGGATTCCGGATTTGATTCTTTCATATAGCGGACATGTCGTTGCATCTATTTGGCACGGAGAGGTACACTCTATAATATTCTAAAAACATAAATATTTTTTGTAGTTAATCTATTTATTCTTTTAACTGTAATGTTTTAATATTTTTGTAATTTTTTTTTTTTGTATCCACAGGAGCGTAGTTTATTGAAGATTCATTCGTGCCACCAGACATTGACCTCGTAGACGCCTACTTGGGCAGAGGTTAGAGAGATGGTAAAGGCATCTGGACTAGTCCATCTGCAGTCTTGTATGTTCCAGTACTCCATACTGCACTATACTTCTCAATCATCCGAGAAGATTCCAAAGTCTTCTTAATATCAAATACCTACAACTCAATTTGAGAACGAATTTCGAGAAAAACTGTATCCAAGTCACCACATGATGTAGTAAGCCAAGTCTTCAGTGCAAACTGTTGAGCCTCTACCTCATTTGTCATTCTGACCCGAATGCAATATCTTACCAATCCAAACCCTCACAAATTTTAGGGCAAAATTTAACCATATATCAAACAAGTACTCCACAAAATCGGGCCTCTTATGCCACTTATCTTTCAATTTATTCAAAGTGTCTTCATATTCTGTCAAATCCATTGAGTTAATTAAATTTTGCCAAGTGCTATAGGTCCATATTGAAGTTCTTGTTTCATCAATTCCCATATCCAATAATCTTCTATATACACATTGATAAATATGTCTCTGACACAACATGTGGTATAATTGATTGAACACTACCTCAATAATAGGCACCAAACCCGATTCCTTATATCGCTACTACTGGTGCTGGCAACTCAACATATAATTTCTTTATCTATTCCAAAATCCATCTACAGGTTGTAGCTTGTTCATTTTGTATGACCCCAGTTACTATTGTAAAATTCTTACCCATCGGAGTCATCCCAACAGCCTCCAACAAAGCCATATTGTACCTAAACATTTTATATAATGACGTAAAAAAAAACTAACATAATAAAATAATAAACCCTAAATCCTATAATTAATCAAACAAAAATAATGCCGTAAAATAACTAAAATAATAACATTATATCTTATAAGAACTCAATTTTTTATATAACCAAAAAGGGAAGATTGTAAATGTAATCAAATATACAAATATTCATATAATAGATACTAAAGTAATAAGCCAATATTAACATCTAAAATAATAAAATATAAGGAAATATGAAATTCACTTGTTTGTTTTGTACGTTGTGTCCAATACAAGTACAAACGGCCATGTCCTTAATATCTGAATGGATATCGGGTGTGCAATAACAAAATCACTAAGAATATTGCTCTCGTCACGATTTCTATAGTAACAAGAATAATTCCAATCGACACATAAATGCAACACTTTCTCTATAGTATTTGCGTCCCTGCATCCTCTTTTTCTTCATTTTCGCACGAGCATTATATATAGTTTATGCACTGAAACAAAAAACACAAAAGTATAATAACTATTAAAACTATATCAAATTTATTAAAAACATAAACGACATAAAATAAGTTAAACTTCAAGCATAAACCATACATCACAGCACAATTGACATTTTCTCGCGAATACTGTCCAATATATTTTTCAGCTGCATATGACACTTAGAGAATTCCTCCACCATCTTTACCTCATCATTTTTCAATCGTGTCACCTGGGCGTGCCCATGATAATAGACACCTATTTTGATGATTGTGTCTTCCATCTTGAATAGTTAATTTTTAAAATTGTCCCGAAACTGATTGCTCATCTTTTAATAGAAAAGGACAATTACACTTCTTTGTTCCATATCGTCCTCACCTTTGTACAAGAATTTCATCGTCTGTTGATTCATGCACCTTAGTTTTTCTTTTCTCTCTCTGTTCACGACCAATAGTTATATACGATTGACGATCAATGAATATTTTTTAATTATGGCGTGTCACAACTAAATATGTATTCACACTCCTTGCAATTTTTCTTGCCCATTCAAGTAAATTATCTTTTGATTTAATACGTTCATCTGTGTTAAACAAATAACTGTAATTAATGTAATCAAACTCATCTAAAAATTCTTCAAAAGAATTCAAATCTCCATGTTATAGAAATTTAATAAAAATTAACTTTATTATAATACTTTAACAAAAATAAATAAACAACAACAGATACATATAGCCCTAAACCCAAAACATTAACAAAACTACAAACATTATATTCATATTAATATAAAAACAAGAAACCCATTCATAACAAACAAAATAATAACAAGTCATATTCAAATTAAATATAAACATTCATAATTTAAAAATATTAATAAAACAAAAAAAATATTTATATAATTCAAAAAATAACAACACAATATAGTCATACAATAAAAATGGAATAACAAAACAACATATTCATTATTAAAATAATAACAAAACAATATATTTATTAAATTAAAAAAATAAACAGCTAATGTATTCATATTCATAATGCCTAAAGAATTAAAAACAACAAATTCATAACTTAAAAAAAAAAATTGCACAATATTTCGGCCAGCTAGGCCGAAATTTCCCAAGAATTTCGGCTGGCTGGACTGAAATTCTTGAGAAATTTTAGCCAACTGAGCTGTATACCATGACAGAATTTTAAAAAAAAAAAAATTACCTCCAAATCGATGTTTTTTTCGATGAAATATTCAAACTCATCTATGTTTTACTTGAATTCCTTAAGAATTTGAAGAAAACTTCAAATTTCTTGAAAAAAATTGTAGAGAGAAGAGAGAGAGAGAGAGAGAGAGAGAGAGAGAGAGAGAGAGAGAGAGAGAGAGAGAGAGAGAGAGAGAGAGAGAGAGAGAGAGAGAGAGAGAGATTTGGGGTAGAGAGAGAAAGTGAGGGAGGAAATTTTGAATTTTTCGCGCATATCTTTTATATTTTTGTACGTATTTTATTCTGTGTCCGAATTAAATGCAAAATCTTGAATTTTAGATTCACTTTTTTTTTTTTTTAAAACAATCAATAAAAAAATTGCAAAACTAAATTTTATTCCTTTCATGATCATATACTATTTTTAAAAGATATATTTAGTTTGAGTTGGTAAAAAAAATTATAAACCGACCATATTTACAGCGCTTTGGGGGACACTCCCGATATATGTGGATGAATAAGTTACAAGCCCATTTGTATGCTTTCTCTCTAAATAAAAGAAAAAGAATTCATCCAAAAAAAAGAAAAAAGAAAGAGGAGAAAAAGTTTAATGGGAATCTCTGTATGTAATTTGTATTTAAGGTTTATAGCAAAATATCCTGAAGTAAAAGGGCAGAGGTATTTAGGCCTAAACTTAAAAACTAATTGCTTTACTTCCTAAAATCGAATAGTCAATAATTAATTTAAATAAAATATAAAAAATACTCTGGATGTAAATTACGATTTGTTACAAAATAACTTCTAAAGTTCAATATAAATTATTTTAGTTTATATACACTAATTTATGATTATAGTTTATTACAAAATGTTTATATAAAATTTGTAATAATATATTTTTAGTCTATTTTTTAAAGATTCATTATTTAACTTTAAAATTTTGATTATTTAAGAAAAAATAGTATGATAATTTAAATTAATTCAATAAATAAAATGAAATATTTAGTTATAAATAAAATATAAGATTTTTTTTCAACTTCAAATATTTATCTTGAATTTATAAAATTTTAACATGTTATGATTTGTAGTAATTTCTTGTAAAAGTATTAAATAAAAAGCTTTAAGTAAATTACTAAAATAATCAACAAAAACCTATTCTTTTTAAAGAAAATTACACCAAAAACCACCACAAAATTCATGTACTACTTCCTTATTAGCAGCAGCATTGAATCCTCCAAGAATTCTAACAAGGAACAACTTGAGAGACTAGCTCGTGCGCCATCAATAGCACATTTGACGCCTGCATTAAGTAGCAAAAAATTCTTCTTTGGCCAGTCCTTCACCTCTCTGAACCCAAAATACAAATTTTTAGTTAAATAATTAATTTTTAAAGAATATATATATTAAAAGCAGGGACAGAACCACGCTTGGGCTCGGGTGGGCTCGAGCCCACTCGGGATTATTTTTTTAAAAAAACTTTTTATATTTTTTGCATTTAAGCCCCCTCAAATTATTTTTTTTCAGTTTAGCCCCCACAAAATGTGGGGATTGATTTATAAAAAAAAAAACAAACAAAGAAACTCTCGGCTGCTCCAGCAGCAAAAACAACCAAATCAATTTCATTTTTTTCTTCTTCTCTCTCCCCGTCTCCGACTCCGATCTCCTCCCTCCCGCACCGGCCGGCGCACACAGCAGCAGCAGCACCCCCCCGCCCGCTCGCTCCGCTCCTCCGCTCCCCTTCCCTCTGCGTGCGAGACAAACCTCCTCCCTCCTCTTCTCTTCCTCCTCCTCCTCCTTTGTCGGACTCTGCGTGACGGTGCGGTTGTCGACGACGAGTCGCAGGCGCAGCAGTCATGGCGCGCCGACCAAAGCAGCAAAGACAGCAAGCAAGCAACAACCGAGCCCAGCCCCAAGCGTGGTTCTCGTCCCCTCACTGTTCACAACAATCTTGAAAAAAAAAAAAAGTAAGTTTTCAGAAAAAGTTCCATTTCTATGATTTTTTATTTTGAGTGCTAAAATTTTTTTTTTTGGTAAATAGATTTTTGAGTGCTAAAAACTTTATGTTGTTGTTTTATAGTGAAAAAATTGTCTAGGGTTTGTTTGGTAAAAATATGATTATTATGTAATTTATAGACTAATTAATTATTATGTTATACATGAAATGTGTTGAATTGTGAATTTAAAATATTTGAATATTATATAGGATTTTACTATGGAGAAATTTATTGAAAAATGGAAGAAGGGTCCTAAACCGGTTGAAGAAAAATCAGCTAATAAAGGAAATGTTAATATTGAAGATCGTGGGAAAAAGCCTCGGGGTAGGGGTAGAGTTTTCGGATTTTGAAATTATTGGTGATCCAGGATTGCGTAAACCGATTGATAGTTATCCTTATGAAATTAGAGATGAATTAAGGAGACGTTATGTGGCTAAAGGGCCAACTCAACCATGTGATCATAAATTTCCGCAAACTGATTTTGGTGAAATTAGAAGATCGTTTCAGAAGCTATGGTTTAAAGATTTTACTTGGTTAGAGTACAGATGTACATAAAGATGCGACGATTTTGTTTCGTTGTTATTTGTTTGCTAAAGGTCAAAATCACAAACATGGTGATGATATATTTACAGAAGTTGGTTTTAAAAATTGGAAACATGCGAAAGAAAAATTTAGAAACCATGAAGGTGCTCCAAATAGTCCTCACTCTGGTGCTGTAATTCAGTTGTTGGGTTTCAAAAATCAAAGACAGAATGTGGAATACGTTTTAGCTAAAGGGCCAACTCTATTTTAAATCATTTTTCAGTAGTCATTTCTTTTTCATTCTTTGCATTGGGATGAATGTTATTTATTTTTATATTAATCTTCTAATGTTCTAAATCAATTGCAGGTCATATTGGATTTCGTCTTCTGATCGTGTTGATCTTATCTGTTATCTCAAGATTCTGATCAAGATTCTCAGCTTTGATAGATGTATTTATCCCGTGAGTGATGGGTAATCATTCCTCGTGAGTGATGGGTGATCACTCCTCATTGGTAATGGGCGATTACCTATTCTTTTGTTTTATTATATGTAGTATTAGAATTTGTAATGTTTATCCCGTGAGTGATGGGTGATCACTCCTCATTGGTAATGGGCGATTACCTATTCTTTTGCTATATTATATGTAAATTTGGAATTGTTTGAGTGTTTTTTGTACATGGAATGTATC
Source organism: Catharanthus roseus (assembly GCA_028651295.1). Lineage (NCBI taxonomy): Eukaryota > Viridiplantae > Streptophyta > Magnoliopsida > Gentianales > Apocynaceae > Catharanthus > Catharanthus roseus. Next base: position 5,120,853 of record JAPQWS010000038.1, on the reverse strand, counting down.
ATTTTATAAACGAAATTCTGGCAAAAATTTTTTTCCTCCAGCCCCCCAATCATATTGTTCTGGTTCCGTCCCTGATTAAAAACATGTTATTTCAAACTTTATAAAAATTTTTCGTAATAAATTATAATTATAAATTATTATATGAACTAAAAATTGATGTTATATCAAATTTTAACAAGTTATTTGTAACAAATCATAAATCACATGGGGCATATTAAGTATTTTACTTAAATTAGCTGTTAATTATTTGTTTTAGGAGTAAACTATCTATCTTTAAAATTTGAAAATAAAAGTGCTACTACCCCTTATTTTATAGGAGTATATTTTGCTATAAACCCCTTATATTTATATAAGCTTGGTTTTCAAAGTAAAAACAGTATACTAGGTACATGTATATTTCCCTTTTTCTTTTTATGTTATATAATGTATTATATTTTTTTTTATTTGAAAGTAAATTATTTGTAATATAGGAGTTTATGCTCTTATCCAATCAAGTTTGCTTAATCATAGAGAAAATCACTTGTTTAGAGTGAAGGGATAGGATAGTTAAGCACATGGGCAAGGCAAGGCAGTGGCATAACGTGGGTGATATTGTCCAGTTGGCAGGCACCCGCGCCTCTTTCTTTAATTCTATACCATCTTTTACTTGTCCCAAACATTTAGGAAGCAGCCAAAGCCAACCGATACTTCCACGTGTCAGCTGTTTGTTCAACTTGGGAGTTCCACGCGTCGACTACAGGAAGGAACCGCGTAGCGTGCCGTATGCCCGGCCTGTCTTTCTTTGCCTGCCGGCGAAGTTATTATTACAATACTTCCACTCAATTTCTCCTCCTTCACTTCTTCTGCTCTTTGCCTCTGCCACCACACCTTTCTTTTTTTTTTTTTTTTTCTTTTACTTACTTAGTCCAAAGAAAAAAATTTGTTATAAAGTGGATGCAATGTGGATTCTTTAGTACAAATTAGAATAAAAAGTATAGAATAATGATTCATTGTAAGTCGCATTTACATACAAGTCAAATTCATTAAGTTTGTATTTAACCTCTAAACGGCCACACAATATATGCTTGACATATCAGTTTAAATTTATAAATAGTACTTTAACTTATAAAATAAAACTCTAATTTTTTTTGATGAGATATAAATTTTTACCGTTCAATACAAATTAATTTTAAGATTATAAAATTAATATCAATATTTAATATTCAAATTCGGACAACAATAATTATCATGGTATGAATTTTATTTTCTTGTGAACAATTTCTTTTAATCTAACAAACCGTCATATATATCTAATTTACACCCTTTCAAGTGTCGTGGAGCCAGCCAGTGTGAGGGGAGGGAGATTCTTACCATTCTAATTTTCTAACCATTGAAAAATTAATTTCTAATTTATACCCTATATTTTTCATTATTTCCAACAGATAATTCCATGTTTGGAAATATCAATAGGAAAAACGAGGAGTATACAAGTAAACAGGTGGCTAGAAAATTGAAAAGTAGTAGTAACGATGATAAATTAAAATAATAAAAAAAAGTCTAAAATATTCTAGAAATGGAGGTAGTGAACAAGTGATGGGATAATGATTTAGACGCGTGGGTAGTTCCGACGACGTTTTATAAGTTGAGGAAGATGGATGGATGGATGGATTAGGTGGTATTTGACATATTTTAGATGGCCAACCAAACCAAAGGGCGATCGATAGAGAGCAGCACAGCACACACTGCTCTTTTCTTTTTGTTTTTGTTTTGTAGATACCATATGAATTGGAAAGGTGTGGTGCCACTCACTCCATCACTCTGCCATCTCACTCTCTCACTCACTCATCTTTATTACTTTTTTTTTTTTCTCCCTTAAAAAATATATTCATTACAATCTTATGAAATAACATGAACGTTTACATTACATTTGTATAATCTAACAATTTTATTTCACCTTTAGCGTTTTACAAAATTATAAAATGAATTTGAATATTTAACTTTCAAAATATTCACAGTATGGTTATATATTATAGTTCGTCGGCTTAGAAATGAAATGAGGACATTTTGATGAATTACATTTTAGGTGTCTTTGACCTTTTTGGTGAGTGGAACTTTTGCTTGCTGACAAATAATACATGTCTATGTTGTCTTCATCACCCAACTCCAAGATAAGGATCGCATTTGTATTGTATTCCTACCAAAGAATTTTTTTTTTTTTTTAAAAGAAAAACCCAGAAAAAGGAAATTTTTGCGTAGTAGTACTAGTCATCCTCCCACGGCCACCCCATAACTGAGTTTACTAATTTCACACGTTTGTTTGTTTGGTTTGTGTTTGTGTTGTCAATATCTTATTTATTTATTTATTTACTTTTTAATGTTTCGAGGTTGGACAATTGCTCGACCTATCTTCTTGTTAGAACCATTATACCTTCAACGATACTGTTAAAATTGTTTAAAAACATCCGTCTAATTTAACACGTGCTATTTTGATTGATTTTAATAATATACAAATTCAATTTTAAAATATATATATATATATACACCACGGGGAGGATTATGCTGACAATATCAATTATATTTCCAAGTTAGATATTTAACTCATGAAATACTTACAAGTAATACATTTGTTTTTTTTCCCCTAATTTACCAAACCCACCCAAAAAAGGAAAAAAAATCTGGCGAACCATTTCATTTCATCATATTAGGAACTGCATTGGTATACAATTCAGAGCGGAATAACTTCAACCACTAAAAAATATATATATATATTTAACATGTGAGTAGAAAGATAAGTTATTCGCGATTACTTGTTAATTGAAAATTAATATATTATGGTTGTTTTATATATATATTATTACTTTTTTTATTTGATATTCAAAAGTCATCGATTAATTTAAGAAAAATTAAAAGACGTAAAATTTTAAACAATAATACTAAACTGATATGCGACATTAAATTACTTTTTAGATAATTTATACTAAAATCTTTCACTTTGATATGTCATGTAAATAATTTTAAGTGAAACGTTAATCTATTAAATTAGACATCTCCTACTTTTTTTTATGATAGTAATTAATAAACTGAGCTAGTCACCCGACCCGAATAGTGAATAAAGTCAATAAACCCGGCCACGGTCAAACCCACCGTCTCCTAAAGAAAACTCACTTGTACAAAACTGATGATCATATTGCAAAATGTCAAAAACTGGTAAAAGGAAAGAAGAAGCACTTTCCTAAAGTGACACTCAACTCAAAAACACTATTTCCATCTCTTAAATATATTTTTTTTTTACTTTTTAGATAGTACAGAAGAAAGGTTCACGTTTTATATGTTTTTATTTCGCAAGTAAAGCGCAATAAAAGAATTTAAAAAAAAAAAATAACTCGCAAGTAAAGCAAAACAAGTAGAAGCGGAAAATTAATCTAGGGAAAAAAAGGATAAATTCCAATACATCTATCTCTTAAAGTAGGAGGGTTAAAGTTCTTTATACACTGAATTTTAAAAATAAACTTCTCAAATTGTAAAATATTCAAAATATCATTTCATATAAATTATGATTTGTTATAAAATAACGCTTAAAGTTAATATAAAATCAAGTTCATAATCTAATTTATAATTATAATTTATCGTAAAATTCTTTTATAAAATTTATAATAATATTTACTTAGTTTATATTTTTTAAAGATTAATGATTTAACTTAAAAAATTAATTTTTAAAAAAATTAAAATGATGATTTAAATTAAATTTAAAGTTGGATGTGTAAGGTGCTTTTACTTGAGAGAATATTTAATAATTAACCCAAAAAAAAGAGGAGTGCAAATTTTATCATTAGTCATAATAGGAATGCAAGTATTTGGATCACATATTAATATAAATTAAAATTTTAAAATGACATTTTAATTTTTTAAATTTTAAAAAAAATTTATCAAAAATTTTATTTTTATAAGATTTATTATATCAAAATTAATTTTTTTGTATTATATTTTATTTGTATTAATATGTATCTCTATAAAAATTAGACATATTCTTTCTTTAATATATTTAAAAGAGAATGTAATTGAAAAGAAAAAATATTATTTAAATTTATGATAAAACAACTGAATTATTATTTTATATGTTTATTATTATTTTTTACTAGAGAATTAGTGTATTTGGTTAAAGTTTGAATTTGAGATTTTTCTATTGTAATTCGAGAAAGTAAAATAATTCGTGACAAGAGACATAGATTTTAAAATTAAAATTTGAGATTTAAGATATTTTTTAGTTTTACTGATATAATTAATATATAAAATAAATAAATAGATGAAGCTATAAAAAGTTAAAAAAAAAAAAAGAAAAGGTGGGAAGGTTTGTTTTGACCTGGAATGAATGAGTCATAAGTGGGGAGATTCTGATGATCTGGTCAGTCTCACACGAAGAGAAGAGAAGAGTAGGGAAGAGAAGGAGGAGAAGACCCCCAAACGCCACAAACTTAATACTCTTTCTGTCTTCTTCTTCTTCGTCTCGCCACTCAAACACACACCGACTTCACTTCCAAATTCCATCCACTTCTTCTTAGACGTGTCTCTCCACTCTCTCTCTCTCTCTCTCTCTCTCAAACCTTTCCCAACTCAACTCTATCTTTATCATCTAACACTCCTCTCCATTCCAATCCATTCTTTTATTTTATTACTTTCATTTTTCTTATTTATTTCTATTAAATAACTCATAACTCCCCCCACAAATTCTAATATTCTTAATTCATTCAATTCCCATTCTAAATATCTCTTCTTATTAATACTACAATCTTCCACATTTATTATATACTAATCAATGACTATATTGTTCTTACAAAATTTCACCCCCAACAAAAATTTAAAAATAAAATATTGTTGGGGAATAACTTTTAAATGCCATTAAATTAGTTTAGATTCTTTATAAATATTTATAATTTTTTATACTATTCATTAATTTCGTTAATCTTTGACTACTCAACCACTAATTCACAAGTTATAAAATTATATTACTTCACACTTAACTACAATTTAAGTGTTAAAATTATCCTGATATTTATTTCTCTTCATAGATTTAAGTTTTTTTTTTATGCGCATCAAACTCAATTCAAGAAAAATAATTGAATACCGAATATTTTCTAGAGGAAAATAAATTAACGAATAATTATATATCTTAAAAAGTAATAGGTGGAAAATATATATAGTTTCTTATAAAAGATTATTGTCAGAATTAATTGATATTATAAATAAATAAATAAATAAAATTATAGCTAGTTATATAAAATGGAAAAGAATTTGTTAGGATTTATAGTCATTTTCGTAATAGTATTATATTAGTAGTAGTAGTAGTAGAAAATATGTGTATATGGTGGCATAGGATCATTAAGTAGGGTGTACAAGTGGTTCACCGCCAAAACCCACGCAACTTCCAACTCCTTCTTTCTAATCCTAATCCTTTTCCTAACCGAATAAGTACTCTTTCACTCACTACGCCCCCCAACCACACCCATTCCCTTCCTTATTATATATATACCCCAACCCTGCTCATTCTTTTCTTTATCTTTCCCCACACACACCTCTCTCTTAATTTCACATATTCTTCCTATCCAAGAAATCATTCTTATTTTCTTTAGCTTAGTATCTTCTTCAATTCAACACACTAACAAGTTCAATTCAATTCACAGAGATATGGCTCTTGAAGCCTTGAATTCTCCAGCGGCAGCAGCTCCTCGATTTCCAGACGCTACCGACGTTAATACTTTCGATTCTTTGACGAAAAGAAAGCGTTCAAAACGTCCTCGTTCTGAAACTCCGCCGACTGAAGAAGAATATTTGGCTGCCTGTCTCGTCATGCTCGCTCGCGGTCGCGGCGATGATTCTGTATCGGTTTCCGCCGAAACCACTACTTGTTCCAAACCAGCGGCACCTGCGCCTGAGCCTGTCGCTTCTCCGAATTCAACTACCTCCTCCGCCGCGAATACAGACTCACCACCGCCTCCGCCTCCGCCGCAACCGCAATCGCAGAACAACGGTGGTAATTATAAGTGTAGCGTATGCAATAAGGCTTTCTCTACTTATCAAGCTTTAGGCGGACACAAAGCAAGCCACCGCGTAAAACCTACTACTACCGCCGCCGCTGTCGATGACAACAAGCCTTCGACATCAACCTCCGCCGGTAACGGAACGGTGCTGATTTCTAATATTTCCGCTCTCAATCCCAGCGGTAGAGCGCATACATGCTCTGTTTGTCACAAGTCTTTCCCTACCGGTCAAGCTCTCGGCGGTCACAAGCGTCGCCACTACGAAGGACACATAGGAGGCGGCGGTGGTGGTCACAGCGGAGGAGCAGGAAATACCACAAGCGGAGTGACGTCATCTGAAGGAGGTATCTCTAGTCACAAGCCTCATGATTTCGATTTGAATTTGCCTGCCTCGCCTGAATTTGAATTTGGATTGGAAGTTAACGTTGACTGCGGAATCGGAAGTGAAATTTACGTTGACCATCAGGAGGTTGAGGTTGAAAGCCCTATGCCGTTAGCGGCCAAGAAACGCCGGTTTTCTTCCCCGGTTCATCTATCATTAGCAGTATCGCACAATGAAAATTCTAGATTAGATTAGACCTGTTTGATTGATTACCAATTGGTTCATCTCTTTGGGAACAGATTATCAGGACTTGTTTTCTTTTTCTTTTTTTTTTTTAATTGTTTTTTATTATGTTAGTAAAAATTCTTTGGGCGGTGAATTGGTTATTCATGTACAGATACAGAGTAGGGGAGAGTTTGATTATTGTCTGAAAAACTCTCTTTTTTTGTCATGATTAATTCGTTCATTCTCTATCAATTAATGATTTCTTAGTAGTGTCGTTCTTTAATTAATTCAATCTTGATTTGGTTTTTAATTTTTAATTTTAATTTGATTGTAGTGATAAATTTATTGGATTTTGGGACATAGTGGGAGAGGCATGCACGATTCCATGTGTGATATATGCCTAAATGCACATGTGTTTTGAAGGTAGAATGATGATATTCGTGGCCACAGGCAGCATTAAATATTACCATTTTTTTTTTTTTTGGGAAAATTTAAGCACATTAGTGCGCTAAATATCGGGGGTGAAGTCTGAATTTTGTTTCCTTTGAGAAAAAAAAGAAGGGGGGGGGATCTGAATTTTGTTTAGGAAATTCTGAAAAAAAGGCTTCCAAGGGAAGTAATAGTATTAGGAGAGGGGGGGTTGTTCGTTTGTTTAATTACTTGTAAAAGTGGAAAGATAAAAAGGGTTGGGTTGGGTTCCGTGTGATGTGGGATTATTCCGTAATCAGTTGCGTAATCATATGGAGGATGGTTCTGTTTTCATACCAGGACAGGAGAGGAGAGGAGAGGAGTTACTTAATTACGTGTTTATTGAGAATATTAATTCATTTAATAAATCATATAAGAATCAACAAGCTTATACTGTCCTGCTATTTTGTAATGTATTTTCGTTTTATATTAATGATCCCTTTAAAATATGATGAAAAAAGTTAAAAGAATAATTGATCAATTTTAAATTAAAACATTAAATACACTAATCTTTTGATTGTCAATTAATTTTATGACTGTCAATAATAGTGTTAATTAAAATTTTTTGACAATTACATAATTTCAATAAGAGAGGGATATATAGAGAAAAATAAACAGTAATTCAAAAGTTGCATTTCTTCTCTATACTCCTTGATGTTCAACTTATATTCTTGTAAATATACTTTTTTAATATTAGAATATGTAGCAAAATTTAGAGAGTATCAAACAAAAAATATTTGTTCGAAAAGATAATAAATTTTTTATATATATCACTTTTTATTATTTTATTTAGATTATAATTAAAAACTTTCATTAGAATATTTACAATAACAATGATTAGAAAAAAAAAAAAAAAAAAAACCGTGATACTGATAGTAATAACAAACTCAACTTATTACGATAAAGGATAACGATACATTTACTAGATTTATCATATTTTATACATGACATCCTCCATTATATCAGTTGAGGCTCTCATTAGAGATTGATGGCAGTCTAAAAAAAAACCCCAGATAAATGATATATTTATTTATAGTTCTTTTACTTTTACTTTATTGGATGCATTTTTTTTTCTTGGGTTGAATTTTATTGGCCCTTTTTTGCATATCAAGGTAATAAGATTATGGTGGGCTTTGGAACCCAATCCAATCGTAATAGGGTTTGTCTTCCCTATCCAGCTCTATTAAGCCAGCCGACCTTCCCTTCCCGCAGCCATCACCTCACCGGGCCCCAAGTTATGCGTGACTCGATATTTGTGAATTTCTTTTCATGGATCATAAATGGGCTCCTTAGTTCTTGTCGAGACCTGCCCTGGCTTCAGGCCCAGTCTGATCCCGGCACAACAGAACAGTACGACTACTGTAAATATGTTGAATCTTATACTGCAAACTCAGACCTAACTAGCTTCTATTAAACTGGTTTGTATAAGCTATTATAATATCCTTACTATTTACCAATTAAATAAATTAATAATATATTTATTTATATATAATTTATTTTATCTTATATTATAACATAACATCTAAAATTATAATATATATTTGGAATATATGCTTTGATTAATTTATTGAATTAGGTGTTATATTTTGATTTGATTAATTTATTCAGAAAGATTATACCTGAACTTTTGATAATTTTAATTAAAATACTTTATTTTTTAATTTTAGAGATGTTAATGAATTTTATTTGATGAAAATTTTTGAAATGATGCTATAAATTATTTCTTATTTTTCATTTAATGAGAGTAATCTTAAGATTGTAATGAAAATTTTATTTTAGGAGTCTCTTAATAAAAAAATTAGAAACATTGGTTTTATATTTTTTATTTAATAGATAAATATAAACGTATAACTATTTTAGACACAAATACTCATTACAGTAAAGCCTAAGTCCATATAATGTATATTTTGGTAGGCGAGTTTAAGCATATGTTTTGGTGAATGGATTTAAGTTTGTTATAGAATATACCATACCTATTCGGACCAATTTACAACCATTTTAAAAATATATCAAATTAATATATTTTTTTGTATTTGTTTCTTCCTTTTCTAGAGAAGTTTTTTGCATTTCATTTCAACATTACAAAAATTTTACACAAGATTTAAATTTCTCAAAATAACAACATGAAAAATAAATAACTAGATAGTAATGAATTTCAATTCAACAATTCCATGTATGGGTTTGTGGTTGGGGGATTGTTGCTCTTGTTGACTTAGAAGAAAAAAGAAAAAAAAGAAATGGAATTGAATTATAGTTACCTATACTTATCCAACATCTGTGTAGTCTGTTACCCTATATAGCAGTCATAGGTTTAGTAGGAGGAGAGAGGCATGAGTACTTAATAGGAATGGCTGTCTCCATCTTCTTTTTCATCAATATTTTTTTGCTGTGCCATTATAAAGCCATGAAACTCAATATACTATTTGATCATAAATAAATGAAGTTATTTGAAGAAAAAAAAATAAAAAATGGGATGGGCAGTAAAAATTTAAGATTGTTGGTGAGGTGGTGGTAGAGGGCAGCTTTGCTTTGATGGAAATCAAAAGCAGTAAATGAGAGAAATCCACAGTTTCGTCATTATATGACAACAAAGATAGACTCTTGTAACTTGTGTTTGGGATTATAGAATTATTTCTAATAATCAAAATTTAAATTTTTACAATTATAGTAAAGAAATTTTACTTCTTTTGAATGTACTGTCAAAAAAATCGATGAATCATCATGATTTTACATTCTACATTACCTTATTACCTTGTGAGGTCAAGAGTGCCGTTTTTGGTTTGAAGAAATGTAGACTAGTGAAGTTGCTAGCAGGCTCTTATAGCTCTTAAGAACTAGTAGTCTTTGCATTAATTGGTGTAGAAAATTCATTGCTGCAATTTCAACCCCCAATCCCATCTTTAACATCAAAGACCAAAACATCATCTTCTTCTTCTAGACTAGCTAGCCTGTTCCATCCCATTTACTTCTTCCTTTCTCAATCAGAACCTCTAATGCAATGTATATCTTCTTTTGCCTTGATTCTTCTACAAAAATTGTTCACAAACACTACATCCCCAACCATTTTGGACCAGACTCCAACATAATTGGGTGGGAGGAGCTGGCAAAGTTTCTAACATTATTCTAAAAAATCCTTTATAAGTATGTGACACTTTTATACTTACATGTGAAATAAGTAATATGTGATTATATGACATTAGAACTTAAGTATTCATAATTATCTTGTAATATCAAATTTTTGTATTATAAGAATAGTTGTCAAGTAGTAAGTTTGAGCTGATGTGATGTCTTGCAAGAAACTAGGGCTTTAAGAGATGAATGTGATATCCTTATCCTTGTTGGGATAGTCTTGAATTATGTATAATGAAGTGCCTGGCGAGGAATTAGGACTTAAGGGGATGAATGTAATAACTTTATTCTTGATAAGATCTTTAAGACTGAATGCAATATTTTTTACATGAAATAAGTGTGATGTGATGATATGATACAAGAATATGGACATAAATATCAATAGTTTTCTAGTGATATCTATTTTGATATCGTAATAATAATTGTCAAGTAATAAGGCATAAATACTGTCAAGTCTATAAGTCACATTCTCGATTATAGGTTCAAGGATGTGACAAAGTATCTATTATTTATTTAAACTTTTTAGAATTTTTTCTTTAAAATTATTCACTAACATTTAGATATTTTTCATACTCTCAATTTTAAGATTTGAGTGTGAAATGCTCTTAATTCTAACAAATGTTAGTGATATTTCAACTCCCTTCACATAGAACCTTTACCATGGCTCACCCTTGAAATTGGTTGTTGCCCAACAGTTCACATAGATCCAACGTACAATAGAAGGCCTCACAACTTCATTTTTGAACAATTCATTCCACCCCTATCTCTAAATGATTCCATGGAATCCATGTATGTGTTTCAGATAACCGATTATAGGAATTTGTCCATCCACAATCTCCCTATCCAAGAACGTTATATGTCTTCTTTCAAACTCTCGACATACGAACAGATTCGGGTTTGTAGAAGATATGTTCTTGAACTTCTTCATCAGTATATCAAAAATTGGTAGATGAAGAATCTCCTCGAACAATCTCTCATGTAACTATTTTTCTCTTGAACTACCTACTCTTGTTCGATTTTCTGTGTTCTTGCTCTTCGGAGGCATTTTTGATTTCCTTTTTTTATTGTAGCTGTAAGAAATTTTTCTTTCTAAAAAACTGGATTCAAAACTATACATATGAAAAGGTTATAAGAATATGTTACCAAGTTCCTCCATTTAAAGACATCCGTCGATAGTGAATCATTACGTCGATTGAACTTCCAATATCGCCTTGATACTACCATTGCAATCAAGTCGTGACCTTTGGCATAACTGCTCAAATCAGAATGTGCTCTGACCTATCTCCTTTATTGATTTGTGATAATTCCCAAATATCTTGAAATATCTTGATATATCTTGTGAAAATCTGACATAAATTATACTTAAAAAAAAAAAGAAAAGAAATGACTGATATAGTAAATTATTATTTTTTAATCAAAAGCAACAACCCATTATTGCTAAAAGACAAGATGTCTTTTCACAAGTCTATTGAAACTTGTTACAAGGCATACTAGGCTCCACTTCCATCTTTTTCCAAAAATGTCATTGCCTTTTGTATAACTATACATGCAAAAAGATATTCAACTCAACCAAGGGCACCACTTTCATTCGTCATTTTTTTTTTTGTCATATTTTTTTGCCTCACCAACTTATACAAATATTTTAATCATTACTGTCGACATTGAATATTACTGTCGATTCAACTTTCAATCCGTTTCCTTTATTACTTCTATAATATACACTATAATAACATATCCTGCAACATATTAATAACACATTAAAAACTCATTAACATATGTAACATCCTTCATGAAATATGCTTTATTATAAACAAATAATAATATGCTTCATATAATAAACTGTAAATGTCATTCATAATAATAGTCCTTCATGATCTTAGTCTTCAAGTACGTACCGCATACAAGCCACATTAGCTGCTAGACTTTCAGCAAAACAACTTTTTGAAAAAAATGCTTCTAGCATTTTGACATAAAAGAAAAAAAACAGATGGCGTACACTTCACTTTAGAGATCATCTTGAATGTACATCACACTGACCACAGAGTTCGAATTTTGTGATGAGATAAGATTTTCATCCTCCTCCATTGCAATTGGATTCGAGTCGAACGCTGACCAGCAATTTGCATCCTCCATGAACTTGAAGGTTGATTCATCGATCCTAAGTCGAACCTTCATGAATTACTATTCCATCACCACTACCATAATTCGTCGTCAACTATTTTGTTCTTTTAGATTTTGAACCATTTCCACTTCCCCTAAGCTTCTTCACCTCCTCAATGAACAAATCCTCAAGAGTGAAATAATACTTTTCGCCGAAAACTGAATATCGGCCTGCGAATGTATTGGCCTGTCATGAAAATTGTTAAAGCCAATACAATGAATTTTTTTTTTCAGTGTACTATGCAAACCTGCTTGTAATCTTCCCATTGATCATCGCTTGTGGCAATTTTTACTATGTTTATTTTATGATCCCAATCAAACCAAGGCTATTTCAACATCTCTCCAAACTAGATGAATCTCGTCTTCATTTCATCCAATTTCACAGCTACCATATCTTCAGAAATATTCAAGTCGAATTGACAAAACATTTTCATCGAAACTCTATGTATGAACCATTCTCCACACCGTTGGGGAAACACCCATCGCCTATTAGGTCTTTAATCATTTTCAACATCTTCTATTCTAATTTAGGACTCCACTCACCATTTTGGTTGATCATCAAGTAAGCAGTAGAGTTCTCAACCATTTTTTGTTGATTTTAGTGAACAGAATGATTTTTGTTGCATGTGTTGTTTTGAGACTCATAGAAGCCAATATATAGGGTTAGAGGAACTTTTTTTTTTTTTTTTTTTGTCACCTTGTGCTCAAAAAACTTTGCCTGAAGTCCTGGGATTTTCTTCATGGGCATATCTTTTTTAAGTCGAATATATGATACGAAATATCTTTTTTTCTGTATGGAATATATTCTAAATAATGTACCTGGATTTCCCTGATGTATACCCAATGTACTCAATATTCCTCCTTTACATGGCACCATTGAAACTCTCACTGTTTTCCTTTACATTGTTTATTATAATTTATGAGACAAGTACAACAACTCAACTACATCACTTTATACAACAATTTTTCGTCATTTTGTTCTTTTTTCAAATGTGATGTTACCGTTACATCATTTCAATGCAAAATATACATGTAATCCGTATAATCACCACTTCCCGATTGATACAGACTGCTACATAGAAAAATTACTGTCGACAATGAATAAGTTGCTTCGACTATCAATTTCCAAATTGAATAATTTTGCGTGCAATTAACTTCATTGGACTAGATCATCCTACGAAGTAGCTGATATGTTTTCACGAAATTAGGCCCAGGCAGCTAGTTCATTACGGGATGGCCCAAGATGATACTGATATATGTCATCTACATTCCATATACTAACAGAAGAGTTTGTCGGCAAGTTATCTAGGTCTTCAAATTTGCTGAAGCATTGGTCATGAAGCTCATTTTCACGAATGAAGTTATGAACGAAGCAACATGCAAAAAGAATATTACATTCCTTGTTATCTTGTTTGGTGGCATTCCTTGACTAAGAAAAGGAAATCGACGTTTCAAAGTACCAAACGAACGTTCAACTACATTACGAATTGATGAATGTCTATGGTTGAAAAGTTCATGCGGACCACGATAATTTGTCTGGCCTCGAAAGTGACTACGGTGATAATTTTCTCCTTTATATGGTGCGAGGAAACCTGGCTGATTTGTATAACCGGCGTGTACCAAGTAGTACTTCCCTGACAAATAAATAATGCAAAACATTAGAAATTAAAGACAATCCCAAATGAAAAATGTAGTACTATAGATTATGAAAAGGTTTCAATTATTGTAAGAAGTTAACCAGGGGGAGGCCAAGGGAAGTTAGGATTTGAAGTGACTGCGTGCATGAATACATGTGAGTCGTGTGCACTTTCTTACCATCTAGCTGGATAAAGACAAATCGCATATCATGATCAATGGCTGCTAATACATTTTGTGAGATTGTAGACTTTCTAGTCTTGTATACCTCCGTCTTCTCGGCAATTGTCCATGTAGATATATACGCGCCATTAATAGCTCCAACGTAGCCCTACAACATATATAACCAACTACCCATTATTATTCCAAGACACAACAGATTTTGAAAAACTTTTACAAGAATACTGGGAAGAAAGTGGAGATGTGTACTTGGAAGAAAAGGGTAACGGTTTGGACTATTCAAAATACAATCATGCACTCGTTCCTCATTGCGTGCCTTCATATATTGATTACAGAGGATGTTCAACATTCGACTCATTTTCTTAATCTAATGACACACTGTTTCTGTTGAGCATTGGAACCTTTCAGCCAACTCTATGTGGTTGTTAGGGTCGGTGAAAAAAATACAAGCACATCCCAACACTTTCAACCACATCCACCCTTTGTTGTTTTTTTGTTAACCCATATACCTTCTTCAACCAATTTGTTGCAAAGAAGAATGAATGGTAGCTTGTTCATGCTAAACATTTCATACATTCATCTTGATGCCCATGTGGCATCTCTTCAATCCATATTCTTCCTGTTAATATGGATGTTCGACAAAGAATTTTTTCAAGGCCTAGACATGAGAGGTCTGACATTTCTACCAACATTGACATGTCTTCAAAAAGGTCCATGTCTTCAATATCATCGTTATTGTCTATAGTATAATCACCATCGTCGACAGTATACTGATCACTGTCGACGGAATACGGGACATTTTTGATAGAATTGTGTCTGTTCATTCGGAGCTACCTTCCAAAAAAACCAACAGAAATTACTGAATAACAAATTATATCAATACTTGAAAATAATTAAACTTGGACCGTAATTTAAAGTAAAAAAAAAAATAATAGAACATTTCTCATAAACATTAACGGAAAATTGTCTTAAATAGAATGATATTAAAAAAATAATAATAAAAATAATTGATACTTCATTCATATTTCATAGGATTCAATCATTCAACAATGTCATGACTGAACCCATTCATGGCCAACTCAACCCTTCCTTCCTTTCCAAATTCAATCCAAACTTCCCTATTCTAAAGCAGCTTGAAGTAATCACCACCTTAAGCAAGATTTTCTTAGGCATTTCTTGACAATCTTCCCTGAACAAATGCATACATTTTGCAATACTATATCTCGAATAACCCCCCTTACTCCTCATTTCAGCCTTCTCCTTTTTTGCAAGCCAAACATCTGCAACGCTCCCCCAAGCTGTGCTCTGACACTCCATCGCCCTTATATTCGAATCTAAAAAGCTGCTGCTGCTTTTCTTCCCAATGGAGAACGCTTTCTTCATAATTTTCCTCGTAAATTCTTTTGATTTGCTTGGTTCGAATCTTTCGAGCTTGAAGTCTCCATTGCAGTCGGTAATTCAAATTTGTTCTCACAGTCCGTTTCCTCGTCAATGAGGTCCATGTCATGAAAAGGCTTAAAAGAATCGAAGAGTTCTTTCTTATTAAGCATATCTTCTTCTTTATTACTGGGGGGTGGCTTGTCCGAAAATGTTGCATTCAAATCTTTTGCTTCGCTGCGCAAAAAATTATTGTCAACGTGTCGTATATTGGGACACATTTCTCATGATTTCTTTTGCATCAGAATGCCTCTGTTAAGGGTTAGAATGTCATTCATTAGTTAGAAGATAATAAAGAATACACTAACATTGAGTATCTTGTCCCAACATCCTTCAGCACAACGTTTTATAATAGGATATACCTGCTCACCCAAACTTCGAAATGTGGAAAGGGTTTGACTTTTATTTTGAATTAGAACCGTTTTATAATACTATGAGCAGAATTAAACTCGACTACAAACTCTTAGTCGGATTATGAACTGTCTTTGAATATGTTATGATATTATAACGAGAATTCGAAGTTTTGACTCTTAGACATTCGCAATGTGAATATCAATCGTACCGAATCACCGAATTATATAATGGCTATTGGCCTAACTATATATAAGTAATTAAGTGGCCAATGAAGCGAAATCAGGAGTAGTGTTTAAAGCGATGATGGATCTGCCCCATGTGCTTTGTTAGTGTATTAAGTGACATTTTGTAGTAGTATTCTTTTATCTCCATTAGTACAAATAAGTGATCAGTTTGTAGATTTGAATGGCATTAAATAAAAGCCCAAAAAAGTTATTTGCCAGAAGTATTCAGTTGTATGCAAACTAAGCTAGGACGACCAAATCTTTAATGCTAACTAAACTGCTAATATTTTTTTTTTTTGAAACTTTGGACACAAAGAATCCTGATTATCTATCTAGCTTTGCTCCACATTTGTCCCCCTTCTTCTGGATTTTCTTCTGTGGCAAGATCAGATACTGCTCCATGATGGGCTCGAATCTTTTATCCCACCTTACTTTATATATTGTTTTGTGTACCATTTTATAATTTAATATATTTTTTAATAAAATTTAATAAATAAAAGATAAATTATAAAAAAAAAAATATATTATAAAAAAAATATCGTACATAAAATGATAAACAAAATAATACAAAAGATCCGGTAAGTACAAACAAGGGTTTCAAAAGGGGAGTTTATAAAGGGAATCTGCCTTGATATTAGGGATTCTGTGGAAGTTAAAGAAGGTAATTATGCTCACAAACTGTTTGATAAATTGCATCAACGTCCATGTGATCCCTCTATGGCATGGCAGCCTGAGCCTGCTGTGGCGCTCTGGTGGAGTAATAACTTTACAGCCCTTTCAAGAACTAACCAAATTGTATTCCCTCTATGGCTCTCCAAAATCAAATGCACCCCCTACCTATGCTCATTTTGTACTAAGTTTTAGTTTGAGTATTTTTTCTTATTTCTGTAAAAAATTAGATTAGTTGTGAAATAATGTATTCATATCGAAAAAAAATTATATTGAAGTGCTATTCAAGTTGAGTCAGCATAACCTCAATTGGATAAATTTATTTCGTTTTTTTATTTTTCACATTTTGAATATCATAATATTTAATAAACTACGGAAATTTATATGTTTTTTTTTTTGTATAAACTAGAATGTCCTTGAAATTTTTCTCTCTCCTCATTATTATTTCTACTAGTTTTTAGGTTAAAAAAAATAAAAAGAGGTTGAATTTGTTATTACTGGAGGAGTATAATAGAAAAAAATTCATTAATTATTGTTTTGAAATTACAATATAAAAAGTAAAAAAAAAAAAAACACAAGAATTACCCCTCTAAGCTAGCTTTTGGGTGAAGTACAGGAAACTCCTCTCTTATCATTCAAATGCAACCCTGTGCATCATGTCTCTTGAGGTTCAACGACGCTGATCGAGGTAGTTGAGTATTAAAAGGGTGAGAATAATACAACTTATATTGATTGTAGAGGAGCATCGAAATTAATTTATTATAATGTGACAAGTAACAGAAATACAGAGGAAATATATATTCTGATTCCTTTATGTTAATAAAATATTTCAATTTGATTCAATCAAGATAATAATTCATTAATAAAAAAAATATTACTCCCTAGGGAGGGGTCCAAATTCAAATCACGTTTCTCCCTAATGTATAAAAAACACTTTAAGAAACGAAATAGTTTTAGTACTAATAGTTGGTTTTTGCCTCAACTCGAAGCAAAGTTTTTAATTCAAGAGATAAATTGTACATTTTTCTTGAATTTTTTAAAAAATTTGTAATAATAGTGGCACAGTCAGCACCATGTGTGTAGGTTTATAAGATTTAATTTTTATTTTATTTTATTTTAATGAGGACTTGTCAAACTCATGTGTATTTAGGCAGTCAACAAGTCAACACAAAGACTCGGTAAAAAGAAAAGGAAAGTCCGTTTTTACTATTATTTTTACTGTCTCCTATTCACTATTTGGAGAGACTTATGATTAGCGATTTAATTGTTTAAAAAAAAAGGAAAAGAAAACTGGTTATTTAATTGCACGTAATAAGAAAAAAGAAAAATGAAATGAAAGTCGAATTGCCAACAAAAAGATTCATTAAGGTGTATTTGAATAGGATTTTGATTTTTTTTTTATTTTTTAATATTTTTAAATTGTGTAGAAATAAAATTGTTTGTGAAGAAAATATAAATTCTAAAATTGAAACTTGAATTTGTGATGGTGGTCAATGACATCCAAAGGAGAATTAGAAATTTCGCTTCCAAAATTCATTAATATTACACCCCTATTACTACTACTACAAGAGAAATGTCATTTACCGCAGTTGGGTACCTATGAAACTTATTTCGTAGGTAAATTCATCACCTCAGCAAAAAATGAATGTACTATATGTTAGGGTAAATTGGGTTTTTGACCACTTTATCTGGTTTTTTAAAATTAATGTTAAAATATGTATGTTTCATTTTTTTCTTATTTTATGTATATCGCATATGCTATATGAGAAATGCTCAATATCGTATGTGGCATATGCGACATCTTTAATCCCCTTCTAATCACTTTTAAAAATATGACTTGGACTGATGTCGTAGTGAGCTGGACATATCGCATTCGTTGTATGCGATATTCTTAACACATTGCATATCTTGTTTGTGATATTCTTAAGGATATTACATATACTGTATGCGATATCCTGAATCATAAAGGTAAAAAAAAATCCATAAGCATCCGTTTTGTTTGTAAAAAAGAAAGGGAAGGAAGGGCGGTAGAGAACGGCGGCAAAGAGGTTTTGTAGCTTGGAGAAAGAAGAGGAGATAAACGAAGAGGAGGAGAGAGGAAGAAGACAGTCAGTGGCTCGAGCGGAGGAAGAAGAGAAGAAGAGAGAGGAAGAAGACAGTGGCGCGGCAGCGACATACATCTTCAGTGGCAAGCGGTGGCAGAGCACTTCAGCGGCTGCAGGTATAAAATTAAATTAAATTTTATTGTTTGATATTTAGGGTTCGAATTATTTTACTTTGTTTGATATTTTTTGTTAGAATTATTTTAGTTTGTTAAAATTGATTGCTTTAAGAAATTTAGAGTTAATTAGTATGATCTTTGTATAATTTTAAAGAAATTATTGTATGAAAATGGTTTAGTGATTTATGGTTTGAAAATTTTCTTTTCGGAAATTTATTTTAGTTTGAAATATTTGATTGGTTTGAAAAATTTGGAGTAAATGGGTATGAAATTTGTGTAATTTTTGAAGTAAACTTTTGGTATGAAAATGGTTTGGTGATTTAGGGTTTGAAAATTTTTATTCTTGGGAATTTGTTGGAATTTATTAGAATTAATTTTAATTTGAAAATTTTGATTGATTTTAGAAATGGTTAGAATTAGTGTGAAATTGGTGTTAGTTGATGTAGTGATTTAAAATTTATTTCAACTTCTTGACAAGTTTATGGACATTAAAGTTAAATTAAGATTACACACAGTTGTGAAGTACAATAACAAAAATGACATTTACAATGTGAAATTTGGTGTAAGGGGCGATGGTCAAGGTGACTACACTTACACTTTGTACATGCAATCAAATTCTTGACTTGCAGGAAATGGCAGGTTTACACATTGCCATGTTATATGCGTTTGCAGTTTGTAAAGAAAATGAAATACCACTACATGGTCTCGTGCCAGTTATATTTTGGTGGGAAATTTATTTAAGCGCCTACGAATCTAGCTTTTAACCAGTTGTGCATGAGAATCTTTATAAACTGGCACCTTTCAACTTCCTAATTAGAATGTGTAATTTGTCCCATCCCTAACTAAGTAGAATGTGTAATTTTCTTTTCTCTTTAAAAGTGATGTAATATTTGTGTTCTTATATTAATGATATTTTTCTTTTAAAAATCCTAATACTTACTTCTTAATTATATTCTTTTATAATTTTAAAAGGGGGTCGATAAATCTAACTCGGGAATATGAATGTATAGCGCGAAAAAAATCAGTATTTTCCCTCATCTTCCCTACTCTTTCTCTCTCTACACAATTTCTCTCTAACTTCTCTCTACTCATTCTCCACTCTAAAACTAAAATCTTTAACATTAAACTTGTATTGGAGGTACATATAGATCATTATAAAGAATTTGTAGAAGAAAATATCAACTTAGATGTAAGAAAAGTTGAAATAAATTTTTTTTTTCAAAACTGGACTCAGATCGCCTGGTCGGGCGACCCGGACATGAGCGAATCGCCCAGATGGGCGACCAGCACATGTTCGGGTCGTCGGCTCGGGCGACCGGCTCACGTCCGAGTTGTCAGTCCAGGCGACCCGAACCCTTTTTTCTTTTTAGAAAGAAAGAATTTTTGTAAGTATTTGGAAAACTTGAAACATGAATAACTCTGCGATCGGAGGTCCGTTTCACGCGTATGACCACGCGTTTTGATGATTCTCGTAAAGATAAACGCAATGGCATTGTTGAAAAAGTGATCCAGATGAGTTTCGGGCCAAAAAATTTGCGCGCAAAAAGAATTCTAATATTTACCAACTTCAATCATTTGAATTTTTAATTAGAGCAAAAAAAAGACTGCTCCTCTATTTAATTTTCAAATTGGTGCCGTATTTTTTTAGTTAATAAGAGAGAAAGTATTAGAAAATTACAAAAACGTAAATTAAAACGAAAATAAGACATTTTTGTGGAAACGGTTGGCGGTAACTGCAGTTTCCGGTGCGTAGACCTCGAAAAAATACACGAAATGCCCACAAGAATCGCCTCAATCGGACGTCCGAGCACAAAGTTATGTCCCGTCAAAGTTTTCGACTATACGGGACAATTTTTTTGCTTTGAAACGCGTCCGGATCACTTTTTTAACGATGCCGTTGCGTTTATCTTTACAAGAACCATCAAAATGAGTAGTCATACGCGTGAAACGGACCTCCAATCACATAGTTATTCATGTTTCAAAATTTTCAAATACCGACAAAAATTCTTTCTTCCTTAAAAAAAAAAAAAAAAAAGAAGAAGGGGCTCGGGTCGCCCGGACCGGCGATCCGGACGTGAGCCGGTCGCTCGGGCCGGTGACCTGGACATGTGCTGGTCGCCCATCTGGGCGATCCGCACATGTCCGCGTCGCCCGTTCGGGCAATCCGAGCCTAGTTTTGAAAAACAAGTTATTTCAACTTTTCTTACATCTAAATTGATATTTTCTTCTACAAATTCTTCATAATGATCTATATCTACCTCCAATTCAAGTTTAATGTTAAAGATTTTAGTTTTAGAGTGGAGAAGGAGTATAGAGAAGTTAGAGAGAAATTGTGTAGAGAGAGAAAGAGTAGGGAAGATGAGGGAAAATAATGATTTTTTTCACGCTATACATTCATATTTCTGAGTTAGATTTATCGACCCCCTTTTAAAATACTTAACAAAAACATATACTTTTTCACAAAAGGATAAGATAACCAAATAAAAAAAAACACACAAACAGAAACAAACATAAATAATTTATCTTCTTTTTCAAGTTAAAAAAAAAAAATCAAAGTCAATTTTATAATGTTTAAATACCAAAAAAGACACATAAACTAAGAAAAAACATATTCAAAATAGCTTATCTTCACAAAATAAGAAAAAGAAAAATAACAATTTTGTTCTTTCATTTTAAGTATGGCGGGAAAAAATCAATAAGAATATCGCATATAGCATATGCGTATCCTTGTATATATCGCGTATGCTGTATGCAAACATGTCGTGTCAGCTAAATTACATTTAAGAAAATAATTAGAGATATCGCATATCTATATGCAATATGCATAAAATAGGAAAAAAATAACATGCATATTTTAGTAATAAATTTTTAAAATTCCTTCAAAGTTGTCAAAAACCCTCACAAGTTGTGAGTTGTGAATGTTGGTAGTCTATAAATTGCGCTTTCAACCTGTAAGATTTTGAGGGGAGTAATTAGCAAATTTGGTCATATAACTATTTATTTGATTTTAACTTCGTTTTATATCTTTTATTTTATTTTTTAATTCAATAACTATTTATTCTGCGTGCATTTAGTCCTATATCTTTATTTACTAATTTGTATTTAATAACTATTTATTTTTATATTTTATATCTAAAATATTATTAGATAAATTTCAACTCGATCCAAATTTACAGAATCAAATTTACCAATTACTCTCATTGCGCACATTTAAAACATAATTAGAGCGCTACTTATGATGTACACTAGCTCACCCACCCCACCATACTTATTCACATAGTAATCCTATAAAGGGCAGTAAGATTTTGAGTTGGTTGAGGAAACAATAAATAACAAGAAGAGCCTTATTATGGCCACCCACTCCATTGCATGCATAATTTGCATTATTATTATTATTCTTCATCATCTCATCAGTGCCAACGGAGCCGCCCGGTCAGAGAGAGAGAGAGAGAGAGAGAGAGAGAGCACATTCACATTTTCCCTTTCATTGTTTTATCCGTACACTTCAACACAAAGAGCTTGCTTTCAATCCGCAACTCAAGCTTGGTTTTTTTCTTTCTTTACACTATTTTTTAAATTTGACAATTAAAGTAGCTTACTTTTTTTATCCTTATTGTAGCCATATTGTGCGTTATCATTATTAATAACGTACAACTATTATACGTTATCAACTAATTATAATTTGTGCCAGTAATCCATCAATGTGACGGATAATGCACCACCATTTTGTGTTATAACCCAGCAATAACACATAGTAGTTGTGCGTTATCTGTCACGTCAGTTATTTTTTTATTTTTAAAAATTTTTTTTAAAAACTAAAAATTTCTTTACACTTTTTTCAAAACTGATAGTTGTATAATTTATTTAAACAGACTATGTATATAATATTTAACTTATTTTAAACGTATTTGTTATGATAATATTTATAATCGTTTTCTTGGAAAATACATAACTTTTAACCATTTCATGAAAAGTTATCTGAATAAGTAATAATAAAGATATTGTAAAAATTTAGAGCAATGAAGTAGTAATTAAAAGAAATTGAAAGAAAATTTTCATTAATAAAAACCTGTTTTATTACAATAATTTCAAGAAAACAAACTTATACATTGGTTGGTCCGGGGTTATTACAATTTTTTTTATTATATTCCGGCATGCGAAATCTGTCACATTTGCCATAACCGTGGTGCGTTATCACTATAATAGCGCATTCCAGTTATGCGTTATTAGTCAAGATAACGCACAACGATTGTGCGATATCAATCACATATGCACCCACCTCCGCCACGTCATTGCCACGTCAATAAACATGATTAGTGAACGGGTTATGATGGTGATTAAGGATACGCACAGTCATTGTG
The DNA here is from genome assembly GCA_028651295.1 of Catharanthus roseus. Classification (NCBI taxonomy): domain Eukaryota; kingdom Viridiplantae; phylum Streptophyta; class Magnoliopsida; order Gentianales; family Apocynaceae; genus Catharanthus; species Catharanthus roseus. The sequence goes on along the minus strand of JAPQWS010000038.1, from coordinate 5,097,454 downwards.
CGTTTTCAAATTCGATAACGCACAACGACTGTTATGGCCCTAATTGGAAGAAAAAAAAATTTTGAACTATTTTAGTACCTATTTTTCAAAAGGGGTATAAAATCAAGAAAAAATCCTCAAACTCCAACTCAATTATATGGATGGATCTCTATTGAGAATCTCACATCGGTTAATTAAAGGAAATAATTACTTTTTATAAAGATTAAAGAGTCCTTCCCTCTTGAAATACCTTTTGGGGTGAGTTAGGCTCAAGTCCATATTCTAACGATCTCCCATCTCACCAAATGGTTTATAGGAAGAAGATTATAGCTATGTTAACTTGTGTTTTTAGCTATAAGGGCTAAGCCAAGTATTCAAAGGCAAAACTTCAGACATTTTTTTCTTTCTTTCTTTACTACCAATGTATTTTATATAAGAACAAGAATTGCCACAACTTAATGCTAAAATATCCCTTAAAGTTATAAGTTAGAACTATTTTAGTTTAAAAATTAAAAAAATGTGCAATTAACTCCTAAATAGTTAGCTAATCATTCATTTATTTTTTATCTAATTTACATTACTAAAAATGCCCTTGAATATAACATCTGAATTTTTATTGTCCCTACCAAAAAATATTACACAAAAAATCATAATAATTCTTACGTCATTAATAAACTCTGCATTTTACTTTTTTTTTAATAAACAAAGAGTGCGCATTACTATTTGACAAATATTTTGATAAGAAAAAGAAAGATGATCAATTTTTAATTTGAGCAAAGTAGAAGAACGAAACATTATAATTTAACTCTTGCTAATAATTAAATGTAAACCTTTCTTGATCAATCAAGAATTTGTAAGTGTTTCAAATTTGATTTCTTTAATCTCCTTAATAAATAGAGAAAGAAAAAAGGAGAGAGAGTTTTAGATTCTTTTCCATCTTCCATCTCAATTGTAAGACTATTTTTGATGGTATAATTTTAGTCAAAACTAAGTTAACAGTTATTGACTGTTTAGGGAGTTAAATGAATATTTTTTAATTTTTAGATTAAAATAGTTATAACTTAAAATTTTAAGGGGTATTTTCACATTAACCCTAAAAGCAACTAGGTAGGTAAAGAGATGGGAATAAAAAAAAAACTTGTAATAAATAGAAAAAAGTGATGTAAATCTTTGGTGGCACATCTTGTATTATTAGAAAAAAAAAAAAATAGAGAAATGGAGAATGACTAGAGATACTAGCTAGATATTTGGAGGGAATCAATGGAAACACCAAATGATATGAAGGAAGCAAATCAGAAGGGGAAACTGGAAGTGATTGACAAGTCTTTTTATGGTACTCAAATATCTTTCCATACTCAATTCTCTAAATTTTGGGATATGAAGGAAGAAAAAGGTAGTATATATATATAAATATTATATGAGTTTATTTAATACATAACTTTAGAATATGTATTATCATGAATTTACTTTTTAATATAAATTTCTATATATAATAATTTTATTCATATATGAAATATTTTATTTACATTAATTCATACATATTGGATAGATTATATATGATATTTTTAATGTATACTTTTATGATACACGTTAATAATAAAATATTCTTATATATAATAAAATTTAAAAAAATTTATATGTTAAATTAGAGAGTAAATCCAGTTTAAGCTATGATCTATCTGACACGTAAATATTATTATGTGTAAGTTGAGTTGAGCTATAGGACCAGAGAGCACTCACCTTCCTCACCCCACGTTAAAGAGGGAGCAAGAAAGCTGAATGTCAGTGTGGCGTGCGTTTCTTAGCAAATTAATGTCTTTAAACTTATTCAGTTATTATCTCCATTTTCCCAAGTAAAAAATCAAAGAGCATAAAAACAGAAGCAGATTGAAGAAAATCTGGGGAAGAATTAGAATTTAGAAGAGAATATAAATTATATTATTTCAAGAAAACAAATTTGGATATTGGGTTTTGCTCTGTTCTAATTTGTCTTTGTAAAGAAAAAGAAAAAGGGTAGTTCTGATAAGAAAAAAGTTGTCATTGCTAATTCTAGCAAAACTGGGTAGGCACCAAAGAGCAATCTTTTTGGGTAATTTTGTTTTGTTTTGTATCATTTTCTTGATGGGTACATTAACTCTGTGACTTCAGTCCTTGCTTTGTTGGTTTTTGTGCAAATTGTTGTTACTTTCATAAGGCTTTTACATGTGGGTTTGCACTTATTCTTATATTCCTACTGTCTGGTTCTTCCAAATAAAGACTTCTTGAATGTTGATTTTGCATTGTGGTCTTCTTAAGGGTTCTTCAACAACTGTTCATCTTTCTCCTTTCTTTATGGTTTGTATATGTGTTTCTTGAGATGAAATTGCTCTATTTTAGTTAATTTTTCTTGTGTTTCTAGTGAGCCTTGGATTCTGTTGGTCTTTACATGGAGAGTGGTTTTTGGGTTATGTCTTTTGAATACAACAACGTGTAATCTTGAATGCAGATTTCCAACTAGACTTGATTTTGATTTTTACATATTAGCATTCAAATTTCAACACATGATGAGTCATCATGAACATGGCATCCTCATTAATCTGTAATCTCCAAGATGATTCTCTTAGAAATTTCTGAGATTTTCTTGATTGCTGACGCTTGATTTTCCTTACACAAATACTGTGAAACAAAAAAAAACTAGAGAGAGATGCTTCTTGTCTACAGTTTGGTCGTTTTTTTCAACTGATACCAAGATGCTGTTTTCCGTTGCAGGTTCGCCGAACTCCAGCTGAAACAAAAAAAAAAAAACATATAATAATACTTCTCTAGATTGATTTCTTGATTTGTTTATAGGGTTTGGAACTTGAAATTTTTAAGAGCATTTGTGGGTCTTCCAACTGATGATGAATCTTTAAGTTTTGTACTAGAAAAAGATTTATAATACTATTATAAGAGAGAAAAGAAAAAAAGAAAAACAGAAATCAGAGAAAGAAAGATAAAAGAAATGTTTAGAGAAATTGGAGTCAGATTGGTGGGTAGTGGGGGTGGGGGGGATTAAGTGTCTCTGGGTTTTGAGAATAATTAAGTGTTGAGAATCTGTTGGTTATGTCTCCTGAGAAGACTGGGTGCGTCCGGGGTCCGTGGGCTTTGCCGCCGACCAAGGAAACAATTTCTTCTCTCTGGCTCTCTTCCCATTCAAGTCACCCACTTCTTTAAAGAAAAGATCAGTTTTTTAACCCAACGCTTCTTTTCTCTCTCAATTTCTTCTCTCCTGCCTAGATTCGGTCATATATCCTTTGTTTTTCCTCTCTTGGAGATCCTAATTGCTAATTGTTACCTTCCTCTTCAAGTTCAGAAATTTGGTCCCCACGCTTGAAATCCCTTTTATTTCCATTTCTGGGATTTTCTTCCTCGTGTTTGGTAACTGGGGATGACCTGAGGAGGTATATACGAGGTGGTTCTTTCTTTCTTACTGTGAAGTAGAAGAGAAGAAATAGTCTTGAAGAATCAGAGAAGAAGCAGATCCTTTTTTTTTTTTTGGGTTTTTTTTTCAGTTGGAGCAATGAAGTTTATGAAACTTGGATCCAAGCCCGATACATTTCAGACTGAGGGCAATAGTATCAGGTGAGATCTTCTTCTGGTCTTTCATAGTTTGAAATGAAAATTTACCCATTTCTCATTGATCTCCAACCTCTAGTTTTGTGGCTTAACTTTTATTCAGTGGCAATATTTGTTTATTTTGTGGGGTTTTGGTACTTTTGTTAGGTTAGGAATTTATATAATCTCCAGAAAGTTACTGAAGTTACTGTTCCTCTAACCTTCCTTTTGAAGATATACAGTGTTTATTACAGTTTAGGTTCAAGAACAAATGCTGTTTGATTTTCTGTTTATTTATTCTGGCTCTTTTTTTTTGGTGCCCCTAGTCCTTTCCTTTTTTTTCCTTTTTTCTTTGATTTTGAAAATGACGTTCTTGTGGATTCTGTTCTCTCTTGTTTTTAAAATAATTAAGTTCAGTGGGGTCTCTGAAAGAGTTGCAATCTGACTATTCCATGGCCCTCATCAATCCCTCCCAACAAGGGAAAGACACCAGTATAATGATCTTGAGAGCTAGAGTGCCAGTTCCAGATAAACTGTAAAAATCTGCTGCTAATCTGTTCAAGTTGAGCCATGATAGCTGTAGTTAAGTTCTTGAATATGTCTTCACATCTCTGAGCTAGATTTGTGCAGTACTTTTTCTTCACATCTTCTGAATTATCCCTGCCCATGGAAAGATTTAAGTGGGACGACTAAACTTTGGGTTTTTGTATTCTAATTTTTAGAACCCTTACATCTCCCTCTGAAAATATTTGCAAATTCTTGAGTATAGTGGTGAGATCAGGATTTTGAGATATCATAGTGGCCATTGGTGGTCATTTGATATTGTCTTTGATAAGGTTCTGGAGTTCGTTTCAATAAAAGGTGTATATAAAGATCTATCTTCTACCTCTTCTAATCCTTCTTTCCTATCTGCTTGGGATATTAGCCTGCCCAAATGTCACCTTACAAATTCAAGAAATTAATAGATAAGAACTACTTTATGTAAGTGGACAGAGACAATATTCTGCCAAATTAGGAAACATATTCTTCCTAAGCAAGGTGGTTGGCTAGGCATTAGCAAGATCGGGCAAGGATATGCTATTCTTGCAAGTGAGGAACTAAATGAACTCATCTGGTATTTGGTGCTATAGATGCATCATCATGTCACAGAATCTGCAATTGCAGGGGAAGAATAAGAATGGTGATTAATTAAAAGATCATGATATTCATTTGGAAGAATGACTTAAAATAAAAGTCGATTGGTGTGACTTTTGCATACTCTTTTTGTTGGGACAGAATATGATGGTCATCGTTTCTACTATGCTCTATCCGGAAAATCTCCTTGACCAAATTTGAAAAATGAAAGGAAGCGCCGAACTCGTGTAGATGTTCTGGGTGGGGGAATGTGGTTGAGATTCTTTTATTGAGTAGCATCATGAGTGAAATTCCTGGACAAGTTCTCGAACTGTGCTGGCATTTTGATTCTAACTAACAAGAATAAGCTGGTTTCTCATTTGCTGTATATTTATGGGACATCGTCTTTCTCAGCTGAAATACTTGCTGGTTAATAGTGTCTTTTTGACTGGTCTAATATCATACCTTGCAGTTTTAGTGTTCCTTTTTTGCTACTTCCTATCACAGAATAATATTTCATTGTAAATTTAATTTGTGTTTGCAGATATGTAGCTTCTGAATTGGCCACTGATATTGTTGTTAACGTTGGGGATGTTAAGTTCTACCTGCACAAGGTATGATGATCTGTTATGGATGTTAATTTACTGGAACAGGTTCAAAAGTTGAAATGCACTAAGAAGTGTTGCCTAGACATAAACCTTTCATATTTTATCTTGTAGTACTTATAGTATGAGTATAAACTGGTTCTGCAGTTTCCTCTGCTGTCGAAGAGCTCCCATCTTCAGAAATTGGTTGCAAGTACAAGTGAAGGAAGTGATGAAATCCACATTTCTGACATCCCGGGCGGTCCAACTGCCTTTGAAATATGTGCCAAGTTTTGTTACGGCATGACTGTTACGTTAAATGCTTATAATGTTGTTGCCGCAAGATGTGCAGCAGAGTACCTTGAAATGCATGAGAGTGTTGAGAAGGGGAACCTCATATACAAGGTTGATGTTTTCCTCAACTCTAGCATTTTCCGTAGCTGGAAGGATTCCATTATAGTTCTTCAAACTACAAAAGCTTTACTACCTTTGTCTGAGGAACTCAAGTTGGTTAGCCACTGTGTTGATGCAATAGCTTCCCGGGCTTCTGTTGATGTTTCCAAGGTGGATTGGTCCTATACCTATAACAGAAAAAAGCTCCCGGAGGAAAATGGCAATGATCCCAACTGGAATGGCATCAGGAACCGGGCAGTACCAAAGGATTGGTGGGTGGAGGACCTGTGTGAGCTAGAAATAGATTTGTATAAGCGGGTTCTTGGTAGCATAAACAACAAAGGGATCATTTCTAGCGAAGTAATTGGGGAAGCTCTGAAAGCTTATGCTTCAAGAAGGCTGCCAGGTTTTGGGAAAGGCAGCATTCAATGCAACGATGATTCCAAGGCCAAGAAAATATTGGATACAGTTGTGTGGCTTTTGCCTGCAGAAAGAGGTAGTGTCTCTACTAGTTTCTTGCTTAAGTTATTAAAAGCATCCATTGCCGTAGATTTAGGAGAAGCAACAAAGAGGGAACTCGTGAAAAGAATAGGTCAGCAACTGGAGGAGGCATCTGTTAGTGATCTCCTGATTCCATCCCAAAATGGGGAAACAGCCATGTATGATGTATGTGTAGTCCAGAAAATACTTGAGGAATTCATGATGCAAGATCAGAATGTTGTAACTGAATTGGAAGTTGGAGATGAGATTCAGCAGGAGGCAATTAGAAAGCCAGCTGGGATTTTGTCTGAAGCTTCAAAGCTTATGGTTGCGAAGCTTGTTGATGGTTACCTTGCTGAAATTGCAAAAGATCCTCATCTGCCTTTATCGCTTTTTGTTGAACTTGCTGAGATGGTCTCAAGTTTCAATCGGCCTGCTCATGATGGTCTTTATCGCGCAATTGACATGTATCTAAAGGTAAGATCATTATCTCTCTTATTCAGCAAAAAGGTCATTCTCTCTCTTTCATGCATAAAGTCATTTTGCTTGAGACATTGTTTCAACCGGCCATATTCATGATTTTTAATAACTGGTTATGGTGCAGGTGCATCCTAACATCAGCAAGAGCGAGAGGAAAAGAATTTGCAGGCTAATGGACTGCAAGAAACTCTCGGTGGATGCGTGCATGCACGCAGTGCAGAATGAGCGGCTTCCCCTGCGTGTGGTTGTACAAGTGCTCTTCTTTGAGCAAGTGAGGGCAGCTGCATCATCCGGCAGCAGCACTCCTGATCTTCCAAAAGCTCTTAGAGACCTTAACAGTGCATCTCACGGGAGTTCAAGATCAGCCACAACTAATACAGAAGAAGAATGGGATGCTGTAGCCTCAGCGGAAGAGCTAAGGGCTCTGAAAGGAGAGCTGGCCGCGTTAAGATTGGGAAATGGAGGAGGAAATAGCGAAAGAAACAATGGAGAATACATCAGAAGCAACGGTGATAAGGCTGCCGTTAGTAGAATGAAAGGTTTGATGATGTCAAAGAAAATATTCTCAAAAATCTGGTCTAGCAAAGGAGGGGGACAAGGCGAAAACAGTGGGTCGGATTCATCAGAAAGTCTTGGTTCTACTAATCTTGAAGAAGCAAAATCAACACCTTCAAGAAGGGGAAGGCACTCTGTTTCTTAGAATCAGAACATATATATATATATATATATATTCTCTTCATTGGCAGCCAAAAATGAATGATGAATGAAGCACATAGTAGTCTGGTTCTTGAAACAAAGTAAAATTTGGAGGAGAATCAGAAGTGGGGATGCATCTTGACAGAGTAGAAAATAGCAGCAGCAGGTGGGAAATCTTCAGTTTAGAGGCAAATTCTGGTGAAAAAACACAACTGACTAATTTATTAGTTACTCAAGGGTTGGTACTAGTTGACTAATTTTAGTTACTAGTAAACATAATAGATAAGAAACAAATTATGTATTATTATTATTGTTAATTGGCCGGACTTCATCACTCAGTATGTAAACCTTTTTAAAGCCATATTTGTGCATTTGATAGCAGTGGGAATCCAAGCAACTTCAAGAACCTTAATTCTGCTGTTTTTTCTGCCCCTACTAATTCAGACTGGTATGAGTTGAGTCTGCAAAGTTTAATTTTTAAGTAGGCAGTTTTTTAATACTCTCTAGTATATTATTTAATATAGTAACTAATTTTCAACACAAGTAAGCATGTGATTATTTCAACTCTACAGTGCTACTCACCATTCTTTAATATATCTTTTATTGTTTATTATATTTTTCTTTTGTAATCAATAGATTTTCTTAGGATTAATCTTTTTATTAAATAAATTTTATTAATAGGAATATTACAAAATAACTGTTGCAAAGATAGGGTATTATATGATTTGACTGCTTTATAGCACGACGAAGATGATGTTGTATTAGAAGATTCAAGGTGCTTATTTTTTACATATTTAAGAAAAAATATATACTTAGATAAAGAACTAAATATTTTTATTATTCTATTTACTTTTAGATTGTCAAATAAATAAGAAAATTATTTAAAAGAAGAAACACTTAAGCCCAATGTAAACTAAACATGTACATATCCTTGAATGGGCTCCCTATTTGGATGGGCCCGGACTTATCTTTTTTTTTTTTTTTGCTAAATGGGCCTCGACTTATTAAACCCAAACTCTAGCCAGCTAGAAATTCTTTTCCCTATTAAAATTCTTGATACCCTATTATTTCCAATGCAATCGTCCCCATAACAAAAACACCTTATATTTTTAGTTTAATATCAATTGAGTAGCTAAACTTTTAATTTTTACAATCAATTATCTAAATTTAGAATCTCGCCAAATACAAATAACGGCTTAACAATAATTGAATTCGATTGTTAAAAATTAAAAGTTTATTTTGTGGACAAAACCTTAATTTGGTTTCTTAATTATTAAAATTAACTATTACAATTGACTAAAAATAGAGAAGTGGTTTTAGAATTAAGGTGGGTTTTTAATGACAAAGTCCCATCCCATATGCAGATGCAGAGAACCAAACAAACATAAACCAAGAAAGCTTTATTAAGACAAAGAAAGCTTAGAAGTAATCGCCGGCCGCGCGTTTTAGGGAGCTCCACTTTTACCACTCATCAACATGGGTTGCATCTCCCCAAAGCTTTCACTTTTCTAGAAGAATTACCACAGATTTTTTGTTTTCAAAACAAACAAAATTAATTCCATAATGTGATCATATGTCTTTCTCATCGCCTCGCCCCAGTGAAGATTTAAATTTTCTTTATGCTAATATATAATACTTTAATCTTACGAGTAAAATCTTTACAAGCTGAATTCAAATTACATATTTTAATAAGTGATGGCTCTGGCATAGATGTATCCAACAAAGGAAACAAAAATTGGGGGGGCAAAACAAATCTTTCTTAGATCTAGTCATGATGTGGCGCGGAAACAAGATATTGATGAGTTGGATTAATCGAGTTTAATTGGTGATAATATATGAAAGACACAAAAAGAATGCTTACAAATTCTTTTTGTAATTTGTAATAATAACAAAACCAAAGAAAAAAAAAAAAAGAAGAATAAGACGAGAGAAGTTTGTGGTGATGGATGAGCACAATGAATTGGGGACAAGTCTTTCATCTGTCAATGTGCATATCGTTCCTTCGTTGATATCGAAGAAATAACATTGGAACTATTTTGACTTGACTTGAGCGATTCATTTGATGACATTAAGGATCATGTAAAATTCTTATCCATTCTAATTGTGTAATGTTGTGAATCCTTTATATGTCTCTCTTATCCCTATTAAATGAATTCTTCTTTTAGAGTTTATTTGTTCGAGGGTTTATGGTTATTTACAACATTATTATAACAGCACGTTTGGTTGGAATATATGGAAGGATCCTTTATTACTCAAAAAAATTTTCTCCTTCAAAATGGAATGTAATCCTAGTGTTTGGAATAAAAAAATATAATCAGATGATGATTTATTTTTTTCATTTTGAAAAATTATTATTTTATGTCAAAATGGAATGAAATTATGAGATTGAAAAATCAAACATTTTATTAAAATATAAATATTCGTATATAAGATTGAAAATAATCGTAAAACATCTCATTTTAAAGATCAAAATAAAAGAAATTAAGTATGGTACGTAGAAATTAAAACAACTACAAAATTATCACTTTCACCCATTCAACTTTTTCGTTGTCATCAATAGTGAGCATAATATATGCAATATATTGAGAATATAGTAGTCAAATATTTTTTAAACACTTCTCATGAAAATGCCTTTCATAATTTTTAGTGTAAAAAAATCTTTCCAACTTCTTGAAATGAGTTTTTTCGCGGAAAGACTATTCTTGCTTCCAATTTAAATACCAAACACTAGAAGGAAAGGGAAGTTGGAAAAATGATTCCACTCCACCCCATTCCCGTATACCAAATATAGTGTAAAAGTATAAAAAGAGTATTGTGAAGAAAGTATATTAGACTATATATCATGGTCAAAATCTCACTCAAAATCGTTCAATGTATCTTGTAATACACAATCTATTATATTCATTTTGCATGGATTTTCTGGTCAGATGGTCTAAGTATACCTTTTAATACACTTTCTCTATGACTTTTTATTAATAAAAGTCTATCTATGTGCTCTTAGGGTGTAGATAAAACATACAACATATTACATTATATGATAGTGTAAATGTAATAAATCTTATAAAATCTAGAAACTTAGTGAAAATTATTAAGTTTTAAAAAATTTATATCTTAAATCGAAAAGCTAATCTACATTGGATTACATTAGTATATGCCTGATGGTATATATTAAATAAAATCTATTAATAAATTTTATAAAGTAAAAAATAATTAAAAAAAAAAAAGAGATTCAGAAGGACTTTTTGCCTCTAGCCGGCGGATTCTTTTTTTTTTTTCTTTTTTTAACTTTTTCTGAAGATTTTCATTGGATCAGATGTTATCCCATTGACGACTGCTTTTTCATTCTCTGAGGGCAAATTTACTAAACCCTAAACCCTAAACTCTAACTTTGAGGGCAAATTTACTAAAATAAAATGTACAATAGAATATATTAAAAGATATATGAAAGTTTTCAGTAAAATACTTTATAGATATTTTTATTATTTTTTGTCCGTGAACCGTGAAAGGCCAAAAAACTATAAACATCATATGCCTAAATATCACTAAGCTAATATCTAGGAGATTTGCAGCAAGTAAAATACTACAAGTCAAGAAAGGGTATACAATTTAGCTTTACAAGTTTAGATACCTAGCACACAGGAGATAATCAAGGAAATTAGGTGAAAGTATCCTAAATATCTTAACACTCCACATCAAGTGGAGCATGAAGGTACAAATGTCCAACTTACAAGCCAAAGACCGAAATTGTGATGGATTGAGGGCCTTCATGAGAATATTGGCAGGTTGGAACGTGTTGCGAATATAGGAAGGGGTAATAAGACCAGCTTGAAATGCATTATGAATGAAATGACAATCGATCTCAATTTAGTTTATTAAAAACAGGGTGTGCAGCAATACAGAGAGTAGCCTGACTGTCGCAATGAAGTGGAATGGAGCGGTGCACGAGAACAGAAAGATCAATGAGGAATCGGGGAAGCTATTTGAGTTCACACAGAGTCATAGCCATAGCACAATACTCAGCTTCGGTAGAGGAGCTGGAAACGGTATGTTGTTTTCGGTGACGGGTCGTTTGGTAATGGCACAACTAACCCAGTTAGAATCACAATATGCGATCATCTACAAAGGAGCATCAGCTCGAAGAAGAATCCTTGGCTCGAAGTGCCATTAAGAAAATGGACCACTCAAAGGGCGGCGTCCCAATGTTTCTTGCAAGGACGTTGCATAAATTGAGCCAAAGTATGTACAGTATAGGCAAGATCTAGTCTAGTAATAATCAAGTAAATCAACTTGCCTATGAGACGACAATAACGGTCCCGATGAGCAAAAAGATTTCCAATAACTTAACCAAATTGTGATTTGGATCCAACGGGGTAGAAATAGGCTTAGACCCTCGACAAACCAGTGTCAGAAATAATTTCTAAGTTCCGCCAACTAAGATAAATGCCCTCTTTACTGCTGGCAATTTCAATGCACAAAGAATATTTGAGAGGTCCCAAATCTTTCATATGAAATCAAGAGGGCAATAGGATTTAAATTTAGTAACAGAAGCAACATTATTGCTAGAAATCAATAGATCATCACTGTAAATCAAAATGCAAATGAAAATATCAATTTTCTTGTAAGTAAATAAGGGGTAGTCAACATAAGATTGTACAAACCCACACTAGCAAAGAGCAGCGGTGAATTTTGAAAACCAATACCGAGGAGCTTGACGAAGTCCGTATAACGACTTATTCAGACGACATACTTCATCAGTACCAGAAGACTGGAAACCAGGTGAAAGATGCATGTAGATTGCACAAGTGGACTGGACGCATGTTCTGGTTAAGCAATATGCACGAGCCCAGTTGGTGGAGTGCCGACTGGACTGGAAGAAGCTGGCGAAATGACGGAAAGAGGACAATCAACCTGGGTCGGCCCAAGTGATGAGGGAGTGGCTACGGACCAGACCTAGATGCACTCCTTCTTGCTACGGGCTGATCCAAAGAGGAACGAAGCCCAACAATGACCCAATTATTTTCTCCAAAATTATGGTCCAATAGAGGCGGAGGAACTAGTTTGGCAGCAGCTAAAAATATAAAATCATTTTCAATAAAGACAGCATTTCGAGAAGTAAAAAATTCATGTGTGCTTAAATAAAACCTTTCTTTCCATATGGATACCCTATGAAAGCACACTTATGAAATTTATCCTTAAAACCATTATCATGGACATATGCTAAACAACCAAAAGTTTTAATATAAGAATAAAAGGGTGACTTAGCATACCAAGATTCAAATAGGGTCTTGCCATTTAACAGAGAGGAAGGAGTATGATTTATTAAATATCCGACAGTAAGAACATATTTCCCCCAAAATTGAATAGGAAGATATGCCTGAAAGAGTAATGACGAGCCACATTGAGAACATGATGGTGTTTTCTTTCTATGCGTCTATTTTGTTGTAGGGTATGAACCATGGACGATTGATGCTAAATTCCGCTTTCCAAAAAATAGGGTTCAAACATATGAATTCAGTTTCTTTATCCGTGCATACAATTTTAACTTGCTTATTAATTGTATACGCACCATAGCAAAAAAAATATTTTAAAGTTTGTGCAATGGCTCTCTTTTCCAAAAGTAAAAATATCCATACACACCTTGAGTAGTCATCTAACACAGTCAAAAAGTACGATGCAACACAAGAGGATAGAATTTTAATAGGGACCCCAAAGGTCATAATGAACCAAATCAAATATTGCACTTACCTTTTTTAAACTCACAGGAAAAGAGTCACGAATCTTCTTAGCACTAAAAAAAATAGAGCAATTGTCCAAAGAATTGGTCTTAAAAGATGAACCCAAAACTGTTTAATCACAAAAGGGTGCCCCACACGATTATGCCACAAAATACTAGAATTATGAACATGTGCAGAAAAGGCAAAACCAATTGTTGCAGGCAACAGACGAAAATAGTATATCCCCTCTCTTTCTTCACCCACTCTAATCGGCATCCCCAAGATACAGTCCTGTAAAAGCAACACATCATCTTTAACAGTGATAGCACATTTCTCTTTACACACATTTGGAAGACCAATTCTATAAGGAGGAGTAGGAGATAAATTACTCAAACATTACTTTCTACCTGTCACATAGTGAGAGTAACCTATATCTAAACTCCACTGATCAGTCATCTTACTAGAGAGCGTGTCAAAATTGGAGGACTTTTGATTGTTGAGAAGATAAAAGAAAGAACTCCATTGTTCTTGTGACAGCCCAGGAATACCCACTGAGGAGGAAGCTGCGGTTATCGGTAAGGTGACAGCAACAGCTAACCCTATTCATTTCTTCGTTGTCCAAATCAGAGAAATTATTTGCAGCAGTGACATTAGTAGTCCATCCAGACGCAGAAGGAGAAGCGTCAAGGACTCCTCTACTGTAGCCGCTATTTCTGGCTCATCCTCAGCCTACATGTCCACGACTACTGCGACTACCACTGTCGGCATCGCGTCCCTGTTCTGACCACTACTCTGGATACCCAATTAACTAGTAACAATTCTTGGCTTCATGTCCTGATTTAAAGCAGCTAGTGCACTGACCTTTGTTCTGTCCAGTTCTAGGAGCAATAAAAGCTACAACTTCATGTCTAATGTCATAGGATTTCATTAAATTCCGATGAGCCTCTTCTTTAATTATTATTCCATAAGTTTTCTTTTATGTTTGGAATGGGTTCCATTTGCAAGACATTTGAACTAAGAGTGCCAAATATTAAATCATCTAAGCCTATAAAAAATTAATGAACTTTATCCTCTTCATGTTGTTTGATTAATTCATTTATCATACCACAGACTACATGCCTGTAACTATTGATAGTGAACCAATTCATCCCAATTTTCTTTAATTTAGCGTAATAGGCAGAAACAGACATACTAGATTGTTTGCAATTTACCAAAACTACTTTAAGTTCATATTTTCTTGGTGTGTTACTGGACATAAATTGCTCCATTAAATCGGCCTACAATTTATCACAATGCTCAACATAAGACATGGTTGTCCTTAAATTGGGTTCGATGGTATTCGAAATCTATGAACCTGGTGTTAATTGTCCATCATTCCTCTTCCTCTTTGGTTCCAGCTTTCAGTTTAGGAATTAAGCCCTCCACGAAACCGAGTTTTGCAAACGCCAAGATGCATTGCTTTCACCCATTCATTGTAATTGTCTTCCTGAAGTTGCACCTACGTGAGAATGAGGTTCGAACTGTCTGAAGAGGCAAGGAAATAAGCATTTTTTTTTATGTTTTCAAGTACTTGACCGTCATCATTGGCGATGTTTGTGGTATTTTCGTCTCTGACATTCATTTTAGAGATGACTCTGATAACATGAAAATTTCTAATGGAAAAATTTTATAGATATTTTTTATTATTTTTTATTCGTAAACCGTGAAAGGCCAAAAAAATATATACAACATATGTCTATCACTAGCTAATATCTAGGAGATTTACGTAAAATAAAATACTACAAGTCACGAAGGAATATACAATTTAATTGTACCAGTTTAGATACCTCACACTCATAAGAAAAGAAAATTAAGTAAAAATATCCTAAATATTTTAATAATATATTAAACAATATTAATTTTAACTTTTCTCTTAATACCATATTAAATTGAGAACTAACAAACAAAACGGGATGAGAGAAATGTGGGGTGCGTTCTCTCTCTCTCTCTCTCTATGTTACATATGTAAACAGCAAACGGCTCTCAAGTGAAGAGGGTTGGAAAAGGGAGTAAATTGGCTCTCCGGGCATTTTAAAACCACATTTGTCCTTCTACTCCCATGGAAGGACAACGCCACATTTTTTTTTTTTTTTTTTGGAATTTTAAATGGAGGATTACTTACTACTCTTAATGGATTATATGTATTTATATTTATTCCATTGATTGTGGAACATGAGCTCAGCACCACCTCTCTTTCTCTCTCTTGATTTTCCCAGGTTCTTTCTTCCTGGGATGATCACGACGACCCTTGCCTTGCCTTGCCTGCTCCCTCCGCGTTTACTTGCCAGTCAACACCACAAGCATTTCTATTTGGATATTGGATTTTATTTTTAAAAAATTAAAATTAAATAAATTTCCTTACATATGCTGAGCTCATGTTTCACTACGGAGTTGTATTGTGTGTGACTGAGGGCAAAAAATCAAGTTCAAAAATATATTTCGTATTTTTCTTTATATCATGAATCCCAGACTTTTTAATAATACTAGTAAGAAGATTCAGATAAAAAAAAAAAAAAGTTACATTAATTAAATTAGTCTTTTGACGGATTTATATTTTAAAAAAGTATTTTAAATTTTGTCATTTATGTTAATTAAATATTTAAATTCTTAAAATAATAATTAAGAGATAATTTTATTTTTTCAGTGATCGAAAATAAGTAATGTTTGTTATACCCTAATAAAATTTAAAAAATTAATTTTATCCTTCCATATGAGGGAAGCTTGTCATCAAAATGGAAGGAAGAAATATAAAAAAATTGTGAAATTATCAAAAAGGTATTCTGACAATAAGCAAAGTTCAGGGTACATTTTTAGTATGAACCTCTTGTCAGAGTATCTTTTTGACAAGTTCTTAAATTTTAGAGGTTAACACTTTTTAATTCTTATAATACTCCTTATCTTTATAGTTGTTTGCAAGCAAAAGAAGGGTTTTTTTAAGACAATAATAGTTTGATCAAGTTTTGGTATATGGTTTTTTAGGATAATTTGGGAAAAGAAGAGGAGAGACACACTATTTTTTTTCTTATGATAGGATTTAGTAATAGTTTGGTATTTTGATGGTTTTGGAAAGAAAATTTTTTTATTATTATTATTATATTTTTTCTTTCCATTTTGATGACCACCTTCCCTCTTATGGAAGGATAAAATTAGCTTTTCAAATTTTATTAAGGCACAACAGCCATTACTCATTTTTTACCAATTTTCGTATCAGTTTATTTTACCTATAAAATAAAATTCAAATATTAAGTATTTAATTGATATAATGAGCAAAATTCAAATTACTTTTTAATATTAACTTTTTTTTTAAATGGGATATTCTCCTTCAAAATGACGTGTGCACTGCATTATTTGTAATAACGTACTAATACATTGTGGCACTTTTTATATAACAGAAAGAATACTTATATAGTTATAAGACGTGTGATTGGAGAATTTTATGTAAAAATCAAAAATAAAATTTTTTTATCAGGTTTTGAAATAAAATTCTTTCTAAATACTCTCTCTGTTTTATCATGTTTCAGACATTATACTGTTTAAAAAAATACAAAATTTTAACTTTTTTTTTATAGACTATAATGTTCTTTAAACTTTTCTCACTCTTCATTATTATTTCTATAATGTTTTAAATTATAAGAGTAAAAGATGTGGATATTTATTTTTAATGATAGAATATATAAAAAATTATTAAATACTGGATTATTTTTACATTTGAATAAGGGAAAAAAATAGATGGAGTTTATTATAAAAAATTAAGAAAAAATATTGATAATTAAACTTAAAAAATAGTTATACATACTTGTGGTGCCTCTGTTTTTGGTGGTCTAAGAATCCAAGTGGTCCAAATAGATATATAATTGGAAAGAAAGAGTAGAAGTGGATGAAGCCAAAAGAAGAATTCTTGTAGAAGAAATAATTAAGCAAATTAATAATGTCAAAAGAGATAGATTTATGGATCCCATTAACCCTCCCTTTGGAATCATTAGAGTATTGAAGTTTTCACAAAATTATGTTTGTACTTACTTTGTGTCTGTGGAATTATCTGTAATTGTGGTCCACCTCAGATGAAGACCACCACTTATTATACCCCCATGATTTGGATGAAGATGCCACCTAATTTAACACCCTCAACCGGTCAAACAAAAAATAGTAATAAGATAGTAATTTAAGTGATATAAGTGTTCTTATAACACAAACAAATAAGTAAAAGATTTTAAGTTTAAATTATATATATTTTTTAATGTATTAAAAAATAATAATTTGAAAGCAACACAATTAACATTTTCTAATTTTAAGTTATATTATTATGACATAGATAGGAGGTTATAGATTTGAACTACATTTTCATTTCCTCCACTAATGCACAAAAAGAAAAGAAGATATTGAAAATATTAGTTTCTAAATTATTTTTTAGTTTTCATTTAGTATTTGATCTTTGTTTTTAATTTTTTTTAGTCTATAAATATTTATTTTTAAAAAATTTTAGTCTTTAATACCAATTTCATGGTGGAATCCAACAATAAAAAAATATGTGAATTTCACTTGACTAATGAGCAATGTCAAAAAAGACATTTCACTTATTCTTCTCACCCATCACTCTATTAAACAAAAGTATAGGGTCTAATTAAATAATTGAAATATTATTAGGGTTCATGCAAAAATTTATCTTGATATGATTTTGAGGAAAAACATGTTTAAACCCCAAGAGTATTTTAGGTATTCAATTAGAGAAATTTTCTCTAAATTTGGAGAAAACTTTTCTCTAAATTAGGAGGAAATTTTCAGGTATTTAAAGAAAATTTCACTTAAACTCCAAAATATTTCAAGTATTCAATTAGATCTCATTATTTTGTTTAATAGAGTAATAGTGAGTTAAGTAAGTTAAATGTTTTTTTTTTAACTTTACTTATGAGTCCTGTAAGACTCACATATTTTTTACTTTACATAAAATTGATAGCGAGGACTAAAATTTTTTTGGAAATAAATATTTTGGGACTAAAAAATAAAAACAAAGATTAAGCACTAAATTCAAACTAAAAATAATTCATAAATTAATATTATCAAATTTTCTTAAAAATAGATAACCTTAAAATAGGTATCATCTCATTGTAGTACATTTTTTACGATAAATTTATTAATAAATTCTATAAATAACAAAAAAAATCTTATAAATATGTTAAAAAATTCTTAAGAAAGAGTATAACAAGAACAAATTAAAAGTTGTGGAAGAAGTTTTAAATTTCTTCTCTTTGGATTGATACTATGATTTCCTTGTACTTGTGGGTTATGCTACAGTACTTGAGAGTGTGATTTTGTGGATACCAATCCTTTTCTAATATTAGTCAATGGATGGTTGATAAGTTATTAAAGAGAACTTGTTATAATATGTATGTATTTGTTCTTTTTTTCTAACTTTTATTATAATGATATGATACTTTTTTTATTATGCCATCTCATCAAAAGAAATTAACAGGTTAACCAGATATATTAAATTACAAAATATATAAAGTAAACTTGTGAATTTTAAAAGTAAAATTAAGTATTATTATTTAATATTCCAATCTTATCATTTTTATCTTTAAGTTTACCAAAACCTTATTGAAATTTATAAAAGTAATAAATTTTTATCTTATTTTTTTGGGTAATCTATTTGACTGGTAATCGATCAACTTCTTTTAATGAAGTGGTATAATCAGAAAGTGTCACATTATTAGATTGAAAATTAAAAAAAAATAAATAAAAACATATTATAACTCCATTGGTTAACATAAAAAAAGAGTTGGTATCCACAAAATCATATTTGGGTACCAAAGCAAATCCAAGTACTTGTTATTTTTAAGTAATTAGGTAGAAAATAGTTTTGAGATCCTGTTTTTTTATTTTTGTAAAACTTGGATTATTTGTATAAATATTTAAAATAAGTTCTGTTAAATTATATAATGAAATTTTTATCTAAATACATGATACATGGTATGTTAGATTATTTGCAGAATTTTAAAAAAGAAACATTCATAAGAAAGCCTTGTTCCAAATACACGTCACTCACATGTTATGTAACCTGACTTGATTCGATGTACAGAGGAATAATAAAATTTATTATATCATAAATTTATTGATAGTTTTCTAAATGCAGGAAATGCTTGATGTAATTCAGCCGGAAAAAAAAAGATCGATTTAATTAATATTGAAGATTCCTGTGGAGACTAGGTAGAGGCTAAGAGTTGGTGGATAAACTCCTATTATCTTTACCTAATTTCAACATATATTCTATATTTATGCATAGCTAAGCTAAGCTAATCCAATGACTTGGGGCTTCTTAATTAAAGGAAGAACCATATAAACTAACTACATATTTAATTAATTAAACACATCCTTAATCCTAAAGCAAGGCATAATAAAGCTATAATGTCATCATTAAAAATCAATGGTGCCTTTCTTATAAGTACTAGAATGCTTTTACTTTTGTTTATTGTGATTATTTGCAATCCTCATTAGTGACTAATTCATATGCAACAAGAGA
Organism: Catharanthus roseus; assembly: GCA_028651295.1. Lineage (NCBI taxonomy): Eukaryota > Viridiplantae > Streptophyta > Magnoliopsida > Gentianales > Apocynaceae > Catharanthus > Catharanthus roseus. Next base: position 5,077,886 of record JAPQWS010000038.1, on the reverse strand, counting down.
TGGATATGGAGAACAGTTTGAAACTGTCTTTGCTTATGTCATCTCATGACTAAGGATACCTAATCACTTTTTCCTTTCAACTTTCAACAATCAACCTTAATTAATGAATGGTGGTTCATAAGTTTGGTAATATTTTTTATACAGTATTTTATTAATAAATTTATCAGATAAAAAATAAATTATAACTGTATTTTTGAAATGTAATGGTAACTTGGAATGGAATGAATTTTACGTAACTCTAATTAAGAAAGGTAATTCCAAATGAATGATTATTTTAAGATAAAGTTGAAAAAGTCTTTCTCATACTAAAAATTAAAAAAAGAGCTTTTTCAAAATGGATGGGAATCATTTAAAAAAATTATGTAAACAATTATTCCCCACATATTATGCTTAATTAATAATTAAGATATATAAGTCTATCACACAACCGTAAGAATAGGAACTGTTTAGAACTACAACTGAAATCATTAAATCCAAATTGTGGAGGGATCCATGTAGCTGTTTGATTTGTATATTCTGTGTTTTCTTTATTTCCATTCTACATAATAGTTATTTTTATGACTATTTTCAAACAAAGAAAATAAATCATTATTTCGTTTTCTCTTTTCCTTCCGGACACTGGAATTGAAAGCGGATTCCAATTCTATTTCGAGTACTGGAAAAGGATTCTTTCTATGTCATTTCACTGTGCCAAACGTATTGTAGAGGATTAAATTTATTATAAAGTAAAATATTATAAAAAATGTTACAAAAGATGTTACACATGATTCGATTCTAATCTGATTTGATCATTAATTGTGATTTTTTAAAAAAGTAAAAATTGAGCCTGATCTATTATGCATCTCCAATAAGTATATGCAATTAGAATAGAAAATGCATTACCACAATTATTGGTCCTTCTAGCTAATAATCCATGCACATTGTGAAGAGTTTATAAGAAATCTTTGTCCAAAAAAGAAAAGATAAATAAAAAATTATGTAATATATATGATAAGCAAATCAAGTATTGGAAGATGGCTTAATCAATTTATATATGTAGTGAAAGATGACTCATAATTTTCTAAATACAACCCATGAGGGAGAAGGGAATCTTGCCCAAAAGTTGCCACGAAATGAGAAGATCTTTACATGTTCTTCAAAGGACATTCATAAAATAAACATTTGATGATTTGAGCATCTCAATTAATTTAACATTTGTCGATGATCTATTATGATATGTCCATGTTGATGTATATAGCCAAATTGTAACGCTCATGGAATTCTTTTTTAACATGTCAGGAGGAGAAAAAGATAAAATGTTTTTATTACTAAATTATTATTTCGTTACATCAAAATTAAAATAAGGTTGAAGTTAAGATTTGTAAAAAATTATGGTTATAAAATTAATATTTTTATAATATACTCTACTATAATATTAAATTCTTTTTTTAAAGGAATATTAAAATTGTTTTAAGAAAAACAATATAAAAGGTATCTTTTCTTTTAATTTCTAATTCACTATGTAGAGAATATTAAATAATTAATTTTTTTAAAAAATTTGAACAATTAATTACTAATAGTATTAGAGGCTTTTAGAGTAACCCTAGTTAAAGTGGACAAATGACACATCATGACATAGCACCAGATTATTATCTCTATCTTTTTTTCTTCTTGTTTTAATACATCAATATCTTTTTTATATATTGAAAAAAATGGTGTAATACAAATTTAAAACGTCTCAATTAATCAATCTTGCTCATTGTTTCAGACCTCGTTTTGGTGTAAACAGGGAATGCATTAATTAGCACTTGAAAATTAACAAACATTACATAATTCATTATGAGTGAGCAAATATGGGATAAAAACCCAAGCTGAATCAGCATTCACGCTAATAAAATCTAACTCCATCCAATCATATGCCTTGCTCTTATCTAACTCCAATGTCATAAATTTCTTTGAAGTATTATGTCCCTTCTAAAGTTAGTGAAAAGCTTCAAAAACAATCACTGCATTATTGGTGATCAATTGTCCCGTTACAACTCCCCTCTGAGCCTCATCAGTGATATTACAAAGCATAAGCTCTTAGAAATAATTAATAGAATTGAAGTGGTATGAATAAACAATTAATTTCTCAAGATTGGCATATTTAAAAGGGAGCTATTTGAGTTACACATGGGAGAGACATAAAAAGGGAAACACTTATATATGTAGAAGTGCTCCTTAAGAGGTAGATTGTTAAGACAAACCTTTGCTTTGTATTTGCGCACCCAAGAGTGGGTGCAAATCACAAACCTAAAAGCTTGACTTGTGTGTGGGCACGACCTGCAACATGATGCCACGTGTTGAACCAAATTTGTTAGTGTTATTTGAAATCGGATATACAACCGTTCTAAGAATGCCATACTATTTTAATTTTTTTATTTATAATAATAATCTTTTATTTTATTTTTTTCTTACTGTAAATTATTTCATCTTTACTATCCCAATTATTTTACAATTTACTACTAATATCATGAAATATAATCATGAGGACCTAAGAAATTAAAATTTTTAGAATTACAAGTACCGTTACTATATCGATGATGGTTCCTTTAATTTATTTGTGTATAAATTTAAATAATTTAATACTTTTTTTAATTTTATCTTATGCGACAATTAAAATAAAAAGAAAAGTAATATTAAAAAAACAAAGAACAAAGAAAGGTTTGACAAGTGAGTTCACGCGCTCCCATAAAAAGTCCACTCTCCAAAACAATGGGCAGAAAGATACCATTGGGAACAGCAGAAGCAGAAGCATAAGCAGCAATAGGCAGAAGAATCCAATGGTGGAGGAACCCCCGCCCGTTTGCGGAGACACGGAGCCGCTCTTCTTCTCTCTCTCTCTCTCTCTCTCTCTCTTGCCCAACACCTTGGAAGAACCCCCAACCCCCCACTACCCGACTCACTCACTCTTCCCCAAATTCCCCCCTTCGCTTCGCCCCCTCTACTGTATACACCCACTCCAAACTAAACCATAGTTTCTTTTATCTAACCATAGTTCCTTTACCCCCAATAATTCTCTCTTGCTTTTCTCCACATCCCATCCCATCCCATCCCATGCACCTCTTTCCTTCCTTGTTATATATCACCCCACATTTCCCAACCTTGAACCCTCCTTCCCCCACAACTCCACCTGATTCCTCCCAAGTTTTTCTTCTTTTTTTTTTCTTCCATCAATCATACTTTCATTTCATCCTCTGCCCCGATTTTTTTTCTTTTTTTGAAATCTTGATTAGATTAATTTTTGAATTTTGAGTTGAAATCAATTTGATGTTGTGAAAGATGAGTTGCAATGGATGTCGAATACTAAGAAAGGGTTGCAATGAAAATTGCATATTAAGACAGAGTTTACAGGGCATCGAAAGCCCTCAATCTCAAGCTAATGCCACTGTTTTTGTTGCCAAATTCTTTGGCCGTGCGGGCCTTATGTCCTTTCTCTCTTCCGTCCCTGAACCTCAAAGACCAGGTACTTACTTTTCTTTTATCCCAAAATTAACAAATACAGACAGATAAATGTCTATAAATCTAAAAGTATGTTTCCGATCTTTAATTTGATGAGTTTTAATGAGATTGATGTTATATGTGCAGCTTTATTCCAATCGCTCTTATACGAAGCGTGTGGAAGGACGGTGAATCCTGTGAATGGAGCCGTGGGTCTACTATGGACAGGGAACTGGCACGTCTGTCAAGCGGCGGTGGACACGGTGCTCCGCGGCGGAGTATTAAGACCGATGACGGAAAAGCCTCCGCCGGAAGATGATACAGTACAAGAAAACAACGTGCATATATCGAGACTCAAAGATCTGATGATAAATTCCTCTAGGTCTAAAAGAAATAATGGTCTGGAAGATGATGAAATCGACGGTGGTCTTGGTCTTAACCTGACGTCATCTTTTCCGGCGAGAATGACCGCCGGTGGAAGAGTAAAGAGAAGAGCTCCGTCACCGGAAGAAGAATCTGAAACCACCACATCGGAGAGTTGCTTTGAATATGATTATCAAAACTTAGAAAAAGATGGACAGGAAAAAAAGCTTCTGAGATTGTTTTTTTAAAAGAATAATTGAAGGATGAGGCGGACGGCTGATGTCTCCACCAATTTTGCCGGGTTAATTATAAGCCTGATGGATATTGACCCGATTTCCACAAAAAAAAAAAATGTAATTTTCTTGGAGGGTTTTGGAAATTTAAACCCTTTTTTTTTTCTTTTTAAAAATTTTCTACCTTTTCTTTCCTTTTTTTGAGTGTTCCCTGAAGATTATTAATTAAATAGGGAGCTTTGGATGATTTAGGGGCACTGGATTTCTCAGTTTGTATAATTTTGGGAAGAAAATTTAGAGAAAGATGAAAGTTGCTCCTTTTTTTTTTTCTTTTGCCCCTTAGTCACTATTTTGTGACTTTTAATAAAAGCTAGTACTATCAACCTTCTCAATTCTTTTTCATCTGTTCTTTTCTTATATGAGACGCGATTAATTCGTTTTGAGACTATTGTATAGTCGATAATAAAAGTAAAAATTCAAATATGATAATTCCTTCTTTAATATAAAGTTTCTTTGGGTGCGGTAGACTCTGAACATCTAGTTTCCAAGAAGATTCCAAGAAGACCATTGAGATATTAGACTATTCACCGAATAACTTAAGCATGGGAAATTTTTTAAAATTTATTTCCTAATCTTTGATCTATCTAGTCTAGTCTCACTCTCATTGCAATTGCATTATGGAAGATTGATGGGGGCAGTCCACAAAATTACTTTATTTGGGTTCAACTCACTTGGTCTAATACTCTTTTATGGTTAAGAACGCGTCTTGACTCATAGGTCCAGACACATGTTTTTCCAATCTATCTATTTGGACGCAATTTCTGATATGTCCTTTAGTCATTATCACAATCAGGTAAATTCTCCTTAAGGCAGAAGGATATTTTTAACGAATTATGGTTCATACTCTCTCTTTCTTTGTTTTCTGTTGTTGTCCTTGGAAGAATTGATCTGATTAAGCATTAGAGGTGAAATGAGTTGTTCATCCTTTCTCCATTTGTACACGTTCATTGGTGAAAAACAGTCTCTTAAAATTCATTAAAAATCATAAAAACAACCCCACAAAACCATCAATTTTTCAATAGAAAGCTTACCTCAAATCCAATTTATCAGTATTATTCATTAACAATGACCAATCATTGCTGAAATAATGCATTACTAGCTATAATAACTGAAAAGAATATAGAGGCACAATATTTATCTGTCCTATCCTATCCCTTTCTTGTGTGTGGCGAATGGACTAAAACTAAAAGCAAACTTGAAGTCGGATGGTCCAAAATTGAAATGCAAATTTGTAATTTTCTGGAAAAAAAGAAAAGGAAAACAAAATATTTCTGAGAAATTTGTAAACCACTGCTAATTATGGGAGATATTTTTTTTGGAAAGAAAACGGTGAGGACCTCAAAATATTTGCAGTGTGTGGACCAATTAAGAAAAAGAAGTGCTGCTTTGATTCTCCCTTTGGCCACATCTTTCTTGCTTCATGGATACATATCCGCATAGCAACTTGGACATAGAATATTGACCAAAACTCCTTTTATTTTCCCACTGGACAATGCTAATACTACTGCTACTTGTTTAACAGATTTTCTGAGACTTGGATCACAATCACATGTACATATTAAATGAGGCAAGAAAAGTAGTTAGTAATAAAATACTTACTCTTACCAACTGACAGAGAAAATGTTCCAAACTCGAATCACATCTTCCTTTTAATGTATAAAAAAATAACCTGTTACACGATCATAAATGATAATTATATAGATGATGAATGATTTAGATTTATGTTATTATTATGTTCTATGTACTCGTAAATGGATCTAAATATTTAACGTCACCTTAAGAATATTCTTTTTGACATATGAATAACAATTGTCAAGGAGGGTCATTGGTGTTACCAAGCCTATAATTAGTCGCTCTTTCATGCCCTCAAGCACAAGCATGACATTATGATATGAAAACATGATTATCAGTGAAACATGTAGGAATTAAGTGCTACGCTGTGCTTGATGGGAGTGCCTCTTTAGAATCCTACAACTCTAGTCTAACAGGCTTAGACGTATATACAGTGACAACCACCTCTAATATCTCGCATCCCTATCCCATAAGCATGAACCTAATATTTTGGGAAGTCTACCAAGAACGTTAGAGGGTGAATGTGATACTCTTATCTCATAAGCAGGGACGGAACTAACCTTTAATAAAGGGGGTTCGTCGGAAAATATGTTGAGTAAATGTATTTTAGTAGTGCTCAATATAGAATAGATAATTATTTATTCTTGCTATAAGGTAATTCTGCCTTCACAATCTTTTAACCCTGATTCCGTCATTGTTTGTAAGCATGCATGAGTCTAAGTATTCATGGTCTACTTAAAATATTTATTTTAACATAACTACATAATGAGAACGACTATTAAGTATGAACAATAGATTGTTACTAGACTCATAAGTCGCATAAATATACACTGTTCAGCACATTACACTCATTTCTTTGAATAAGATATGAGAGTCATTCTGTGTCTATTAAACACAGTTTGATGATCTGATGGATGAAATGCAAATTTAGGAAATGGTTTAGGTAGAGAATTGAATTATTGATGGAGTCATCAACATAATCACCTTGACAAAAAAGAATGGTATAAACAATGAAAGGGATTGAATAATTTAGTAACCGCCATTAGATTCTTCTTTTTGATTTAAGTTTTGTTTAAATCATACTAATAATAGACATGGCATGGGATGGGTTGGGCAACTTGTTTCTTTTGCTAATATATAATCCCCACCCCCAATGTTTTTGTATTTCTGGATGCACATCACATGGCCTCTTTCTTCCAGGGGCTCTTTTACCATTATAAACAAAGAATTTGCCACCCCCTTATTAGAGGTACCTGCCTGGTCTCCTGGACCTTGTTTTTTTTTATTTATTATGAACCTAATTAATGAAGAAAATCTGATATTCATTAAAAAAAAAAAAATACAATTGTTTGATAAGTGTTCTTACTTTTATGTACTATAAGAGATTGCAACTCGGAAATTTAGTACAAGAAGAATAAGGGTAATCTGAATATACGAGAGGTTCAATGTTTGAATATATATTTTTTTGTAGGTTTAGTCCTTATCACTGTCCTCGTAAAATGTTTTAATTAAGATTTATCATTTAAAATGAAAGTAAAATTTTATGAATATTCTATAAACAAAGTTCAAATTAACTAACTAAAACCTACAAAATTTATGTATTCAGACCTGACCCTCCAGGGTCTAGGGTAGTATCTGAGTATACCCGTACTGTATGACATTTTTTTATTTTTTTTCATAGAGTGAATTTCACTATAAAAAACAATAACTAATAAAGAACAAGGCCGGACCAATTCCTTTACTATAGTGACTGAAGAAGAGTGAGAGTGAGACTGAGAGAAATAATATCATAAATGTATAAATTATGTATTAATAAAAAAATATAAAGAAGATTCATGTTCTGTTACTTCCTCTATCCTTTGTCCTTCAGATCAATCTGCACAAGCAATTCTTTTTCTCTAATCTTTTAAAACTATTTTTTAACTTTTTAACATGGCCGAACCAATTCCTCTATTATACCAAGTGTTGCTTCATCAACATGTAAGTCCCGGGCCATTATCGCACAGCTCTTATTTTAAAAAACGTGCAGCAAGAAGGAAAGAGGTTCCTTTAGGAGGTTAATCAATGCAATTCGGAAATCTATAAAGATAACTCGAATAAATTCATTTTTTCCCTTCCTTGTTTTCTCTTTGAAGAATTTCTCTCTAACTTCTCTCTACATTAATACTTCAATCTTTCACATTTAATATATTTTGGAGGTAGATGTGGATTTTTTGCAAGAAAATATCGATTTTGAGATAAGAAAAGTTTCAAACAAATTTTTTTCATCACTGAAGTGATTTTTGCCAGATGGAAAGCTTACCAATAAATCAACATGAAACTTCATGTTAATGAAACTTCAGAGACGAAAAAAATTTTGGAATTTTTCTTACATCAAAATTAATATTTTTTTGCAAAAAATCTTCAAAGTAATCCATATTTACCTCCAAAATGTGTTAAATGTAAAAGATTGAAGTTTTAGGGTAGAGAGAAGTTATAGAGAAATTCTTCATAGAGAGAAAGAGAGAGGGAAAAATAAATTTTTTCAAGTTATTCTTATAAATTTTCGAGTTGCATTTATTAACTCTATATATTGAATATAAAATATATAAATATATATTATTATTTTATTATAACGAGTATATAAATTTTGCATCATCATATCTTATTCAAATATATTTAATAAAATCTATACATGTACTATAAATATAAAATTTCTATTTTATTTACTATAAATAGATATAAATGCACACGAATATAAATAAGACCCGTCTCTATTATCTCTCCAATTATAGTTATAGTGGTGGAAAACTTTGATGGTAGGTTAGATGAGGATGATCTTTTTCTTTTGTATTTGTCCTTTTAAAGAGGGGAATAGGCAGCCAATGAGGAGAAAGAATGGTGAAGGCGACCATGGAATTCCTCCTAATAAATGGGGGGTGGGGCATCCACTGCCGGATGCTGCTGATGCAACCCAACTGCTGTGCGTCGCTGCATATGCTTTTGTTTGTGGACTCTCTACAATTAGTGGGCCTTACCTTCCTTTTCTTTATTTCATCCTCACTTTTTTTTTCAACCTCACTATCACCTTCCATTACTTTCTCACACAATTACCATTTAATATTAAATCATTTCACATATTAGATAAAAATATTTAAACGAGGAAATAAATCTATTACCAATAATGAGGAACGTCTTTGCAATTAAAATCTTGCTCTTATAACACAAATACAATAGTTCAGTGATAAAAATATTATTTTTAAAGATTTTAAATTTGAACTGTATCTTTTTTCTGTGTATAAAAAGTATATATTCTTTTTTATTTTTTTAATTTGTCATATTGTGAGAATTTTTGTATTTTTCTTATTTGTCACATTTTGATTCCAATATAACATTTAATAAACTTTTTTCTATAATACCCTTTCATTAATAACAAATTTCAACATCTTTTTATTTTTCTAACATAAAAATTAATAGAAATAATAATGAAGTAAAGAACATTCTAGTCTTTACAAGAAAAAAAATCTGAATTTTGTATATTTTTTTAAAAATATGGTATTCAAAATGTGAAAAATAAAAAAAGAATGAGCGAGTTTGTCTTATTTAAAAATTGGCTCAACATGCCATTAAAAAGTCGTATTTTTCTCTTTTTTTTTAATTACTAAATTTTATTTTCACTTTTTGCCACTAAATAATTTTTATTTATTCTTTTATACCACTCTATCACTTTTCAAATTATAATCTTATTAAATTTGACACCCTTAACACATATATAAATGAGCTTATGAGAATAAATTGTCATTGAAAAGTGTCTTACATATACAAATCTAATATGCTCATATTTTGTTATAATATGAGGTGACATAATGACATAAAAGGAAAACTTACTCTAATTAGTGAAAAATAAAATTTAATATTAAAAAGCAAGTATAACCTTTCTACAATGATATTTTGAGTCAATTTTTTAAATTTAAATATAAAAATTTTAATATTTTATTTAATTTTATAAAACAATATTTAATTGTTATTACTATTTATATTTAATAATTAATGTTTTAATTGACTTTAAAATACTAATAACACAATATATATATAATATGTTATTGGTTTAATTAGGTAATTTAAAAGATTTGTTTTATTATAGAGTTTATAGTTAGGTTAATTCTCCTTGTCTTATGGCTTTGCGGGTTTCCATTCCCAACACTCTCCTCAAAGGGGCAGCAGAGCAGAGGGGTCGGGTCGGCCATCTACTTGGTTGGTGTGGGTGAGTAACCGGCCGCCTTCGTTTCAACTGACGACTTTTACACAAAGTGAAGTGAAGAAGAAGAAGAAGAAGAAGTCTTTCTTCCAATTCCAAATAGGCTAAGTAAGAAACACCATTATTTCTCTTCTCTTTCCCATTTTTCCTTTCCTTTGCTTTGTTTCGGTGGGACGCCGAAGCCAAAGCCAAAGCCCCTCCCTTTGCCGAAGCCCCTCCCTTTGCGCTGTTTCCTTTCCTAAACTTTTATTTTATTGATACAACTTGACTTTGGCTTTCAGATTCTGCTTATTACATCCTCCCTCCCGTTCTAATATAAATGTCTTACTAAAAAATTTTATTTTATTTCATACAAGAATATTTTTTAAATTTTCATTTTGTCTCAAGATAAATACTCTATTTATTTTTTAGTTAGTCGATATGGGGTTCTCAACACAAGTATTGAGAAAATAATTAGATTATTTTAATTTAAAATTAAATAAACTAAATTATCATTTCTTAAAAACACGAGTTTATTTTGAATTGTTTTTAAACATTTATTATATTATATCATCCTTATAATATTAAATAAGAGTATATGTATAAAATTTTCATTTAATACTCTATTTATTTATTAAAGTGAGATATATTTTGAAACAAAAAAGTATTTTCATGCAACAATTAATATAAAACGGAAAGAGTATCTTTTTATAACTTTCAAATAGCATTTATTATAATTTTTTCAATTTTATCCTCGTATCTCTTCTTATTTATTTCTCTCATCTCTCTTTCTTTACATTTATCTCTTCATATTTATGAAAGATATTAAATAAAATATTCTCTTAATTTCAAAATCATTGCTATTTGTGCCAAAAGTTAAAAGGAACTCTTATTTTAAAAGGGAGATAGTATTAGCTAATTTAATGGGTCCAATTGAACAAGAAATATCCCGTTTGATCAGAAGCTCAAGACCATAAATCTATGTACTCGGCGCATTCCATTATTGAGTTTATTTCGTTTCTTTTGGTTTTTAAATTGATTATTCGTATTATTTGACTGCTTAAATTAATTTTGTGTGATCATGAAATATTTAAGTAGATTATAAAGGTAATAAAATTCTACCATTGCATTAAATAACAAATCATTCTTTATAGGTCCAAGTTATTGGTTGTTATAAAAAAACAAAGGGTTATAATCAGGGACGGGTGGGCTTGAGTCTTCGAAAAATTTTAAAAATTTTAAAATTTTTAGATATTTTACCTTCAAATCTTTCCAATTTTTTTTTTCTATATAACCCTAAAACTATTTGTAAATTTGAAATTATTTGAATAATTTTGTACTTAGAATACATTTATAAAATAAACAAAATTCTAATAAAATTTTTATTGTTCTTCACTCCCTCAACCTTTTTATTCTAGTTCCGTCCTGGTTATCATCCTTTGTAAGTAAACATAAAAAAAAAAAAAAAAAGAAAAAAAAAGTTAGTCAAAGTCAACCATCGCGAATAAGAATGTAAAGTCCATCGGGATACAGGTCCAGGTCGTTTGGCGAGATGGTCCTGTTAGTGGACTTGTTATAACGAGGCTTGGGCCATGGAGTATCAATTTCTTTTTTCAGCCCAAAGCATTAATCGTTCGTAAAATTAGTATTGATGTTTTATAGGTTAAGTGTTCAATAGAGATAGTATTGATATTTTATGAGTTATTTTATGAATTAATATGTTAGTGTTGTTGAGATTTCATGGTTTGTATTCGAATTCCATCGAAATAGTATTAATGTTTTATGGGTTATATGTTTCATAAAAATATTATTGATATTACATGGGTTATGTGTTCGATAAAAATAGTGTCAATGATCCATGAGTTTTTTGTGAGGTTCATGAGTTCTTGTAGTATTACTGAGATTCCATAGTTTCTGCGTTAGCCTTTTATGAAAATGTAATTCATATTCTATAGTTATATGTTAGTGTTTCATGAGAAAGTATTTAAGTTTCATAGATTTTGTTTTAGGGTTTTATTGGAAATAATATTGATGCTCCATGAGTTTTGTGTTAAAGGTTTCATAAGGATATACTGCATGTTTCATGGGTTATGTATTAAGATTTTATGAAAATAGTATTGATATTAATGTTTTACGTAAATAGAATGCATGTTCCATGTAATATAAAACTTCTTATGGAACTCCAATTACGTATAACTTTAACAACTAGAAAAAATATCAATTACCCAGAAAAAATGATAATTATAAAAATATGGAACTTAAACAATTGAAATATGAAACTTCGATGACATATAATTTAACAACTAGAGAAAACATAAGTATAAAGCAAAAATTGAATTTTTCCTCCTCATCTCTTCTAATAAAAAAAAGCAATAAAAAAATACAAAAAAAATAGATAAATAACTAAAAAGCTTTTGACGTTGATCATGCAAGATGAAAGCTAAACTATTACAGTCATCGGGAACGCCCATGTAAGGGCTGCAAAGAATATGAGAGTATGAAGAGACGCGTGTAAATTAAAAAATCATAATAATTTGTATCAGATTTTTTTCCCTCAATGAAACTACGTCGTTTCACTAAAAGGTGCACCTTGCAAGGAACACTAACTAAGGTGCACAATATAACTAAGGTGCACCTTGCAAGGAACACTAACGTAAATAGTATTGATATTATCCTTACGTAGACATTTAATGTAAATAAAAAAATCAAAAGTTCATTCCCAATGTATTGTCATGCACTTGGAAAGAATCATTATTACAGATAATGTTACAAAAAATCTGAAAAATCGATCATATGATTCTACAAGAGTTCTAAGTTACAGCTTCCTTCTATTCTTAATGCAGGCAAAAGCCGAATCAAGAAGTCCAGATTAGTCTGACCAATTACTGATGAAAACACCAAAGAAACTTTGGCAAGAATGACAATTGACAAATTTGATTAGAAAGTAAGATATATATACACATCAGTTACACATGAGTTTTCCTTCTTCCATATCCAAAGGGAAGACAGAAAACCAACCCAAGTTCTGTGTTTACATCTAATCAGTGACAATAAGACCATCTCCTCCTCTAAACAAATCATGTAGAACAGAACAGAAAGACCTCCAATATTTCCCCCAAAAAATTTGCCTATTGAGAAAACCTATAATATAACTAGCCATCTGTTCCATACTCATCACCATCCAAAGCCACCCACCCAACCCCCATTCCCTTGGGGAGATGGATCTTCACCAGCTTCAGTATAATGTGTTAGCATTAGAGTAGAGAGAGTCACATGCATAGGATCAGTTGTACATATGTCATGTCATGCTTTTGATACACGGTTATGTTGTAAGATGTGTGTTCTCAAACTACAGTCTGTAACCTGTGTAAATCAGAGTTTTGTTAAAGGCGATGATGAGTCAATACGTGAATGGCATGGATAATTATGCCCCGGATAATGAAACTGATGGCCGAATGAATTACCTGCATGGAAGCTATCGTGGTCAGGAAATCTTTGCATTGATCGAGTGAAGCCCGTTCTTTTGCATTCATTTTTGCAAGCTCAATGACCAATGAATTCACTTCATCCACCTGACAAAAGGGTCAACTTGGTTAGTCACGACAAATAATACAATTCTTGACTGAATCGTCAAAATCATATTATCACTGCTTTTCTTCTTCCATGTTTTTATCTATACATCAGAATCAACCTCAAAAGTAGAGCCAATGAAATGCAGGGGTTAGGTTAAAAAACTGCACACAAAGATTTATATTACAAATACGGTAAGATAGACTCTGTCAAGAAGAGAACGAGGATAGAGCCAATTTAAGGATGCTATATAGTGCACATTGGTATAAATATGACGAATGGTGCCTAGTCTTGATTTCATTCAGCTTTTTGCTCTTTCTCAATAGTCAAAGATCTGAGCAATGATGGTTGATATCCTAACCACGTCCATATACATTCTCTTAATGTTAGTGAATGCAGATAATAACACTCGTGTTAGTGTGATGCACTGGGATTGAAAAGGCCAGCACAGATCCATCTTGGACATCCACTTTCCTCTTCATTTTAAAAGACCTATACCTCCCTAGCTTTGATAGATTCTCTTTCCTGGTTTCTGATCTAAACAGGTTCTGCCTGATAAAAGCTGCAATCTCATTCTCCATCCCCTTCAAGAGCTATAGCACTAGCATGCTACTTCACAATTTATCAAGCATGCAGGATTAGAAGCAACACTGTTTGGCAAGGTGATTGATCACTCATTAAATGGCATTCTACTTCCAATACTGCAACAGATAAATCACAGCCCGAACATGTAAAGATGAGAATACCTTTGGCAAAAGCATACATATTGAGGATGACATTGCCTGCATTACATCAACCGCTGAACCAATGGCTTCTTTCAAACTTTGGACGTCAGCCTGTTGAAAGTTTGTGCATTGAGTGGTCAAGATATGAGACAATATCTATTATTCACCATGTGATGTACTAAAATGTTTAGAGTTAAATCAGCAAAGAGCAATTCTGAAACTAGACGCATACAGTTGCTCCTCCAACAACTGGAAGACGAAGAGTGCTAGCTTTCAAAGCTTCAATTGCTCCTAGCAAAGAAATCGAGTGGTCTTTATCCAAAGTTGCCCAATCTTCTAAAGAAGTTACCTACAGAATAAGATGACAAGTCACTTAGCATATATTCCCACAACAAACATGAAAGCAGCAAAAAAGAATTGTTCAATAAAAATTTGCAAGAACTAAGGTGCAACCACCAAGCTATCAAAATTATACTTAAAAACAGCAAATGCCATTTTCCTCCTTTTTTGGAAAAATACGAGGCTGTGAAAGGTGAGAACAACTCCCAACCTCTCATCAGCATAGACATAGGTGTGTTCAAAGCAGCAAATACACCTTAAACTCCAGCAGCAGATGTCAACTCTTTTTTTCCCCCTTACCCTTTTTTAAACATGGAGCTCAATACTCTTGAGCAAAACCCTCAAAACATCACCAAATTTAGATTACTGTATCCAAATTATCAAGAGTGGACCAAGAGTAAAATCTATCTGGCTGCTAGAGAAGGCCTTCACTACATTCATTAGATTGCGAAGAAAAGTTGTGGTGAACCCTAATCATGGTCAAAACTTTCTCAAGTTCAGTGTAACGTATGCAATACATTCAAGCCAACTCGAATGAGCTAAAGGTTTTGACTTGTAGCACATGATGCCTTCTGTAAGATATGTTGCAATATTGAATTGATACAAGCAAAAGAGGTCCTTCCTACCAACTAATTCTTATCTCTTGTAGCAAGCATGTTAGCCAGAAAGTACCCTATTACACGGATCTGCAGCATTAGTCCATGGATCTCTCCCGTTAAACTCGAGGACAGAAAACATGAAATAATAATCACTACCAGAGCAACTTATATGAACAGGTCTACAGACAACAAAGCTATCCAAAACAATGAGAATAAATTAGTAGCAACAATGATACGTAGAGATTACATGGCATTTCTTCAAGATAAAGGCTTGATACTTTGAGCAAAAAGAAGAATCTATCATTTCTTACATAGTACTTATTTGTTATTTATATATTGAACCATAGGCACATTTAACAACAAATGCAGCTGGTACTAAGGCGAATGGTACAAAACAAAAAGTAAGAACTACTTGCGTGAACTAACATGACTTGCGTGACTAGCAAGCACTACTTGACCTAAGGGTTCAGAAGCATAAAACCTGATGAAAGGATAAATCTTACTTGTCCTCTGAGAATGGAAGCAAGCTTCAATTTTTGCCTTAGCAACTGCAGCCTGTGCCTTTTCTTTGTGACTGTATCACGTAGATCCGATATTGTTATCCATGCATTCCACAGACTTTTCTGTAAGTAAGAGAGTCTTACATCAGAAAGTTGTAAACTTACGTATCAAAACAAGAGTTCAACAACAAAACAACACATCATACGGCGAGGACTTAAAAGAGATACCAGAAGAAAAAGAACCTAAATTTGACATAAAATACAACACTCCAAAAGCGATAGAAGAAGTAAACTTGAAAAGTCAGATATAACTAACACAAGCAACCACCTGCCCATAAACATGAATATCCAGTGCAATGTTGGACTTTGGATCTTAAATACTATATATTCAAATGCTACTAGCACACAGAAAATAAACATTTACAGGAAAAAATGGAAGAGGTTAATGGTCTTGTCTTTCAAAAAGCGCTGACATCAATAATGGATATAGTCAAATTAGTGATTTGGAGTTCAATGATTAGTGCCATGTTCTGTTAAGGCATGACCATCCCAGACAGACAGTGTAGGCAAAAGAAATTGAAAAACTGTGCACAAAACTTAAAAAAGACATAGATAAGTCCAATCTGAAAAGACATCATGGAATAACACAGCAACCATAGCTTTCATTCCCCACAACCCACCCACCCCCCCCAACGAACAAGACACACACAGCCAGCAACCATAGCCACAAGAAGGCACAATAGTTGGGGCTTGCAACTTTGTATAGGTTGGCTTAGATGTTTCTTTCCCGAAGCAAAGTTCAACAATGAACCTTAAAAACTTAAAAATTTTATATTCACGAATTTGATCCTCAATGTTTCTAACATGTTTTATTACCTCAAGCTCTCTTCGCTTCTTTTATACTTTATTTTCACAAATAAATGAATTTTTCCTTAGTGGTGGAAGAAAACCACATTTTGAAAAACAAGAAGTCCTTATATTATAACCATATAAAATCTAGAATTCTTTTCAAACACATTATAACTACTATTTATATTAATGATACAAAGCCACAGTAACAATTAAGATTTATTACCACCAAAATCCGAGAAACCAAGAGGAGCAAAATTCTTACTTACCAAGTTAAAAAAAAGCGTCTGAACATAATACTAACAGTCTCCTAAAGCTTATTTAGCTAATATGATAATGAGGAAAAAACTGAGGGCTTAGCTAAATTTCATCTTTCTTATGAAAGTTGAATTGGTGATCTCAAACAATCTCGTACTATACTTCTTTGTCTTAGAGGGGAAGAATAATAATAAACTTGAACACAAACCAACATAGTCACTGATTGGCTCAAGACAAAGATGCTTGTGAAAGATAAGACCACAGATGGGATAAGCTAATATTATTAAAATTACCACAGACAAATAAGAAAGTATATCAAACCTCTGCACTGTGCTTCTGCACTGACAGTGCTGCTTCATTCCTCGCATTTACAAAGCGCCATTGTAAGTGCCGATTATACAGAAGTCTCAATAGGTGAGCATCATGTATTCTGTTCTCCCCTACTTTTCCCCTCCGAACATCAACAGCAAAACTAAGAACTGAAGGTGTCTCACTAATACTAGTATTAATGGTGCTAACAGCATTTCTGACACGAGATGGGCTAGGCATTCCTCGTGAAGGAGATGATCCAACTGATGGCGTAAGCTTACTAGGAGACGCAGCCCTGATGGTACCCCGAATAGGTGATGACATGGACCGCGGTGAAGATAATGGACCATCGCTGGAGAACCTTTTCAATTTTGGTGGCACAATCAACTTTGAGCTGGGACTTGTCGCCAAAGGTGACCCGGGATCTTGTAATCTCCTCAGTCTACTATTTGTTTCCTGCCAAAACCTTGCTGAAACAACCATGCCACGAGGTCCATTTTTTACACGCGAATTCCCAACGCATTCTTGCACTCCAGAAGTACTACCAGAGGAAACACTATCTGAATCAGATGCAGTGAGATCAGATGGCACAGATAACTCATTATTCACTGAATTTACGTCTGCAGCATGGTGCACAGGCTTCAAAAGGTCAGCATGGCCAAAATCAAGACTCAATCTACCATCAATGGAAGCCCGTCTTTCATCAATCATAGATTGCTGCAATGCCCTAATCACATTCCCAGATCCAATGAGCTTACTTTTTTCCCCACCACTACAATCCAAACTCCTAGACAAGGGATTCACCTGTCTTGTCCTCCCTGGCCATCTATGCTGATCACTGGGCTTAGAATTCTCCACTTGATCTCCACCTCCATCACCCTTCCCTCTTAGAGGAGTACTACTCCTCCTCCGCTCTGGCGTACTCTTCCTCACACTACTCAAATTAGGTGAAGATGGGGCCACCTTAGTCTTACTAATTGGGAGTGAAAAGGCTTCACCTTGGAAGGAAACTGATAAACTTCTAGTAGCAGTAACAAGCAGCTTCGTAGCTGCTGAAGTTTCAATGGCATTGCTTTGCTTAACATCAAGATCAGGTGTTAGAGTTCTAGCAGCAGCCACGGGCCGCCTCCTGTCCACAGATACGGACCTTTTGGGAACTAAAGCCGGAGAACTTGAGACTGTACTCGAATTCCTAGAAACCAAAGGAGACGGGAATCTTCTCGAAGAAGATGATGAAGAAGATACAGAGGAGGAATTTGAAGTAGAAGTTGAAGGCGAAGGGGACATGTATCTTGAAGATACAACTCTTGATTTGGATCTTTTGGGTTTAGCAATTCCATTGTTATCTTTCTCAGAAGGCAACAATGGGGGTCTTCTAGGGTTAATTTGAGGCTCATCTTCAGAGGTTGTTTTGGGATTTTGTAGGTTTTGTGAATTTGTTGAAGCGGCTCCAGAAACAGCAGCCACCATCATCACAGGCACAGAAACACAAACACATACAGAAACTTGGAAGAAATGGAAATTCAACTTTCACATTGTGCTTTAACTACAAAATAGACTTACCCAGAAGCATTTTTACAGTCCCCTGCTCCAAAATCCTGCAAGAAGATCAAGAAATTCCACTATAACTCAAAATCCCAAAATGGGTCTTGGATAGATTCCACATTTCTCAAGGCACACAAACAAATGTGAATAAATTCTTCAAGAAAAATACTAATTTAGACAAAGGAAGCAAAGATTTTTCCGGCAAAGAACAGTGAAAGCTGTGTGTGAGAGTGAGAGAGAAGGCGAAAGAGAGAGAGAGAGTTGGTGAAGAGGGCTAGATTTGGGGGTATAGAAAATCGGTGCATCTTCAAGGGGGGAATAGTGTGGGAGAGGGAGGGGAAGGGAAAGGGGGGGGGGCTTTTTGGTGCGTTTGGGGTTTTGTGAGTCTTTGGAGAGACGTTACGCTAACAAAATCACATTTATACTTTTAATTATTTTGTAATGATTTTTAATATATATTATTTCTTTGAATTTTGGTGACGATTAAATTTGGTAATTTAATTTAATTTAAGCTTGGGGGCATTGCGTATTTTTTAACGGCGCATGACTGAATTTTTGTCTATTTCTAGTGACTCAACTCTAATTAAGAACTAACCCCCAACCCCCACCCCAATTATTATTCTTTTATATTACTTCTATAACGCCAAATTTGCCCTGCTCTCTGTTATTTATGCTTGTTTAAGCCATTGATAATAAGCGCGTAAGCAATTTTGAAGAGAATTCTAAAACACCTTTTTCAAAATTAGTCTTTTCAATTTTTTAAAGTTAAAAGTAAATATAATAAATAATTAAAAAAGTTAAAAGTAATTTATTTTTTTAAATTTAATATTATTATATTATATTAAATTACATATAAAAAATAATTTATTTTAAACAATAAAAAATAGAACCTCAAAATATCATTAAATATGCTAAATTTTTATTTAAAATGATTATTTTATCCAATTGATTCGAAACATGAAAAATTTCCCTTAAAACCATGAAAATCCTTTAATATGATTTTGATTTTTAAAATTAGACCAATTTTATTACTTATTTCCATAAATTCTTTTTAATGATAATCATAGTTCTTAAAAAATATATATTGTAATCAAATTGTTCCTTCTATAAAATAGAGAGTATTTTAATTGGATTTATATTCTTCAAGGATCATAAAAATTGGAAAATAATTTTTGTAGGACTAAATAATGAAATTAATTTAACTTTACGGATTAAAAAGATCATTTTTCTTAATATAATTTAGTGAAGAAATAAATGTTATGGATGAAATTGGATAAAGATAATATATGACTCATTAGTGGTACATTAAAGAAATCGAGGATATTGTTTACAATTTCACATTTTTATTAGAATTTGGAGCTATTACAATAATTTAATTCACAAAATTGTTTTCATCACATAAAAAATCCATGTCTAATAAAAACAATTTGAATACTTACCATTAGCATGCTCAACTTGTTGGGTTTTTTTGCAATGGCATCTAAATTTTGTTAGCACTACTTACCTTGGTCAAAAACATTCTTGAATGGCCTTCTAAATTAAACCTAGTATGGATGGAAAGTTTGTGGGTTTCTCTAGGGGAATGGAAAGGGGGATTTTTCTTGATGCTATGCCATAAGTTTTCTCCTCAATCACAAACCTCTAAGGAAGCAAGGCCAACCTTTGAAAGTAGAAAGGGGACAATTTTTAGATTAAATACTAGAAACTTTCCTCTTGGTTTACTAAACAAGAATTGTCCAATTGGAAATTACCATTGGAGGCAAGAATCTATCTGCAAACTTGAGCTTATAGATCCTTGGACTCCAAGATTCACAAGGGAGAGTAAAAGTAAAAGAATTACTTACCAATTGTATACTTCTATTTACTTAAAGGCAAGAAACAAAGTTAAAAATGATATTTCATTTTTTTCTCTAGTGTTTGTATTCCTATCAATTAGTAAGATTAATGTGAACTTTGTTAGAGCTTAATTTGGAATTATCTCAATCTAACGCGCCGCATATGATAATGAAATTTGTGAATCTAAATCCAACACATTTAATTATCTTATATGTATAATTTTACAAGGTTACAAACGTTGAGTTAAGTGTTCATCATAAAATCAGAATATGTAGTATGAAGGTATGTATAAAGTAATATGGAGGTGGGGATGATGCTTAATGATGAAGAACAAAAAACCATAGAATAAGCCAAACGTTGAACACGAGCTAACCTTCCAAGTTGATGATGGATCAGTGTCTAAATCTGTTTGTTCAAATTGCTTTATAAGGCTCCCATGTCCCTTTCAGTAATTCCTTATACTTCTTCCCTCTTCCACACACACTTTTGGTATATGATTTTCTGCACTACATGTATCATATGTACAACTACTTTCTACTCATATACAAAGAAGAACAATGGAGGAAAATAAGCAGCCTTGCCTTGTCAAATTCTTCCAAATATATAAAATAAATAAACAAAGAAAGAGAAGCCAAACCTAATGTATAAGCTTTTTTGGCTTTATTTCTTGGTTTTGTATAGGATACCCTTCTGTCTATTATTATCAAGCCAAGTGAAACGAGTTCATACTTTCATACAGAAAGTTAATAGATCGTATTTAATTAAATAAAAACACTCACGTGAATAGATTATGATTCTTTTTATATAGAATAGGCAGCATTCATCTTGACATTTTAATGGAATATAGTGACTAAGTTAAATTTAGTCCATACGAGATTTGGTAAACAGAATATTTCATAGCAGCGAGATGTTTCTTTAGTTGAAATTGCTATTATATCCGTTTCATAATAGAATGTTAAATTGTTTTTACACACATTAAAAAAATATGAAATCAATAATTCTTTTTATAATAAATACTTACAATTTTATTAATTTTAATAAATTCTATCTTTTAATACTCTATCTTCTTTCTCTTCTCTCCTTTCTCTATATTTTTATATTTTTAAGGATTTGAATAAGGCTTTATCAAATGTAAATGAATTTAAGTTTTAAGAATTATTAGATAGTGATGCATTAATTGAGTAAGACTATTCTTAAAAAAAGTTTACAAAAGAAATTTAACTTTATATTATGAAACTTCTAATATGACAAATTAACTTTACATTATTAACCATAATAATATTCAGAGCTATCATCCCTTGTCTTTATATTTAGGAAAAAAAGAGAAAAAAAAAAAAAAGTAGGGGATGCACCGTCCTATTCACTGTCTCTCCTCTCTCTCTAAAATTCCTTGCTTTTGACGCATGCTTGCTCTTGGGTATCTTGTTTCTTTGTTTTCTCCAGCTGCGGCTGCCTAGCTAGCTAATAAGAAGTAATTATCCCATTTTGCATTGCTCTTCTTAGTTGTACACTATTCTTTTTTAACCAATTAAAATTATCCTTACTTTAATTATGTGGATTACATACAATTGAAAATTGACCAAAACTTCAAGTAATACGTCCATTAAATAATTAAGGGGCTTCTTTTTATACACCATTATTCTTTTTTATATCAACTATTTATATCAACGGTTAAGAATTTAAATTTAACTAACGTATATAGTTAGACCAAATGCGTTTTAAAATGATATGTGGACTATCTAGTCATTCACATATATATATATATATATATAGTCCTTTAAAGTTTACTTTAGATATATATAAATATTTCATAATTTTTTTTTTTTTTTGTACTTGATATTCAAGAGTTATTGACTAATACAGGAAAAATTGAAGGACACAATGCCCCTAAGCAACAACACTAGACTGATATACAACATTAAACTGCTCATTGGATGTATTGAACTCAAAATATCTCACTTGACATGCTAGGTGGAGAACCTTAAATGAGAGAGGTCGCACTATTGAACACAAATCTCTTATCGATTTTCAATAATCTTAAACGTGTGTAAAAATATATTAAAAATCTTATATTAGTGAGCATTCCGTCTTAAAGAATTTAAGAAATTCTTCCATCTTAAAATATCTGGTGGAGACTTGTACGGGGCCTTAAATCTATGGTGAGTCATTTTGATGTTGGACATGGGAAGGGCCAAAGTCACAGCATTTAAGTTCATTACAAAACACACCCAACTTCTGAATAATCCATCCTCTATACACAGAGAGAGTAGCATTTTACACACCATAGATAGCACCTCTCAAGGTTTTTCCCATACACTTAAAGTGTTTAGGCACATCATTTAAAACTCACGCATGTAGCTACACAATGTCCCCAACTTTGGACCATATTCGTAGTCCCAAATCGTACAAACAATGCCTCATTTAATTATATACCCATAAAAAAAATAGCTCATTTATAAGCACATGTAGATGTAGAAATATATTCCCTCAATTCTTTTTTACTTATTACATTTACTTTCTTTATTTCAAAATTAAAGGTTTTTAACTCTTAGTACACATATTAAGAGTTTTGAAATCAAATAAATATTTTACTAATATATCCCTCGTAAATATGGAGAGAAACATAAAAGAAGATAGATGTGAGAAATAAATAAGGAGAGAGAATGTTAAAATTAGAAAAAGTATAATAAATGCTTGTTGAGAATAGTACAAAGACACTTATTATAAAATAAAATATTTTTTCTAAAAAGACACTTATTTTGAAATGCAGGGAGTATTAATTTCTATATTTTTTTTACTTGTCACATTACAAAAATAATACTTATTTAATCAACTTTTTCTCATTATACCATTTCATCAAAAACAAATTTTAACGTATCGTTTACTCTTCTAATATAGAAATTTGTAGAACTAATAAAGATGGGAGAGGAGTATTAAGAGTATTTTAGTCCATATAAGAAAAAAAATCTAAAATTCCGTATTTCCTTAAACAATGTAATATTCGAAATGTCACAATTAATAAAAAACAGACGAAGAATATCTGTTGAGAATCCTACATCAATTAATTAAAGAATTAATAAACCTGTAACAAACTTAGACAATCCTCTTTCTTTTAAGGTACGTTATAGGATAAGTTAAGCATACGTCAAATTTTAATATGATATCAAAACTATAATGTTGCACCATTTGTAGATGTCTTGCAAAATTTCGTATTTGAAATCTAGATGATTTTTTGGGATAAATTAAGTTTAAACCCAAAATTTTAACAAAATATTGAGAGAGAGAGAGAGAGAGAGAGAGAGAGAGAGAGAGAGAGAGAGAGAGAGAGAGAGAGAGAGAGAGAGAGAGAGAGAGAGAGAGAGTATCATTGTCAAAATGGTATATAAGTTTAAACCGGCTGTGTGTGTTATTCTTTGATATTAATTTTTGCTGAAAGGAGTTATGGTGACCCGTGACCTTCTTCATTATTCAATTATAATATTCTGTTTGGAGCCCTTAGAAACAATATATATATATATATATTTGGAGGTAAGAAAGAAGAAAAAAGAAAAGAAAAACTAGTAATGGGAGTTATAACAATTGTTTCTTCATCACTGGCCAGCAGAGCCACTATCAACAGTGATTCATAAACTAATTTTGATGGGTAAAAAAAAAAAAACTCTCAAGAACAACGGTAAAAGAGGTATAAGTTCTATTTATGATCAGCAACTCCAAAGTTATGTAGCATTATAGATGGAACCAGAAGTTTAATTTTCAAACAAATGTTTAAAGAAAATTTATAGGAAGGATTGTTCTATTTAGTCTTTATCTTTTTAATAAGAGTAAATTTTTTTAAAAAGACAAAAAAGAATTAAAATAGTTAAAATTAAAATTGAAGAACTAAAATAAAGATATTTAAATTATTTAAAAATTAAATAAAATATAAATTTTCAAATTTAATAATATCGGCACAAATTTTAAAAAATATAAAATTTTTAAAAGCACAATAAAGATTTTTATTAAAAAAAAAAAAAAGAAAGAAAAATGTTAGGGGCGACTCCACTTGGACAAAAATGATTACATGAAACAAGATATATTGAGTAAATTAATATGAGTTTCTTTGTGAATAATGAAATAAAAAGGAAACGAGGAAAATCCAAGTAGGATTCTGTGTGGAATCAGTGGAGTGAATTTGGATGATATGGCGTCTTTAGGTCCGTGAGAGTGAGGGCCGATGGCAGAAACTGCAGACAGAGGTTGTATGTAATATTTGGATAGGTGAGCCGTGGAGGCATACATCCATGCTTCTCCCAATTCCAGACATGCAAATATGGCAATGCACGTGTGTGCTTACTCTACAATTTATTCACATTTTTCTTAATTACTTCCCTCTCTATTTTTGTTTTTTTACGTGAATTTTTGTATTTTATTTACTTGTCACATTATTAATTCAAGTCAATAGTTAATGAACTTTTTTTTATTATATCCTTACATTAATAACAAAGTCCAACATCTTCTTATTTTATAACTCAAAGCCTCAGTTTGGTGAGCAAATGAACTTGGAAAGTCGAAAGTTCAAATGCTTTTAAACCTTGGTTTTGAGTAAAATCAAACTCTAGGAGTGTTGAACACTCCGAATATTAAGTCTAGATCAATAGAAAATCATACAAAATCTTTTAGTATACTTGTTTTAATAGTAAATTTCTTGTAAGGTTTACTTTTTTCATCTCATATTAACTGTCACATTAACATATTTTTTCCGTTTCAAAATATTTATCATTTTTGTAAAGTAAGAAAGTATTAAATGAAAGTTTTACACATATATCCTTATTTAATATTAAGGGATGATACAATACAATAAATGCTTAAAAACAATTCAAATAAACTTATTCCTAAAGAAGAACAATTTAGTCTACTTAATTTCAAACTAAAATAACCTAATCATTTTCTTAATACTTATGTCATATTTTAATATGACAAAATAATATAAAAAAGTATTTTTTTATTTATTATAGAATATTTATATTATAAAATATATCATAAAATAAAAATATATTAAAAAATATATTAAACGATCCCGACCCATTCAAAACTAGACATCATGAATTATGGCACCTCTGAAACGTATATAAAAAAAGAAAAAGAAAAACCATATTATAAAAATTTGATGGCTGAGGAGGCAGAGATTTGAGGTATACATATGCAAAGGTCACAAGAACTTAGGATTCTTTGGGCGGCCCTGAATCCCATATTGTACAGAAATGGTGTTTTTCCTTTAAATTTTTTTTTAATTTTGGGGGGGGGGTGGAAGGAGACATAACAGTGACAAAGTGCCGGTGATTTAGATACAATGACTGACAAACCAAAAGTTAATGAAGGAAGATCCTTCTTCCAAGCTGACTCATTAAAATGGACAAATTTTTCTTTTTCTTTTTTTTTTTGATAAATTAGAGATAGAGAGTGATAGAGTCGAATAGTAACTCTAATTTTGTAATCACTTCACAGCCTATCAAAATGTTAAGAAAATTAATATTTCTTTTATATATAGAGAATTAGAATCTATTCATTCAAACGCTATTGTTTAATTGGATTTGATCTTCTAACCTTCCATCTTTTATTTGAACTATCACCTTGATTGCAGACAAATTTTTTCTTAGTTTCTTCATATGTGATTTTTTCTTTTTTTTTTTTAAGTTTATAGAAAAAAGAGAAGAAGGTAGAAATTTGCGCAAGGCATGTGACTTAAAGTACACTCTTAAGGGTACAATTAGTGAGATTTATTTATAAAGTAAGTAAAAGACATCAACCACTTATTAGTTGATGATGTTTTAATAAATAAATTATACAAGAGTTAGTTAGCTTTTGTCCATCTTTTAAAGTGATTGGTAACTATGAGTTGGGGAAAAATTAAATGATTGTGAGTAACCCCATCTCCCTAATTTCCACTTCTAAAGACATTAATTAACAAGGAGATTGTGACAGCCTAATGCTCCATAAAGACTTAGCCTTGTGTACAACTTCATTCATTGTCATTCATTGTCGTTCAAGATTGTTTATAATATTTCTTGCGATATTTTCTTTTTAAAAATAGTACAGATAGTAAAAGAGATATTACAAATAATCTAAATTAATTGACTGTACTATTTGGCGCACCTAGTAAATACACCGTGAATGTATAATTCTATATGCTAAACAGGGTATATAAACAAAAAAAATGGTCACTTTTCCTGTTAAAATAAATGCTTAGCGGTTAAGCCTAAATTCTGCAATATTTCTGGTTCATAGTTGTCCTATTCCTTAGGGGATTAGCTAGTTGTTCTATTCCTTAAGAAGTTAGTTGCTTTATTCCCTCCAGATTTCTTTATGCACATTTTTCTGTAATTTCTGTTATGTTTCAGCCTATTTAATGGCTTCATTTGTTAAGAATAAAACACAGTTTTCATATTTTGCTTCTCGATTTAACACTGGTATCAGAGCAAAAGACAAACATATAGCAGCAGCTATTATTAGAGAGAAAAGTTGAGTGAGTAAATAAAATAAAGAGTATGCTTATTAGTTAATCTTGCAGCAGCAAAACTAATATTCGGCAATAATGGCAACCGAAACTTTTGTACAACCAGCGATTCCTCGTTTTGATGGTCACTATGACCATTGGAGCATGCTGATGGAGAATTTTTTACGATCTAAGGAGTATTGGCAGATCGTCTCCGAAGGGATCCCAGAATCATCAGGTAGTACGACGGCAGAAGCGCAGAAGATAGATCTCAAAGCAAAGAATTATCTTTTCCAAGCAATTGATCGCACAATCTTAGAAACTATTCTTTGCAAAGATACTTCCAAGCAAATTTGGGATTCCATGAAGAAGAAATATGAAGGATCAAAGCGGGTTCGGAGGCGGCGACTACAAGCTCTACGATCCGAATTTGAAACATTACGGATGAAATCGGAGAATACGTTTCGACTTCTTCTCAAGAACAATGTCAATTGTTAATAAAATGTTGATTTACGGAGAGAAGATGGAGGATGTGATTGTGGTTGAGAAGATTCTTCGCTCAATGACACCGAAATTCAACTACGTGGTACTGTTCAATTGAAGAATCAAAGAACATGGATCTTTTATCACTTGATGAACTTCAAGCATCTTTCTTGGTTCATGAGAAGAAAATCACTCAACAAGACAAAGAAGAGCAAGCTTTGCTTTGGGCCTCATCAAACAT
Organism: Catharanthus roseus; assembly: GCA_028651295.1. NCBI lineage: Eukaryota > Viridiplantae > Streptophyta > Magnoliopsida > Gentianales > Apocynaceae > Catharanthus > Catharanthus roseus. The sequence goes on along the minus strand of JAPQWS010000038.1, from coordinate 5,050,257 downwards.
TTATAAAAAAGGAGGTCGAGGGACGAGGCGGAGGTAGACGAGAATAATGAAGGGAGAGGCTCACAACATCATCAATCCCATGATGATCGAAGCTTCATATTTCGAGGAACTGGCGAGGCGAGAGGAAGAAGTCGTGGAGGCCAACAATCAAAGGTTGATCATACGAGGTCGATGAGACAAGTCGAATGTGGAGTGCTATCGTTGTCATAAGTATGGACATTATCGGAATGAATGCGGAACTAACTCGACAAAGGATAGTGGAGAAAAAATCAAATTTTGCGAAACGAGAGGAGGAGATATCTTTGTCGATGGTTTGCAACACCAAGGAAGATATGAAGAAGCAATTGTGGTACACGGACACCGGTTGCGGCAATCATATGTGTGGCGACAAAGAAATATTTTCTCATCTGGATGAGTCATATAAGGACAACGTCAAGTTTGGCAACAACATCAAAATTTCTGTTATGGGAAAAGGCGAGGTAATGATTAGAACAAGAGGGAATAATTATCAAATAATCTATAATGTTCTTTTTGTTCCAGATTTGAAGACCAACTTGTTAAGCATTGGTCAATTACAAGAGAAGGGCTATGAGATTGTAGTAAAAAAATGGTGTCACGTCGTATTCATGATGACAAGTTAGGCTTGGTTCGTTTGAAGCTAAAATGACAACAAATAGAATGTTCCCTCTCTATTTGGATAATGTCTCTCAGATTTGTTTGTCAACTCGGCTCAGTAATGATGCTTGGTTGTGGCACTTTTGTTATGGACATCTGTATTTCAATGGACTAAAGACACTGCAGCAAAAGAGAATGGTGGTTGGCCTTCCAATGCTCTCTACTCCAACAGAGATTTGTGAAAGTTGTGTCATCAGCAAGCAACCGAGAACTCCATTTCCAAAAGGAAAAAACACAAAGAGCAAGAGAGGCAGTTGCGGGATTGTGCATTCGACCTCCGTGGTCCGATCAATCCTATCTCTAATGGAGGTAAACGATACATAATCACTTTTATTGATGATTTGAGTCGTAAAACATGGGCTTATTTTTACAAGAAAAATCTGAAGCCTTAACAGCTTTCAAAGTTTTTAAGGCGAGTTGTTGAGAAAAGAAGCGAGTCTGTCAATTCAAGTGCTACGCAGCGATCGTGGTGGAGAGTATAACTCACATGAATTTGCAGATTTTTGTGAGTTACATGGAATTAAATGACAGCTAACAGCAGCCTATACTCCACAACAAAATGGAGTGTGTGAAAGAAAGAACCGCACAATCATGAATATGGTGAGAAGTCTTTTGACAATGAGCAGGGTGCCAAAGAGTTTTTGGCCAGAAGCAGTAAATTGGAGTCTTCACATTTTGAATCGAAGTCCAACAGTAGCTGTTCAAAACATGACACCAGAGGAGGCTTGGAATGGTCACCAACCAGCGATTGATCACTTGAGAATTTTCGGATGCATAGCTTATGCCCATGTTCCCAGGATGTACGGAGGAAAAAGCTAGATGATAAAGGTGAAAAATGCATTTTTCTTGGTGTGAGCGATAATTCCAAAGCTTACAAGTTGTACAATCCTCACACTAAGAAGATTGTTATAAGTCGTGACGTGTTTTTTTGATGAAGAGAATTTACGGGAGTGGAATAAAAAAAAATATTGAGCAAACTATACCAGCGAGATCTTGAAGAAGATGAAGAGCAACCCGGGTCGAATTACGGAAGCGACGAGTATTTAAATCCGGATGAACCAACAAGTGATTCGGCTACAGACCATAAATCAACATCCACAACGCATTAGAAGAAGACTCGCATGGATGGGTCGACTATGAGGTAAGCCGGGATTAATCAATCGATGAAGACTCACTTGTAAATTTAGCTTTATTTTCGATTGCGATCCCTTAACTTTTGAGGAAGGCTGTTCAACATTCGAAATGGAGAAAGGCTATGGATAATGAAATTTCATCCATAGAAAGGAACAAGACATGGGAGTTGGCTGAACTTCCCAAGGGACAGAAAACCATTGGCGTAAAGTGGGTGTATAAAACAAAATTGAATGAAAAAGGCGAAGTTGACAGACATAAGGTGCGACTGGTTGCAAAGGGATACAAGCAGGAATTTGGAATTGATTACAAAGAGGTCTTCGCTCCTGTTGCAAGGCAGGACACTATCAGACTTGTGGTTGCGTTGGCAGCTCAAAATTCATGGTCAATCTTTCAATTGGATGTCAAATCAAGAGCAGGTATTTGTTGATCAACCTTTGGGTTACATAAAAGTAGGAGATGAGAATAAGGTGTATAAATTGAAAAAGGCTCTTTACGGTCTAAAACAAGCCCCACGGGCATGGTATAGTCGTATCGAGGCTTATTTTTTTAAGAAAAGGATTTACGAAATGTCCTTATGAACATACACTTTTTATGCGATTTGACATTGAAGGAAAAAATGCTCATAGTTTGTTTGTACGTGGATGATTTAATCTATACTCGGGAATAGTGAGGAGATGATAGAGCGAGTTTAAGAATTCGATGATGTCCGAATTTGAAATGTCGACCTTGGTTTGATGCATTATTTTTTGGGCATAGAAGTTATTCGGTCCCAATGCGAGGGCATCTTTATCTCTCAAAAGAGATATGTGCGGGATATCTTAATCAAGTTTGGAATGCAAGATTGCAATCCGGTCAGTACTCCAGTGAAACAAGTTTAAAGCTTGTTAAAGATCCGAGATGGCAAAAAGATTGACGAGCACCTTCTATAAGCAAATTGTTGGAAGTTTAATGTACTTAACTACAACAAGGCCGGACATCATGTTTTACGTAAGTCTCATAAGCAGATTCATGGAAAATCCAACGAAATGCATCTTGCGTCAGTGAAAGCGAATTTTTGCGGTATTTGCAAGGAACAACGGACTATGGAATACTCTACAAGAAAGGAGAAAAATCGGGAATTGATTGGGTTCACCGATAGTGATTATGCGGGGGATCAAGATGACAGGGAAAAGCACATCCGGATATGTGTTCATGATGGGAGTCCGGAGCTATTTCATGGTCATCAAGAAAGCGACCTATAGTCACTCTTTCAACTACGAAGCGGGAACTTGTAGCGGCAACATCGTGTGCTTCCCAATCAATTTGGTTGAGAAATGTTCTTAAAGAACTTCGCTTGATCAAGAAGGTTCAACTCCAATTTATTGTGACAACAATTCAACAATCAAGTTGTCCAAAAATTCGAGTTTTGCATGGTCGAAGCAAGCATATCGATGTTCGGTTTCATTTCTTACGCGATCTTACCAAGGACAAAGTTGTTGATCTCATTTCTCTGCGAAGCAAGGATCAAATTGCTGATTTGCTCACAAAGCCCCTTAAACTCGATGCATTTGAAGCTCGGAAAATTACTTGGAGTTTGCGGCATGGAAGATTATGTTTAAAGGGGTGCACTAAAGACAAGTTTTAGTATTAAACTTATGTTGTTAACATTAGTTTAAGGGAGGGTGTTAAAATAAATGCTTAGCTTGTTAGCCTAAATTCTGCAATATTTCTGGTTCATAGTTGTCCTATTCCTTAGGGGATTAGCTAGTTGTTCTATTCCTTAAGAAGTTAGTTGCTTTATTCCCTCCAGATTTCTTTATGTACATTTTTCTGTAGTTTCTGTTATGTTTCAGCCTATTTAATGGCTTCATTTGTTAAGAATAAAACACAGTTTTCATCTTTTGCTTCTCGATTTAACATTTCCTACCACATTATTTGAAAGAGAAGAATCAATTACAGTTTTCTGCACTAATGGAAAATTTGTGTCCTTTATCTTTATGTCACTACAAAAATAAATTTTTTTGTCCACCAGGAGAGGAGGTAATAAATAAAGATATGAGCCAAATACAATCTTTTGTGGAAAAGTAAATAAATAAAGATATGAACTAATCGAAATATATTAAGCCTATCACTCTCTACGTTGAGAGAATATATACAGCCCTAATGATGGTCCTCTCCCTCATTGCTTGCTTTGCCATTTATAAATTAGTAAATTGTTCAAATCTCATCATAAAGACTGGTGTAAAAAATCAACCAAACTCATTCGACCATATCCATTCAATATCACCTTCAAAGTTTAAACCCTACCTCCCCACCAGAACATAAGAAAGATCATGAAAAGGTAACATTTCAATCACATACATTATTCATCATCAGAAATCTCGTTACCTTAAAAAAAACTCGTGCAATCCTCATGAGTTTAAGAGTTATAATCAACAACAGAAACCAACACATACAAGCCATCAAAGAAAAGAAGAGTTTAGAAAAGATACTGGTTCTTTTGGAGCCCCTGTTTCGTTTGTGACTAGAGAGCTCCGTGAAGTGGAAGACGCTAGTGATTTAGATATCAAGAGAGGCATTAAGACATACATTTGTGACCAAAGACTTACGTGCTACACACCTAACACTAAGTACTTATGAACTTGAAAAAATGTACAAGAGCATAATATAGAAACATGGCAATTAGACGGCAATGCAAGTCATAGGAACATGGTTTTTTTGCTATATTTAACCATTTCTTTTTTAAAAAAAAAAAATTTATAGTAGCCACAAATATTTTTTTTAACCTTATTTTGACCATAACCCACACACTGTATGCATTATCACTTAATCAGAAATCTTTACAATAATTATTCGATGTGACAGATAACGCACATCCAATGTGCGTAATTCTAATTGATAACACATCTAGTGTATGCGTTATCTGTCACATCAATTTTTTTTAGCAAAACTTATAATTATTATTTTTAAAAAGAAAACAGTATTCTTTTATTCATGTTATTTGATGTATATTTCATGATAATAATTATAATTAAAAGGAAAATTTTATTTAAAAAAAGTATGAAAAAGTAATTTAAAATATTTATATTTTTGTTACTTGTTGTAAATTTTATTATAATAATTTATAATCGATTTAAGTAAAAGATTTATAAAAAAAGTACTTAAAAGAAACTCAAAGAAGAACTACCATTAATAGAAATCCTAAAATATTACAACATTTTGAAAAAAGAAATTTATACATTGCTTGAATTGGAGCTATTGCAATTTTCTCTATTATAGCCGGGCATTCAACATCTAATACATCTTGGGGGAGAATTTGGATTTCGATAATCCATTTCCCTCCGAAACCTTGTATCATGTTTTCTATTTCGTTGATTGTTCATATTTGGAGGATAGAATGTTAAATTGTAAGGAGCATCTCTCTAAAAGTCCTCATGCCCAACAGGATAAAAATTGGATTGGTATGTCCTTCTGTAGGTTTCCTGCGAATATATGTCCAGCACATAAATATCTGGTCTTGTACCATTTTTTTTATAGGCTGCAAGACCATGATAACAAGGCAATATATATTCTGACCATTTGTCACAACTGCACGAATTTTCATTCATTTTTAAAGTGTAAATATTTGTTGCCACTACCATCAAGCCATATCGTAGATTTAACCATGTAAATACCTTCTCGTGGGTTATATGTTGTAATTGTATAGTATCTTGATTTCAATTCAATCCGACGAAATTTTTCAAAAACTCTTGCTAGGAATGGATGTACACAGTTTTGGGCCTCTTGACGGTGTTGGTTGAAGTACTTAACAAGTTTGTTGAATATTAATTCAACTAGGGCTTTTAAATGTAAGGCCCTGGCTTTTTTCAAGACACCGTTAAGTGCTTCTGAATGTTGGTTGTCATCACTTCGTGCTTATGCCCACCATCATGCAGGAGTGTCTATTTCTCCAGGTATATCTTGGCTAAATAATGTAAGCTTCTACATATCTTTTCTGAATTTCACTCATCACACGTTCAAATTTCCATTACTTAGCTTCAGTTCCGGCCTGCCATATTAAACTTTTTAATTCAATGCTCTTAAAAGTCTTGGTGAAATTTGCTCGAATGTGGCATAGACAAAACTTATGAACCGCAAATAGAGGTTGCCAAAAAGCTTGATTTTGTATAGCGGAAAAAATCCCTTTGTGACGATCGGATATTAAACAGACATATTGATCCTTGACAACATGTTGCCATAGAAGTTTGAAGAACCAATTCAAACTTTGGGATGACTCTTTAACAATGATTGCAAATGCAAGGGGGAACAAATAGCTATTTGCATCCCATGTACTTACAATTAATAGTATGTCTTATATGGTCCTTGAAGATGAGTGCCATCTACAGAAATCACCTCCCGACAATTTTGAAATCTATTTATACAAGGCTTGAAACACCAAAAAAGAAATTCTCTGTGTGCGTTATTCTTAGTGATAATACACACATAGCACTGTCAAATGGGCTGGACCGGAGGATTGCTTGTTCTGTGATGCAAGAACTCATACACAGTTCCTGGTTTTGAATATTTCATTGTTAGGAGATATTTGGATAGAATTGAAAAAGTTGTCTCCCAACTGCAGAACACCCTTTCTATTGTAAATTTCTGAGCATACCTGCCCTCTTGTATGTACAACCCGTTTGAAGTAATAATTACACATCTTGGATGATGTTCGAGACAGGAATCTCGAGATCATTAGCAACAAGATGCGACATTAGTTTTGAAATAAATTTTGAAGCCTTATTTCAATGCTTGTTTTGATGAACCTTAACAAGGCATGTGTATTATTTGATGAATCTAGTTATTTCCCAACGACCATGAGTTGTTTTCTTCTTTATTCGGATATAACATGAATAACAATTAGAGTCGTTGTGATGATAACATTTCGCTGTCCATTAATCGTTCTTACTCTTAATAACTTTATACTCTCGTCCTACCTGACTAGACCACTTTTGAACTGCACTAATTGCTTGGATTTTGTCAACAAACCTCATACCTAATTGAAATTAGTCATTGCATCATTACAATCCAGCAATCTAATAGTGCCTAATTCGATGAGTTCATCTATCTGCTCTCTTGAGCCCATATCTAGAAATGCTCTATGTGATGTATAATCATATAGAGCGTTACTGAACCATTGACTACTCTGCCATTGATTCATGTAGTTGAAGAAAGAGGGTTTACGGGAGTGTTAATGTCATCTTCCTCATCATTAGGGTTATTGTCAACATCAGATTCATTTGATACGTTATAATCTTTATTAGCGTCATCATCATTTAAGGATTTTAGATTTTAGTGTTTCAATGTTAGGGTTATAAGGTTTAGGTTTTAGGGTATCAATGTTAGGATTTTAAGATTTCAAGGTTAGGGTTTACGGTTTAGGATTTCAATGTTAGGGTTTTAGGTATAGTATTATACACTTTCTAAAATTAAGTCTTTATAGGTTCAGAATTTAAAGTAAAATATTTAAAGTGAAGTATTATTACACACTTTGTAAGGTTTATGGTTCAAAGTTTCAACGTTAGCGTTTAGGTTTCAATGTTAGGGTTTTAAAGAATATTATATTCTCTTTTTTTTTAACAAAAAAATCAAAACAAAATACTTTTCTTGAAATATACATTTACATAAAATTAATAGAACAATATAAGTGCTAACAAATTTTCACAAAAAATAAACATTCACAGTTTATGACAAAAACAAAATATATTGTATAACTTATATCATCTTAATAGCAAAATTGTCAGCAAAATTAAGCATCACTCATTTCATCAAATCACATTTCCAATAGAAAACACAACTACTTTAATAAAATGATCAAATGTGCACAAATCTATCAATAACAACAAGCTTGAACATAATAAAAAACCCACATTCAGAAAAATAAATTACAAAAAATTTAGAAATAACCCAAATAAAATACATAAAAAAATTCACAAATCACGATAAATAACAATTTTCATATAAACAATATTAGAATTCAACATATAACGCAAAAAAATTAAAACAATTGTAGACAATAAGAAATTTACCGAAAGTTGGAATAAATTGAAATCAAAGTTATTTTGTGGAGCTTTCTCTACCGTTCGCCATCCCAAAACTCAGTAACCTTCGTACTTCATGGGTTTGCAAATATTCGACACTATGAATACCTTGTACAGAAGAAGAGAAGGAAGGAAAGAAGAAAGGAGAAGAAGAGAATGAAGGAAGGAAGGAAGGAAGGAGAAGAAGAGAAAGAAAGCAAGAAGAAGAAGAGAAAAAGAGAGGAAATGTCGAAGTGGCGGGAAGGAGAACAGAAGAGAAGAAGAAAATGAAGACGGCGGCCAGGGTTTGGGGTAGTTTTCTGATGTTGATAACGCACACGACATGTGCGTTATCATTTAGAATAACGCATTCTCTCTGTGCATTATTCTGTGTGCATTATTATCCACCTAAGTACCGCCCTGCCACAACATTACCACATAATTAATCTTGCATAATCTTGTGATTTTTTAATTAGTGATTAGCGATAACGCGCATGGCTGAAGAATAATGCACACGTTGTGTGCGTTGTGACTATTAGGAAAAAAAATTTGTGTCCATTTTAATGACTTTTTTAATAAAAATTGACCAAAAATAGAAAAAAACCTAGGAACGTCAGGAGTAACCAACAGCCAACAAAGCATCCTAGACAGTACTACAAAGCCCATAACTGTATCCGAGACACCAGTACAGTTTCTAGATTGCAGTTGCTTAAGAGTGTACAACTGCTAGAAGCAAATCATTGTTTGCAAAACATAAGATGCAAATCCACAAATAATTTACAAAAAACATAGCCAACACAAATCTTTCAATTAACTGTTAAAAAGCATAATTTCTTAAATCATATAATAACTCAGGTTCACTAACACGAAGGACATCCAAAAAGAAGAATTTAACAGCATTTCAGTAGTAATTAAAATCGTTCATCCTCCAGAATGCAGCCATAAAACTCCTCAGCAGTACTGCGAAATTCAAGTTACAACAATTACTGAGTATCCTTATAAGAAACCAAATGAAAACTCAACGGGAAACACAGCAGATGCATATAACATAATAATGAACCATTGATGAACAGAGTTCATTTGAAATGTGAATACATATAATAACGGAAATTGCAATCAACCAACAATTCATTCACAATATGAAAATGGATTTTGATGAGCCACTTCATTCCCTAGAGAAATCAGACATGTACCTTAATGAACCCAATCTCCTTTGCATTGCTGCGGAAGCACTATCTGCAGCACATGAGTCCATACTTTCTGATGATCCCATGGGACATGGCTGTCAAGTAAGGAAACGAGTGTAATTGCCAGGGTTGGATTTTAATCGAAACCATAACCTTTAATATGCACAGATATCAGGTTCTACCAAGCTTTCAACACAACGTTTTCTAAATTATGCGGTAAATTATTCTCTATTCTTCATAAGTAACCATCATTTTATTTACCATTGGACAATTTTTGTGCATGTACTAACCCTAAACAAGAAAGAAAATTTAAGAAGTATATTGTTCTAGAAATAATTACTAATGTCTCAAGTAGACTCTTAATTTAAGATAGCCTCTTCTTATCTTCCTTTTTTTTTTGCTTTGTGTAGGAGAAGATAATTTATTGAGCTCATCAAGAATGGAGAAAATTCTGTTATGAATACGGTATATATTCTCACTCATGGAACATGTGATAAATTATCCATAATAATAATAATAATAATGAAATTCGTGTGGAAAATTTCCCAAGAATAGAGGGTTTCATGGAGAAATCCATTTAGGAAAATTATTGTTATGTATAACATCCATTTTATTCATAATAATAAAAGAATGGGATTACATTACATGCTTATTATAGTGAGAGACTAATTGATCATTTGCTTTATCTTACATTTACTTCGCCAGGAGATCCGCCATGTGTAACTAATTGATCATTTAATGGAAGATGGGCAATTGCGAAGCTGCTTCACCTTCAACATTCCCACAAGTTCATCCAAATCTTCTTCTTCTCTATCTTTCAGTTTCTGACTGAAATCATTAGAAGTTTTCCTCAGATTTACACCTGTTTTTCCCATCACTACTTCTTTAATCACTTCTGCTATCACTTCCCTTTTCAATTTCCCATTCTTATCTCTCGCTACCTCAATTCCCACCCCAATTTCAACTGCTAACCTAGCATTAAGGGGCTGCTGATCAATTATCATTGGAATTGCGATTATTGGAACTCCAATTTCTATGCTTTCCATTACTGAATTCCACCCACAATGACTCACAAATCCACCAATGCTGGGATGCCCTAGAATTTTTGCCTGTGGTGCCCATTTTTGGACGATTCTCCCTCTATCTTTAACCCTTTCAAGATATCCCTCTGGCAAAACTTGTTCAATTTTTTTGTCTTCTTCCTTTGGAAATCTCAGAACCCATATGAAATTAACGTTGCTAAGCTCCAACCCAATCGCTATTTCTTCGATTTCTTGCGTGTTCAAGAAATATTCACTCCCGAATGAGACGAAAACGCTAGATCTGTCACTTTTCGTCCCAAGCCATTGGATGAGCTCGTCGCCGCCTTCATCCCCCTGTTCTTGATGATTATTATCTTGTGAGATTACCGGACAAATAGGCATAATCTTCCGCTTTGTAAATTCTGAGATATAATCGAAATACTTTCCTTCAAGTTCTGTGGAGCTTCTGATGATGAAAGTATTATTGAAATTAGACCCCTTTGACCTTTGGAGCTTCTCAATTTCAGGGTCGTTCTCTTTAGCCGAAGAATCCTCAGTTTTCTGAGATTGAAGTTTTTCCCAGAGCCTGGATTTCTCGAAATCAGAAAGATGAATAGCTTTGAAGGGGAACTCAGATCTGGGCTGCATAAGCGTATGCATAACATACGCAAAAGATACAGCATTCATAATTGAAAAACTCACCGCTGGAATGTTATGCTTTTTAGCCACGGTTGCCGTCCATGGTTGATGCGCATCGTATATGATAAGGTCGGGTTTAATAGAACCAATGATTTCACAGAGCTCTGGCCTAGCCTCAAAAAGGGCAATTTTGAGTGTGGTCATAAGATGAGGAGGAAGGGCATTTGTTGTATGTAAAGGAGGAGGAAGTTGTGGTGAATGTGGGAGATGAAGATCAATAAGTTGAATCGAAGAGGAATAATTTTGAGGGATCTTGTTCTTGATTGAATCAAGATTGATTGGAGTTGAACACATATAGATGTAAAATCCTCTGTCTGATAGTTTTTTGGCTAGTTGGAGGAATGGAAAAATATGGCCAAAAGCCAACCACGGAAACATAAGGATCTTGAGAGAAGTAGTAGGAGCTTCTTCTTCCTCTTCGGCCATGCCGTTTGTTTGTTTTGCAGAAAGTGTGTTTGTGAAATTGGCAGTCAACTAAAGTTTGAGCTGTTTCTTGGTTTGGTTCCTCTTTACTTGGATTTTTTTTCTAAACACCAATCCGCACCTCGTTTTTTTAATTTATTATTTAGAAAGAGCAAATTGTTATTAAGTTACTAACTTAACATAATATATTGAGGCTGGAAAATGAGCTTGTTAGTTCTTACTGATGAGATGTCTTGTGAATCGGGAAAAAAAAACATTATTTTGATGGGTAAATTTGACTTTCATCCTAAAGAAAATGTTTGTTTGAATGTTCCCGAATTTTTTTGTTAATTATATATATATATATATATTGGTTAATTATATTACAAGTTCAACTTTATTGTTTATATATATTTATAACTAATGTATTTATAGTATTAATTTTAGTACCAAAAATTATAAATAAACACTAATTTTAAGACAAAAAGTTTAAAATATTTTTAAGATATCATCTTTAATGCTTTTCTTATTTATTACTATTAAATATTAAGATCATAATATTCTTTTTAAAATATTTTTTTATTGATTTAATTTTCAAAATGTAAGATATTATTATCTTAATATATGGTATAAAATAAAAATTAGACCCGTAAAATAATATTAGGATAATTTTATATTTTCACTACATAATTGTTAGTGTATGTCAAATTTTAGAATAATCGGTTACCAATTCTAGAAAGCCTCTAATTTGAATGCAAGAACAAATGATCACTATCATACATACTTCCTTTGGTTTTTTAATTTGTCATAGTTGGTAACTCGATATCCTAAAATTGGACACATATATATACAATAATCAGATTTTATTTTTGTTTCAAGATTGCTAGTTGAAAAAAAAAAAGTTTAAGTGTGCTGCTAAATCTATTGTATTAAGCCGAATATTCAAGTGTCAATTTGATGTATCATTAAGAATGATGGTTAAGTAATTCTAAATTTACTCTTAAGTGATTTTATAAAATTGAGATCATGAGATTGAATTTTGACCGATGTTTTTAGTGAATAATTTACTTCATATTACTTAGCAAAACAATAATTTGAGAACACAAAAGGTTTGTGATTGGATTGCATAATCCTTTGTTCAACTTCACTTAATAGGTCAAGTAGGAAATTTGAATTGAAATCATCTAAAAATTCGTAATGGATACCTCTAAAATATCTAGTTACTAAATAAAAAAAAAATGAGATAAGCCCACAGCCAGAAAAACAGATCCAGTCTATTTCAGTGATCTCAAGAATCACTTCAAATGGTGATTTTCAACATGAAAATACAAGTGTTTCACATCTTATTATTCTATAAAGGGGTAAAAAATTAGTCTACCATCTATATGTATCTGCAAATAAAAAACATTAAAAAAAAAAACAACTTGGCTCTCGAAACTAGTGAAACAACTTTTAAGGGCAAAATATATAGTGGGATGATTTTGTCCCTTTTAAAAGAAAAAAAAAAATCAGAAAAAATGTAAAGGACAAACTTGCGATTATAGAAGTGTTTTGGGCGTAAAAGAAATTTCGGTCTACTTATGGATTACTATCCAATAAAATTAACAAATTGATTTTACATTTCTTGAATTAAACCCAAATAGTCGCAAGAATTCAGTAGGCGGCAATAGGCAGCTGAATCGAACGAATTTGATATCCGGAGGATCAATGGCAGACAAAGCTTCATCTTCCTTCATCTTGTCCATCGACGGGGAAGAAGACGACCAACTTCTTCTCCACGGGTCTGAATCCGGCTGGGTAGAGGCCCGAACCCATTGCGATCATCTCGGTTCGGTATCATCTGATCTCACCCATATTCCACCCCCGAACACTCCTTGCTTCAGGTCTGTAATTCTCTAAACCCTAAAAAATCTATTAATTGAACTAATTTCCGCACAAAGTTTTTCTGATTAATCCAAAAAATTTCATCCGTAAATTTTTTTTTTTTTGGTGAAGTTGCCAACACCCTGCGGAGAATTGGCTATGCCTAAGCTGCAAAGATGTTCTCTGTAGCCGATTTGTGAATAAGCACATGCTTGAGCATTTTCTGCAGAAAAATCACTGTTTAGCATTGAGCTACAGCGACTTATCGGTTTGGTGTTTCTGCTGTGATTCATATTTGGATGCTCAAGTGATCTTGGCATTAAGGCCTGTTTATGAAATTGCCTACATCATGAAATTTGGTGAAGCCCCACCTTTCAGGGCAGTGGATGGTTTGCACCTTGCAGGAGCTGAAGAACAAGGGGAGGATTCGAGTTCAACCTCGAAGAGCCAATCTTGATTTTGTCTTTTGGGGAAATTTGTGTTTGTTTCTGTTTCTCTTGTTTTTGTTAGAAGAAAGATAGATGTAATTTTGTTAATTAATTGTTAAGCTACTATAAAAGGAAATGGTTATGGAAATGAAATTTACAGGCCTTTTGAAGCAATTCCCTGGAAGTGAATGTCAAGATCTTAATTCAATTTGATTCGAATTCTCAGTAACATTTCATCGAACAAACAAAACTTACAGAGGATATTACAGATAACTTTGAGTTCAATGCCATTGGTTGGTCTTGTGTAAAGCTATAAAAAATTCAGAGTTATGATTTGGTAAACCAAGAAAGTTGCCATTAACAACATTCAACTAAAACTTGGAATATAAGTTTATAAATTTACAACAATCTCCAGTTCTTCAATTAATAATCCATCAAGGTACAATGAATTGAAGTGCCTTGTATCTAATATCTTTCACTCCCAAAATCTGTTCTCAACCCTTGAAGATCACATGCACGCTGCTCGCACTCTAGCTTGCCCCACCTTGCATCTACTCGTTCACAGGGAAATACCAGCTTACCCAGGCTGTTTAAATAAGAGTCCAAAAGTTAACTCTCAAAAAGATCTACAATAACAGTCATCTGGTATTTTGACACATAGAGAAGGCATTAAATGATAAGGACTTGACATTTCTGAAGTCTAAATCACTCGGTCTGTGAGTTTAGTCTATATTTTAGCAGTTTTTGTTGAAACACCTTCACATAAATCTAGCAGAGACAAAAAATGGCCAAGAGCAGAGACAAAAAATGAAACAATCAGATTATTACCTTCTATTAACAACATTGTGTACATGACATAACCACTGGGAAAATTCAGTGTGAGATCCAGCCTGTACAGGATTTGCTCTGCAAAGGTATGAGATGAAAAGAAGTCCATTGCTTTAGAAGGGTCTAAAGAGCTTCTAAAGAAAAAAGATAATTATAGGGCAACTTGTTTTTCCTTTTCCTTTTGTGCAAGCTTTGCCGGGGGTGGGGGGGGGGAGGGGGAGGGGGGGCGGGGGAGGGGGTGTTTGATTTACCTTAAAACTTCTTTAAAGTGATCTGCACAATCTTTGCAGGGGTATATGCGTGATAGAATGGCCATCTACATTGAAAAAGTAAAACAATGATTATTATACATCATTTGCTAATAGACCAATCATCTGAAAAAATTTAACATACTTCCATTATCTTGGCCAGGGTTCTTGGTGACAACAGAGGAAATTTAGGTGTTGAAGAGAAAAAGAGAACACCAGTCCAGCAAATAAACAAGCAGAAACCGAAAAATTTGTTTTATTTCTCAATTTCATGACAACATCCTAAGGAAATGTGCACCAAGAAAGTGACAAGTTTCATACCAGTTCTTTCACGTCCTTCTTTTGTTGCCTAGTTGGATTGTCTGGATACTGAAATTTGGAAAGCACATAGGAAATAAGTTCCAAACACTTGATAGCATCTCACAGAAATAAAGGAACTTCATCATTCAGTTTCAATAGAAATATGTACTTTCAAATCATCAGAAAGGATTTGAACAAGCAATGAAACAATGTTATTGCAGATTAGAACATCACTAGGTGAAAAGACCAAGCTAACTGAATGAAACAAGCACTTCATTGATCCTTCAATCTGTAAGTAAGAACTCTTTCACTCTTCATCATTGGAGCTTTGGATTCTGATTTGCTTTTCAAATTGCCAATGAAAAAGGAAGAAACATGAGAGAAATAAGGAAGAACTCTAATCATGCCAAACCCTCAAAGTGATGATTCTCAACTACAAACTTTTTTAGCGTACAATCAGCACTCACAAGACTATATCCTCAATGATTGTTCATATTTTTACGGTTTTCTTTTTCTTGGTGGTGCCTCCAATTAAAATAAGAACCAACAAGTTTCTATGTTATGTCATCAATGCCTATTGTATCTAACTTGGGAAAGGAAAGAGAAGTCAAAGTAATTCTTTAAGGAGAAAGAAAAAGTTATGAGAACCCGTAGCCACTCAGAGACCTGGGCAGCAAGTGTGTGAAGTAAAGTCCAAGTTGCCCTTCCAAGATCTTCTTTACTCACTGGATTGACAGTTTTTCCCTGAAGAAAGAAAAACGTCTTGATGATGCAATTCTTTTCGGGCTGATCAAATAAAATCATTTTGGTGCTAAATTTGTGTGCAAAATAACAAGCGGAAATAGTTAGAAACTTGAAAGACCGTGAGAACAGAGATTACCTAGCAGTGATGATTGTAATAATTGATTCTAGGACTAAGCCAATGAAATTATATAGAAATGTAATAACCCATGAAACACGAAAACAGAATTCGCCCAGAACATATCCAGCAGAGATGCTAAACAAGGAAGCCAAATAGCAAGAAATAGCATTACTTTTCTTTATTTTCCATACGAAATATAGTCCACAACCGTTAGAACAAGCTTTAGCAATAATGAAACGCCTTATAAACAAATTATAGTAATTAGTACTAATATATATGCCTATTTCATTTAGGACTTTTATCGAACACCTTAAGAGCTATATATCTTCATCGCTGTATCTTTCAGGCAAATGAAGAAAAACAAAATAAACATGATGACCAAATTAACCTGATATCGTTAGTAAAATTCAGGGCGGGACGAAAAAGCCAAATCAAGTTACCTTTTTTAGAAGCTGATCAATGGCCTGCGGTGAAGAAGACACGCTCCGGTTGGAGTTCAAGAGATTTATGTTTAAATCTGCAAGCGAAGACAATAATGGAAAGGGACTTTCATTTTGAATAGACAGTGGATTGTTGGGGATTCTTATGAATTTGGAGAGATGGATTTGGATTGAGTTTGAAACCTTTAAGAATGTTTGCAAGACAGATTGCAGCGGATTTTCAGACATTGAAGCGAGCTGGGGCGGGAAAGTTATGCCGCGGGAAGCCAATGGTAGTTTCGTTTACTGCCTTGTTGAAAATGGATACCAAAATTTTCACTCTTGTGTTGTGTGAATTAAATAATTTTTTGGGAAAATAGTCTCTTGGATACTAATTTCATTAGTCTCCTCCAAAACGGCGTCTATAGCATATATTCTGTACCATTCTCACTAATATTTCTTAATTTATTATATTTTATAAATAAAATTTATTAAATAAAATATAAATAATAAAGAATCTTTAAAGAAAAAATATATTATAAAAAAGAAGATATTACAAAGATTAACAAAGTGATGTAATCAATTCCGACTGACTGAAAAATAATAATTTTTTTTTTTATATACATTGGGATAAGGATGTTATTCAAACTTTTAGAACCTTTGGCATAGTAAAATAATGTTACAACCATCGAACTAATACCTTGCCACTTCATTACTTGATAGTTGATCCCACAATTTTTTTCCCAGTTATTATGGTCTCTAATAAATGTAGTACAGCACCATTTTCAAATTTCGATGAGTGTTAAAATCACAAAAAATAAAGTATTAATTTTAAAATTTATAGATCAATGGTGAACAACCTATCGAACCTAAAAGAAAAGTATATAATTCTTTTACAATAAATTAAAATAAGAAAAAGATTTTACTTAGATGTTTTGAAAATAATTAAGTTGAGTAAAAGTTTCTCCATATCAAAAATCAACTTCGAGTATTCACTTTTCAAGAATGTGAGTAAACTGACTTGACTATCTTTAACGCTAAAGGAATCAAAGCACTCAAAACAATAAATTATTGGAGACGCCAGATAATTCCGACTATCAAGCAAACTCTAAAAGTTATCGTCTATCACGCTTAATTGAGAAACAATTATTATTTACTTAATAAAGATCTTAAAGTGTGTACTAATTCACTAATTTTAATTGCTCAAAAACTGAAACAATTAAACTAATTTTACTCCTTCCTAACAAACTAAACTTGCAGCAGAAGACTGTTTAAGTAATTTACTAACAAAATAACTTTGTAGCATAAGACTATTTAGGTAATTTTACTTTACTTCTATATCAACCCATATTCACAATTAAGCACATGAAAGGAAGCTTGAAAGCATATGTGCAACTACTATTTTCAACAAGCGAAAAAAAATACAGATGAATACAAGAAAGAAGTAAAACTTGATTAAAAAGGAAATAACATCTATAAAACTTCAAAGTAGATAGACTCTAATATGTTTGTTCCTTCAACACTCCACACCTTTAATGAGGTTCAACATCCTCTATTTATAGAAGAAGTGAACCAAATCAAATCAAACAAGTTTAACAAAGTAATAAGATTCTATCCTAACTAAGTCAACTAAGAAAATCTGTCAACTTTGAATTATTGATTGCACGTGCCTACAGTTTATCCATCTTTTTAAGCCTTTTCCAGAAATTTCAACCATTTGTTAACCGATTTTCTCCTTTTTTTTTTTTTTATCAAATACTAATTTTTCGTGCATAAAATCCAAACTATGATCAAAACTAATTGTTTTAAGCATTTAAACGATAACAAACGTGGAAAATTTAACTAAATACCTAACCAAAATAAATCTTATCATAAACAGAGAACATCAAGCACAAATTTGAGGCAAAAAAATGGACCTGGATCCACAATCTTCCAGTACAATCTAAGTCAGAATGTCTCTTTGGAGAGTTACTTCAAATATTTTGCCTACTGGACGGAATCTCACGAGACGAGAATTTTATGACTCCGTATCCTGTGTACAATATGGATACGTGGTGAAAAATGACAGACATGCTTTGTTTGACTCTAGTTTTTCTAAAGAAGTGTAGAACCATTAAAGGACTTAAAAGTATCCAAACCCCAATTGAACTTCAAAGACCTTTTATATTCCATTGTTGTTGATCATACTAAGGAAGATGTTGCTACTTTCCCAGCTACAACATGGCTTATCTCATATACTAGAAATAAACTCAAGCATGAAGGAGCAACATCCTCTTAAACTTCCATTGCCTTGTAAGCCCTTAACATGACGAAAGAATACTTAGCTCTATCCCAAGATACAGGAAATCAAGCCATCTACTCTTCCTTGGCTCCTATACAGAAGAATTGGACTCCTCCGAATTATGGTACCTTGAAAATAAATAGTGATGCTGTATTCATTGGAGGTAAGATTAGTATAAGCATCCTTATTAGGAATCATTTAGGTAGTCCTGTATTGGCCAAAAATATCCCCCGACAAGAAAGTTTTTCAGTGGACATAGGAGAGCTCATGGGTATCATAGAAGGTTATATTTCAGGTTTGCCCTTCTCAGAAAAGTTGCTTATAAAGAGTGATTCATTCTTATTTATTAATAGTCTTACCAGTCATTCTAAAGATATTTATGAGTTAGAGGCCTTGGCTTCTGACTTATTGCATAAGATAGATAGAGCTCTACCTCTTTCTCTCATGTAAAAAGGGGTTGTAATATACCTCTCCATCTTTAGCTAGAGTTGCTTTAAATTTTGATGTATTTATGGAATGGTATAGGCACATCCCTCATGATATAGCTAATACCATTTTTTATCTTTTTTAATCTTAATGGAATATAAGTCTTCTTTTCCTCTAAAAAAAAAAAAAAAAAGCAATCGTATCGCAAGTGGACATCTTTTTTTTTTTTTAATTAAATCTAGAAATTTTATTTTGTAAACTTAACAAATGATACCCCGAATAGAAATATAAGTAATTTTGAACTTATGCACAAGAATTAGGAGTATTAAAAACACAGACAAGTTTTGAAATAAAATCCATATACTTAATAAATAAGAAGAGAGATATACAAGAAGGGTGGAACAATCAATAGAGAGATGGATAAAGATGGAAAAAATGTAATAAATACTCATTAAAAAAGTTTAAAATGACTTATATTTTTTACCATCATCAAACACTAGAAAATTACTTATAGTTGTAATCGAAGGTACTATGACATTAGACTATAATTGAAAAATCGCGCTATCTCATACATACTATTCAATCCATAACTAGGTCAGAACAGATTAAATCAAGTTACTAAGTTATTTCCTACAACTTGATATTGTCAATAACTATACTAAAAAAGCAAAGACATCGAAACAAAAAATCAAACACAAGCTACTCAAATGCCCCATAATGCCCTGCATCAACCCAAACAGAGATGGAGCAAAAAGCTAGGTCAAAACACCCTATCCAATATTAGGCTAATATTCCCAACAAAGACGGCCTGAAGGCTATGGCATCAAGTGTTTGTGCATAAATTGCTGTCACAACCAAAGTCATCACAAACGCATCATTACTATTTCTTGTCAACCACCAATAAGAACCACGAACTATTGACACAATGCATGAAACCTCCATCATTAAGCTACCAAAAGGCAGCAAAATTTGATATCTATCCTTGTCCTTGATGTTGACGAAATCGAAACTCCCAGAATTTCATCTTATTGGAACAAAGACAATGGCCACTATAAGCACACGATCAACCAAGAAAGCAACAAAACCTAGCCACATCAATCCACAATGGGTGCCAATCCACTATCCAAAGACGAATTCTCAATTTATGATTGTCATTGTAAAATAAAAGGCCGAACGTTATGATCAACACACCAAGACACCGAAGAACTGCGCCAACTTTATCCAAACCACACAAATTGAAAATAACACAATATGCAAGCAATGTAAGTTGTATCAAAAGGCTGTAAAGATATAATTTACCCCACCATCACTTTCAAATAACAAAACAATCAAAATCTATGTACAGAAGAACTTCAATATAAAACTTTAATAAATCTTAAAATATTAAACATCATAAAAGGGATCGGTATACAAATCGATAAAAGTTAACAAAATTAATTAACCACATCGAATAAAAGCAAGTCAATAACAATATCTTTTTACGAATAACTAGATAGTTTTCTTTTGGAGTTTTGGAAGGAGAGAGGCTCATTGTCCCTCCTTTCCCAAGGGAGTAAATGAACCACTTTAGCTACGTGTTTTTTTTATTTATTTTTATGAATCATAATGATTGGATGACTACACAATGAAATTAACTTAATTTGGACCAAAATGACTATTTTATATTCAATTTTCATTCAACAATCAAGTATTATTTGTGTGATGATTGAATTTAAGTTTGAGAAAAAAATATTTTTTCCTTTATAAAACTAAATTATTTGTATAAAAATATTTTAAATTGAAGGAATTGAAAAAAATATTTTCAGTTTTAATCCAAGTAGACTAATAATTCTTTGAGGGAAAAATATATATATATATATATATCTTTTGACGGGAAGAGAGAGATTGGCGCCAAAATCATTCTACCGATTTCCTGCCAAAAGAACAAAAAAGAAAAAAAAAAATTTATTTGGGTGATTAAAAAAAAAAAAAAAGAAACAGAATCACTGCTGTTGTTATCTCCTAGATGCACGTCCAGATTCCCAATTCCAAGGCAAAGTCATTAGCCGCCCACTTCTCCGGAAGGAAAGGTCCGAAGCATAGAAGATTAGAATTAGCGAATGATGGTTTTTGTTTTCCAAGTTCTAACTTCAAAAGTCAACTAATCCAACCACCGAGAACTGACCACTAACATTTTTCTTGGATTGAATCGTTGGAGGAAAATCAGATAATTCCTCATTTGCCTGACCTTTTCGTATTATTGTGGGCATCAAGATTTTTTCTTCTCTTGATTTTTCTTGCCGATATTTTGTTACAGCTCAAGACTACAGTTCTTTCTTGATTTTCAGAGTCAACCCTCCTCCGCCTTTCTTCTTTGTGGATGGGTGGCGAGGGAATGATAAATGATGATGTGAAAAACGTAGCAAGAACAAAATCAAGCCCCAAATTAACTTTGTTGCCTCTAATTGCTCTAATCTTTTATGAGGTTTCCGGCGGTCCATTTGGGGTAGAAGATTCTGTAAGGGCAGGAGGTGGCCCTCTTTTATCATTGCTTGGTTTCTTGATTTTCCCTTTATTTTGGAGCATCCCAGAAGCTCTAGTCACAGCCGAACTCGCCACGACTTTCCCTGAAAATGGTGGCTATGTTATTTGGATTTCATCAGCTTTTGGTCCCTTTTGGGGATTTCAAGAAGGGTTTTGGAAATGGTTTAGTGGGGTTATGGATAATGCTCTTTATCCTGTATTATTCCTTGATTACTTGAAACATTCAATTCCCATCTTTAATAGATTAATCGCTAGAATTCCTGCTCTTTTAGGCATTACAATTTCATTAACTTATCTAAACTATAGAGGTCTGCATATTGTAGGATTTTCTGCCGTTTTACTTGCCTGTTTCTCCCTTTTACCTTTTCTTGTAATGGGTTTACTGTCAATACCTAAAATTAAGCATAAACAATGGCTTGTGGTGGATTTTAAGAAGGTAGATTGGAGAGGATATTTCAATAGTATGTTTTGGAATTTAAATTATTGGGATAAGGCTAGTACTTTAGCTGGAGAGATTGAAGAACCAAGTAAGACATTTCCAAAAGCTCTGTATGGGGCTTTAGTTTTGGTTGTAACTTCTTATATGATTCCACTTCTTGCTGGAACTGGAGCTCTAAAATCTGATCCAAGTGAGTGGAGTGATGGTTATTTTGCAGAAGTTGGAATGCTAATAGGTGGATTTTGGCTTAAGTGGTGGATTCAAGCAGCTGCTGCAATGTCCAACTTGGGATTGTTTGAAGCTGAAATGAGTAGTGATGCCTTTCAACTTCTTGGCATGAGTGAAATGGGAATGCTTCCTTCAATATTTGCTTTAAGGTTAGTTGTGTCTCGGTGTTTGAAGCTAATTAATGGTTTTGTTGGTTCTTTCATGTCTCTGATGGGATTGCAGACCTGAAATTCAGACATTTTAAGGATTATGTTTGCTGTAATTGATTGATTATGGAGTTTCATTATATAAAAAGAAGGGTAAAAAGAAGGAACAAAGTTAAAAAAATTATCTTTGTAGATTTGAGGATCCCTTAACTAGAGAAATTTCCCATATGTTCCCATGCTTTAGGCATTACATTCCATGGTAGAAATGTTGAGCAGACTTATGGTAATATAGTTCCAATATAGAAAACGAATTTGTATCAACTCGTCAAAAATATCCATTACCCTTTTAAGCTTCCAAAGCCATGGAATAAGCAATTTAGGTCTATGCTCTGTGGCGATATCTTTGAAGAATATGGAATCAAGGAAAGGCATAATCTTAAGGACAATTTATGTAATTTTTGCTTATGATATTCATATTGAGAGAGGAAAATGTAGAAAGTCCTTTTCCAGAATTTGTTGCATATGATTAGTCTTTTTATCTTTCCAGATCGAAGTATGGAACGCCTACGGTTAGCATCTTGTGTTCTGCAACTGGTGTGATCTTCTTATCGT